>JAKSZT010046586.1:384328-433832 GCA_026826555.1 Tolypeutes matacus
AAAATAAAATAAAATAAAATAAAATAAAATAAAATAAAATAAAATAAAATAAAATAAAATAAAATAAAATAAAATAAAATAAACAAACTACAATAATGTACTACTACACACCAGAAGGACTAGAATTAAAAAAGACTGATGGTATCAAATATTAGCAAGGATGGGATATGTGACTGGGACTCTCATATACTGCTGGCGGGAATGCAAAATGGAACTACTTTGGAAAGCCCTTTGATATTTCTTTTAAAAAGATAAATGTATACCTATCATATGATCCAACGTAATATCTACCAAAGAGAAATGATTGCATATGTTCACACAAAGACTTGTACACAAATGTTCATAGTAACTTTATTGATAATAGCCCCAAACTGGAAACAATCCAAAAGTCTATCAATGGGTGAATGGATAAACAAATTATGGCATAGCCGTACAAGGGAATACTACCTAACAATAAAAGGGAAGGAACTTCTGTTACATGAAACAACATGGATGAATCCCAAAACAACGAAGCTGAGTAAAAGAATTCAGATAATAAAAAGTACATACAATATAATTTTGTTTATATAAAAAGAAGACTCATCTACGGGGACTGAAAACAGATCAGTGGTTGCCTGGGAAAAGGAGAGGAGAGAAATGGATAGATTACAAAGGGGCATGAGGAAATGTGGGGAATTAAGGATATGTTGGATGAACATAGCAGAATTTAACCTTTCTTTAGTGGATAGACATTTGCGCTGTTTCCAGCTTGGGACTTGTGGTCGACACAGAGATTTGCCACCCAGATCCCTCTTCAAGGAAGGACTTCTGTGCAGCTTCAGGGAGTGTGGTTGGTAGATGCCTGCAGCTGACAGCCTCTTCAGGTTCGCCTCAGCGGCAGAGAGCTGCCTGGCCTAAGGTCACACCCCTCCCAGAGCAGCTGGTATCTGGTGACTGAGCAAGGTGAGCCATGAAGGCTGGGCCATTTTTGCGCGTTTGGGACAACTCTGATGCACCCTATTTGCTCCAGAGTTCCCTGCCATGTGGGTATAAACCTTGCTGAGCTTGCATCACTATTTGACTCCTTCTTCTGCCCGTTCAGGCTTCCTCTTCCTTGTTTTTATAGGTGTCGATCCCTAGTAAATATCTTGCAGCCCAGGGGGTCGGATGTGGCTCAACTGGTTGGGCGTCCGTCTCCCATATGGAGGGACCCGGGTTCGATCCCCGGGACCTCCCAGTAAAAAAAAAAAAAAAAAAAAAATATCTTGCAGCCCAGATTCTATCTCAGCCTCTGTTAATTGGGAACCTGACCTGTGAATGAGCCATTACAAACAATGCTTCTATGAATATTCTTGTCCATGTATATTGAGACACATAAGCACTCTTTTCTTAGGATTTTTTCTTAGGAGTGGAATAGCTGGGGCCATAGAATATGTTATTTTCAGCCTTAATTGCATAGTCCTGAACTGTTTCCAAAGTAGTTGTACAAGTTGGTGTAAATTTATATCCATGAATGTTCTTGCTAATACCTGGTATTTTCAGACTTTTAGTCAATTTAAGTGTGTTGTGGTATCTCATTGTGGTTTTAAATTGTATTTCCCTGACTACCAGAGAAGTCGAGCATTTTTTTTCATGTTACCAGTCTTTTGGATTCTTCTTTTGTGAAGTGCCTATTTTTACACATTTCTCCATTGGGTTGTCTGTCTCTTATTATTTATTCATATGAGTTCTGTGTGTATTCTGGATGTAAGTTTTTTGTCAGTTTTATTTGTTGCAATTATCTTATGCCACTCTGTAGCTTGACTTTTCACTCTCCTAGTGTTGGCTTTTGATGAATAGTTCTTTTTTTTTTTTTTTTTTAAGATTTTATTTATTTATTCATTTATCCCCCCCTTGCTGCTTGTGCTCGCTGGGTCAGCTAACCACGCCGTGCGGGCGGGCTTGCCTTCACCAGGAGGCCCCGGGAACCGAACCTGGGGCCTCCCATATGGTAAACGGGAGCCCTACTGATTGAGCCACAGCCGCTTCCCGAATAGTTCTTCATTTATCCATCTTTCCTTTGTAGTATTACTTTTGGTGTCCTGTTTTTAAGAAAACTTTTCTTACTCGAGATTATGAAGATATTCTTCTACATTATTATTTAAAAGATTTACAATTTTGACTTTTATATTTAAGTCTATAATACCCTTGGAGATGATTTTAGTGTATGGTGTGAGGTAGGGTCCAGTTTCATTTCCCCCCCCCCACATAGATACCCAAATGTCCCAGAAAAGGTGACTGGGAACCTTTTTGCTACTGCTATACAGTGCCAGCTCTGTCATAAATCAAGTGTCTATGTATGCGTGGATCTGTTTCTATAATCTCATCTCTATTTCATTGGACTAATTGCCTACCCCGAATCTATGCCACCCCCTCATAACTACCATAATTTTATAGTAGAGCAATTCCTCTAACCTTGCTCTTCTTCTAGAGTGACTTGGCTACTCTTTTTTTTTTTTTTAATTAAAGATTTATTTATTTACTTTATCCATTTTAAACTCCCCCCTCCCCATTTGCTGTTTTGTGTCCATTCGCTGGGCAATTCTCTGTGTCTGTTTCCTGCCATCTCTTCTCATCATCCTCCTCCTGTCTTCACAGGATTCAATCCTGGAGACCTCTGATGTAGGAGAGAGGTGTTCTGCCACCTGCGCCACCTCGGTTCCTGGTTTTCAGAACTTTTGAAGCAAAGCATCTTGTCTTGTCTCTCCCCTGCGTCTGTCTCCTGTTATGTCATCATCTTGTTGCATGGCTCCCGGGGCCTGGCAGCTCACCAGCACACAGAGCCTGGCAGCCCATGCACCTTCTATATATTTATTTTTTATTTTACTGGGAGGTCCCAGGGATCGAACCCAGTCCCTCCATATGGCAGACGGACGCCCAACCATTTGAGCCACATCCGCCCCCACTTGGCTACTCTTGACCCTGTGAATGTCTAGATAAATGTAAGAATCATCTCATCAAGTTCCACAAAAAAATTCTGAGGAGTTTTTCTAACCAGAAATTGCATTGAATCTATCGATAACTTTGGGAAGAATTGACAATTTTGATAATATTAAGTCTTCCAATCCATGAATTTTATATACTTCTCCATTTATTTTAAAGATTATCTTCAGCTTTTGCCAGTAATGCTTTATACTTTTCTGAATTGGAGCTTTACTTAGCTTTTATTAGTTTTATTCTTAGAGATTTTGTATTTAAAAAAAAAAAATACATAAATGTTCCTAGCAACATTTTATTTATTTATTTTTCTTTTCTTTTTCTATTTTTTTTTTGTTTATTTAATTTTAATAAAATTTTATTGAAGTCTGTCATTCATACATGAACATACACAAACAATAAGTATATAGTAAAAGTTGTGAACTTATAAAACAAACATATATATCATCATGCAGGGCTCCCATACATCACCCCACCACTAACACCTTGCATTGCTGTGAAACACTTATCATAAACCATGAAAGAGCATCATCAAATATTGCTACAAACTATAGCCTAAATCCTACATTTGGTATATTTTCCCCCAACCCACCCAATTATTAACACCCTGTATTAGTATTATATATTTGTTATAGTTCTTGAAAGAACATTCTCATATTTGTTCTGTTAACCACCTTCCGTCTTCCACCACAGGATTCCCCTGTGTTTTACAGTTTCATGCTTTGTACAGTCCATTCAAAGTGTACACTGGGTGGCTTTCATTTTCATCACAGAATTGTGCTGTCATCACTTTAGTCAATTTTAGAATGTTTTCATTACTCCAAAAGGAAAAAATCCCATACCTCTTTATACTCCCTGTGCTGGTTAGGCTAATGTGTCAACTCGGCCAGGTAATTGTGTACAGGTGTTGGTCCAGCAAGCACTGGGCTAATTGTAATACAAGAATATTTGTATGGACTTTGGTCACCAGTGAGTTTACTGGGTGGATGGCTGATTACATCTGCATTAATTGAGGAGATTGCCGTCAGCAATGGGTGACGCATTTATCCAATCAGTTGAATACCTTAAAAAGGGAAGTGATTTCAACTTTCAGAGAGAATTTCCCAGCTTGTCTTTGGACAGCCAACTTCTCCCAGAAACTCATCAAGGACCTTTCATTGGACTTTCATCGGGGCCCCTGGATTGCAGTCTGCCTGTGGAACCTGGACTCGTGAATCCCCTCAGTCGCGTGAGAGACTCTTATAAAATCTCATATTATTGACAGATATCTCCTGTTGATTCTGTTTCCCAAGAGAACCCTGACTAATACACTCCCCAATTGTTGTCCCTTAGAATTAATATACTATCTTCTTTGCCATTGCTAAAAAAATATTACAATATTACTGTTAACTATCATCCATAAGTCATATTAGTTGTAATTTTCCAGTGTATCACCATATTCTTAATATTTTGTTAAAGAACGTTCTTATATTTATGCTATTAACCAAATCTACATCTACCACCGAAATCACTAAGTTATACATTCTCTAGATTATTCTCTAGCTTCCAGTCAGTTGAAATTTATGTCCACAGACTACCCCTTTCAACCACAATTCCATTTAAAAGTCAGTAGTGTTAGTTATACTCACTATAATGTGTTGTCATCAACTCTATTCAGTTCCACACTTTTACAATAAATCTTATTAAAAATTCTACATACATTAAGCATCAGCTCCCATTCTCAACCCACATTCTATCTCTTAGTAACCTATACTCTAGAGTTTACTTCCATGAGTTTACTCATCATATTTAGTTCATATTAGTGAGACTACACCATATTTTTCCCTTCTGTATCTGGCTTATTTCACTTAACATAATATCTTCAAGGTTCATCCATGTAGTCATATGCATCCCGATTTCATTTCTTCTTACAGCTCAATAGTATTCCATTGTATGTATATACCACATTTTGTTTATCCGTTCATCAGTTGATGGACACTTGGGCTGATTCCATATTTTAACAATTGTGAATAATGCTGCCATGAACATCAGTGTGCAAATGTCAGTTCGCATCCTTGCTTTCAGTTCTTCTGAAAATATTCCTAGTAATAGGATTGCTGGATCATACGGCAGTTCTATATTCAGCTTCTTGAGGTACTGCCAAACTGTCTTCCACAGAGGCTGCACCATTCTACACTCCTACCAACAGTGAAGGAGTGTTCCTATTTCTCCACATCCTTTCCAGCACTTATAATTTTCTTGGTACTTTTAAATGATATTAGAAATAGTATCCTTTTTTTTTTTTTTAACTTTTTATTTTGAAATAACTTCAAATTTATATGAAAGTTGCAAAAATAATACAAAACAATTCACAGAACTCAAATATACCCCCTCACCCAGATACCCAGATTTACCAACTTTCAGCATTTTTCCACATTTATTATTATATCTTTCATTCTATTTATCTATCTGTCTACCTATCTAATCTATCATCTATCTATCTCTTATCTAAACATTTGATAGTAGGTTGCATACATCATGCTCCTCTAACACTCAACATTTCCAGGTACATTATCTGAGAACAAGGGCACTCACTATGTAACCATATTAAGTACAGCTATCAAGTTCAAGAAATTTATAAATAGAATTCTTTTAAAACATAATTTTCTCTCTGTTACTGTTAAATAGATTGATTTTTGTATATTGATTTTTTAAGACCAGAAAACTTGCTGAACTCTTATTAATTCTAATTATCTGTAGATTACTTTTTATTTCCTATTTACACAATTACAACATCTGTGAATAATAACCAGTTTTGTTTCTTCCTTTTCCAGTCCTCATTCCTTTTATTTATTTTTCTTTCTTTTCTGTGCTGGATAGGACTTCTAGTACAATGTTGAGTAAAAGTGGTAGTAGTGGCATCTTTGCTTTATTCCAGTTTTCAGAGAGAAAACTTTCAATATTTCACCACTAAGTATTATGTTCACTTTAGTTATTTTTTGAAGACAGCCTTTTTAAGACTAAGGAAGTTTCTTTCTGGTCCTAGTTTGCCAAAAGTTTTTAAAAATTAATCATCCATTTAATCATCCATGTAATTCAATGAGTGTTGAATTTTTTGAATGCCTTTTCTATATCTGTTGAGGTAACCATATAATTTTTCTCCTTTAATCTATTAATGTGATAAATTACATTAATTGGTTTTCTGATGTTAAAAAAACTTTGCATCCCAAGGTTAAACATAACTTTGGTCACGTGCTATCCTTTTTATATGTTGCTAAATTTGGTTTAATACTACTTTGTTTAGGGTATTTCTATGTATGTTCATAAGTGAGAATGGCTTTTAATTTTTCTATACTGACCTTGTCAGATTTGGGGATCAGGGTCATGTTAGCACCATAAAATGATATGAGAAGTATAACTTTTCTGTTCTTCTGGAATAGAAACTTTTAAACTTCTATAAGAGTGTATATGTGAATGGAATTATTTTTTTCTTTGAATGTTCAATATATTCTCAATATATTCACTGGTAAAGCCACCTGGGTCTGGAGTTTGCTTTATGGGAAGATTTTTTTTTTTTAAAGATTTTATTTATTTATTCATTTATCCCCCCCTTGCTGCTTGTGCTCGCTGTGTCCATTTGCTGTGCGTTTTTCTGTGTCTGCTTGTCTCCCCTTGCTGGGTCGTCCTGCTGCGTCAGCTCAGGGCGCCACGTGGGCCGGCTTGCCTTCACCAGGAGGCCCTGGGAACCGAACCTGGGGCCTCCCATATGGTAAACGGGAGCCCTACTGATTGAGCCACATCCGTTTCCCTATGGGAAGATTTTTGATTACTTTTTTTTTTTTTTTTTTTAGATTTTATTTATTTATTCATTTCTCCCCCCCTTGCTGCTTGTGCTCACTGGGTCAGCTAACCACGCCATGCGGGCGGGCTTGCCTTCACCAGGAGGCCCTGGGAACCGAACCCGGGGCCTCCCATATGGTAAACGGGAGCCCTACTGATTGAGCCACAGCCGCTTCCTGATTTTTGATTACTGATTCAACCTCTTTCATGGTTTTGGGACTATTCAGGTTTCCACTTCTTCGTGAATCACTAATGGTAAATTATTATTTCTGGGAATTTGTCCATCTAGAATTGTATGTATATTGACATTAAGTTATTCGTAATATCCTCTTACTATCTTTTGATTGTATGTAAGATCTCTAGTAATGTTCCTTCTTCATTCTTAATATTAATCATTTGCTCATTCTCTCTTTTTCTTTATTCTCACCAGAGTTTTATCAATTTCATTACTCCTTTTTGAAGAATCAAGTTTTGTCTCTTTTAAATCTCCTTATTGTATGTTTGATTTTTTTTCTTAGATTAGTCTTTGATCAGCTACATTTTTTTTTTGTATTTATTTTAATTTTTTATTTTGTATGTTTGATTTTTATGTCATTAATTTCTTCCTTCATATTTATTACTTCATTCTTTAACTTTCTTCCTGAAATGCCATGCTTGGCTCATTCATTTTCAGCAATTCTTCTTTTAAATACCTGCACTTAATGCTATAAAATTTCCTTTCAATACTATCTTAGCTGCACCTACAAAGTTTTATCTATGATATTTTCACTATTATTCAATTCTTTTTTTAATTTTTACTTTTTGAGGTACCGGGGCTCAACCACTGAGCCACATGGGTTCCCCTGAGTTGGTGTTTTCGTTTGTTTGCTTGTTGTTTGTTTTTGTTCCTAGGAGGCACCGGGATCCGAACCTAGGACCTTCCATGTGGGAAACAAGTGCTCAACCGTTTAAGCCACATCCACTCCCCCCAATCCTTTTTTTTTTTTTTTTTTAAAGATTTACTTTTATTTATTTCTCCACCCACCCCTTGTTGTTTGTGTTCACCGTCTGCTGTCTGTGTCTGTTCGTTGTGTGCTCATCTTCTTTTTAGGAGGCACTGGGAACCAAACCCATGATCTCCCATGGGGGAGGGAGGTGCCCAATGGCTTGAGCCACCTCCACACCCCAATTCTTTTTCTTATAAATACATAGGAGTTCTTCACATATTCTGGGTACAAGCCATTTATTAGCTATATGTTTCATAAATATTTTCTCTCACTCTGTATCTTGCCTTTTCATCTTCTAATGATATATATGTTATTAGAAAAGTTGTATGTTTACAGAAAAATCATGCATAAAATACAACTTCCCATATACCACTTTATTATTAACATCTTGCATTGGTGTGGTACATTTGTTTCAATTCATGAAAGAACATTTTTATAATTGTACTAACTATATAGTCCATCATTTACAACAGGGTTCGTTGTTTGTGTTGTACCGTCCTATATTTTCTTAAATTTTTTATTCTTGTAACATATACAACCTAACATTTCCCCTTTGACCATATTCAAATATATAATTCAGTGCTGTTAATTAAGTTCACAATGTTTTGCTACCATCACCACCATCCGTTACCAAAACTTTATAATCAACCCAAATAGAAACTCTGTACAATTTAAACATTAACTCCCCATTCCCTACCCCCAACCTGGCTCCTGGTATCCTCTATTCTAGATTCTGACTCTATGAGTTTGCTCATATCATTGAAGTCATACAATATTTGTCTTTTTGTGTCTGACTTATTTCACTCAATATGATGTCTTCAAGGTTCATCCATGTTGTCACATGTATCAGAACTTCATTCTTTCATGGCTGAATAATATTCCATTGTATGTATATACCACATTTTATTTATTCATTCATTGGTTGATGGATACTTGAGTTGCTTCCATCTTTTGGCAATTGTGAATAATGCTGCTATGAACACTGGTGTGCAAATATCTGTTCCAGTCCCTGTTTTTAAATCTTTGGGTATATACCTAGAAGTGGGATTGCCAGGTTATATTGTAAATCTATACTTAACTTTCTGAGGAACTTCAGACTGTTTTCCACAGAGGTTGTACCATTTCACATTCCCACCAACAATGAATGAGTGTTCATTTTTCTCCACATCTTCTCCAATACTCGTAATCTTTTTTTTTTTTTTTCCAATGGTAGCTAACCTAGTGGGTATGAAATGGTATCTCAGTGTGGTTTTGATTTGCATTTCCCTGATGGATAATTATATTGAGCATCTTTTCATGTGCTTTTTGGTCATTTGTATATCTTCTTTGGAGAAACGTCTATTCAAGTCTTTCGCCCACTTTTTAAATGGATTGTCTTTTTATTGTTGAGTTGTAGGATTCTAATGATATTTTGATAAATAGAAATCTTTAATTTTAGTACAGTTCAAGTTTGCATCTTTTTTTTTTTTTAATGGCTTGTGTGTACATGTGTGTGTTTAGTTTAAGGAATCTTTCTCTGTCCTAAAATCATGAAGATAATCTCCTATATTATCGTTTTTTGCCTATTTACCTGCAAAGATTTAAAAAAATATAATAATTCTTGTGTTGCTGAAGCTGTGGGGGAAAAAATTAGCAGTGAATCAAGCAAGGAAAAGGGGAGAATGCACGGAGAAAGCTTAGGGAGCTCAGCTGGCAATGAAGTCAGATGTGAGGATTGATGGAAGGGAGAGCCTGGGGGTGTGTATTCCGTAGGCCCCCAAAAGACACCATTACATTTCTCCACCTGGGATTTAGCACCCTTCAGAAGATGGTGCAGCTGACTCTGTGGGCCTGAGGTTGTTTGGAGCTATATACCCCCAGAAAAACATGTTCTTAAACCTAGTCTATTCCTTTGGGTGTGAACCCATTGTAAGCAAGACTTTTGATGGGGTTACTTCAGTCAAGGTGTGGCCCGCTCAATTCAATCAGGATGGGCTTTAATCCAATTACTGGAGTCCTTTAAAAGCAGAATGAAAAGCAGAAAGTCAGGGGAACAAGAAGCTGAAGGTCAACAGGACTGGGAAGAGAAGAGAAGGGAGAGGTCATTGCCATGTGACAGAGGATCCCAGAACCAAGGATCACTGGCAGCCAGCCCCAGAATACCAGATTTTGGGAAAAAAGCACCTTCTTGATAACACTTTGATTTGGACTTTTTCCTAGCCTCAAAACCGTGAGCTAATAAATTCCCATTGTTTAAGCAGCCCATTGCATGGTATTTGCTTGAACAGCAAAGGAAACTAAAACAGGGCCTCTCTAGCTTTCTCTCCGGATGCTGGCCAGACCGGCCAGGCCAGTCCTCTCTTCTCTATACCACCAAAACTTAGCCACCTGGAAAAGCCTACCACACCCACCCTAATCTTGGAGCCCTTCCCTGGATTTGCAGCTCCTACTGACCTCTCCCATCTCAGCATGCCTTCACACTGCATGTGTGATGTCATCATCATATTGTCCTCTGTAGGTTCTACATGCAGCTTGTAAGTATGGAGAGGATGCACACACACACACACACACACACAGCTTCCCTGGTCTATGAGGACAGGGGAACTCAAGCATGTTTCCAGCCTATATATCCCTCTTATTCCCATCTGCTTTGGCAGAGTCTCTGCAGCCCTCTGCTAGGTGCCCCAAGGATTTCTGGGAGCTCCAAGGAATGGCACAGTTGACCTCCGGTACAAGTCCAGGAAGGTACCATGCAGTGTCTGCAATCTCTTTTTTCTGCAGCAATTCTGGTCACCTTCTGTTACCCAGTGCAGGTGCAGGCCCTGCTGGTATTGGTTACATCTTGTCAGAGGGCTCCCTGAGCTGCGCAGCGTGGGTGCCACTGCCTTACCACGAGGGCAGTGAGAAAGCTCATTGTTGTTTTTTTAGGACCAGCTTTGTTCCTGTGCTTTTTGTGGAGTCAGACATGAGGACCTATGGGATTGAGCTGAGGATATGTCCTAGTGGAGGCACCATGCTGAATTCGGCCTCAAGCTGTGACCCCTGTGAGATGCGAGTGCTTTCTACTTTTCCCGAGGATGAATTTGTCTTAGTTGTCTTGCAAGCAACTTGAGGACACTGGCTGAGTTACCTTCTTGCTCTCCCTGACAAGGTATGCTGCTGCACTGGGCATGTGACATGCCTCTGACACTTGTTGCCTAAGGGATTGAGACGTTGTCACTGCTGCAATCTTCAACCTCTGGCCAGTGTGTTCTCGGCATAGGCCATGGAATTCACCAATCATGACTAGGAATCCCAGATGCTGAGCTGGAGATCTGATTTGGGGAGCAGGTGATTGGCAGGAGTCTGGGACCCAAAACCTGGCAGTCTGTTAAATACATTCATTCATTCATTCAAAATTCTCTTATGACCTTCATCCCTTGCTCAGGCTTGTGCATACTGAATACCAAGGTATGGCCTCCCCTTGAGGAAATGGTCATTGAATCTGGATTCCTAGGAAAGTCATGCTTTCCTTGGTGCCTACATGTGTCTACCCATTCATCTGGGCCAGAGCCAGCAAATAAGAATACTTAAAGATCCTTGGGCCCCAATGTTTTCAGAAGAGCACAAGTCCCATGAGGCTGAGGACAAGGGAAGAGGGGACCTTTTGCATACACTGGAAGACAAAGGTGTTCATTTGTAAGCTTGTGAAATAAAGGTTCTGATAAAACCTCCAGTAAAGAATGGTGCTTAGCTTTTTTAAAAACAGTGCTTCCAGACATATTCATCCTCAGGACCCTTTTTGTGTCCACCATACCCACTGTCATCCTGGAGCACAACTTGGGAAATGCTCACCCCTACAATAAACCCCAGAACCTGAACTGGCACTCAGGGCCCCAGCCTAAAAGTCTCATTGACCACCTCTCTCCCTGTGAGATGCTCCTCTCGGTATCTTACAAGGCTCCCTCCTCCAAAGCATAGCCCATAGCTGTGCCTCCACCTGTTGGATGCCAGTGTTTCTGAGCCACCTCTTCCCTTAAACACCCAGGGACTCCTCCCCCCACCTCACTTTCAGCACTGAGTATCCTTGAATATCCCTGGATGCCTGTCCGTCTCCCAGACACATTTCAAAGGCGTTACTAGATGTTCTGAATTGCCACTGTGGGGCTATGGGCATAGGATACCACACCTGGCAAGAAGCCAAGGGGGCAGGCCTGGATCTTGAAGGGCTTTCAGAACCTGGGCCCCTCTCTCAGCCCCCCTACCCCACAGGGACTCTGCCTCAGGCAGAACAGCAAGGGTTGGAATTGGGGGGGGGGGGCAGCAACCAACAAGGGCTTCTCCTGTGCCAGGGACACAGAGGCTGCCCCCAACCCTGAGCACTGCACTTGGTGAATGAACGCTCAATGACGGTTCTTAGAAGCCCACACCGGCACAGTCCCGGGCACATTCCCCTTGAGGGAATTGGCCACTTCTCAAAACTCATCCTGGCTGGAGCTGGCTTTGAGCCCTGCACCCCCGGGGCAGCCGGGCAGGGCGGGGTGTCCTGGAGAGCCGCGGATGGGCCTCACACCCAGGCTGGGCCAGGACACCCCGTCCTTGGCCTAGGCCCAAAACGGCTCTGTTTACAGAATGTCAGCGCTGTGCCCCCCTCCCCCACTCGCCACTTCCCCTAGACTCCTGGGGGCTGGGAGAGGGGCGGGCGGGGCTTGAGGGAGCCTAGGAGGTTGCCAAATCCCAGGCCGGCCCCCCATCGTGCCCACCCCCCTCTCCTTCTTGGCTCCTAGGACCCATCCCCCACCACCCCCCTCAGTCCTCCAGACTTCTGGTTCACTCTTCAAAGCTTTGGGTAGCATTCTACCCCGGGGGAATTTGCATTTTAAAAGAGAAATCTGCAGAATGCAATGGTCACACCCAAGGAAAGTTTAGCTAAAGGTGGAAAGACAGACACTGTTCTTGCAGGCATAGGAAGAGATTTCTAGGCAAAGGGCTTGTTAGAATACCTCCAGACAGCCCGGAAGGAGGCTCCCTCCTTTCTCCAGACCTCAAACCAAGGAGCCCCCGCGAGTTTTCGCAGAGCTGCGGGAGGGACCTGGCGCAAATTAGATGTAGCCCGCGCGGAGGCCGGGGGCTTGCGGGGATAGTGACGTCTCGAGATAAGGCCAACGGCCTGCCGGGCCGCAGTGACTCAGCTCCCGCTGACTGCAGGAAAGCTCCGCAGGCCCTCCGGGAGCGGGACGGAGGAGGCGGGGCCGAGGGGCCGGGGCCGAGCAGGGGACGCTCCGCCCCCTAGCGCCCCCCTCACCCTTCCCTCTCACCCCGGCTCCGGGAAGGCCGGCCCACCACCCTCAGCTTCCCAGCGGCGCCCGGATTTCCCACGGGTTTCCCCGTCTGCTTAAAATAGTAACAAAGGCTGCCACTTGCACAGCGCTCACTCTGTGCTAGGACTTCACAGGCTCTGTTCTTTTTGTTACCCCCAAAAAGGCCCTGAGGCAGGCACCACTCTCTTACTCCCATTGAAAAGTAAGGAAACCGGTGCAAAGAGGTCACATGACTTGCCCAAGGTCTCACAGTATGAGACCCAGTTTCAAGCCCTCGGGCTCCTCCTGCCCTCCTCAGCCCGCATATCCCGTTCTGATAGGTGCCAGCAGGTCCCCGCTAGGCAAAATCAGGCATATGGACATTCCCTGGCCTGGGGGCTAACTTGATGCAAATATTTACAGATTTGAGGCAGGTCTAGAGGTATCAATTAAATGTCTGCTGAATTCCCAGCCTGGTTTCAAATGGTGGCAAAGTTCCCCAACCCTGGGTTTCCTCCTTTGCTTCCACTCCCGAGCCCGGGGCCCACCTCAGCCCTCTGGAGAGAGACAATCTCCAAAAAGCCCCTTGACTTGCTCTTAGATTAGCAACTGAAACCTGGGGCCATTACAAGTGAAAAGCAGCAGGCACTTTTACCCCACTGCCCCTATGCGTCAGGCCCAGGACTGAGCCCCAGAATGAGGAGCAAAGGCAACCAGAACACTAGGGCTGCCCTGTGAGCTCCCTGTTATCTAGGGTGGGGGAGCACCTGTGGAAGAAATGATTTGAAAAGAGGGTGGGATGAGATGACCTTTCAAATCCCAAATTCCTCTATTCTATGAGTCAGGCAGTGTCCAAGTGAATGCTTGTTCTGACAGCTGCTTTAACAGAAACTTTCCCAGACCCTCCTACTTCCTTCCCCCGGGTGGCTCAGGGCAGGGGCACGCCCTTTCACCTCTTTCTGCAAGGGCTGTGGCCTTCCTCATGGAAAGTCAGCTAATAGCTAGAGAATATTGGGAAGTAGTTCCCAGTTCCCACATGTCCCTGCCTCAGTTGGCCACTCTGTCTCAGTGGCCTGTCTGTGGGCTCCAAGAGGCTCTCATTTCCGGGGAAGGAAGTAAGGAGGGAAGGAAAGGAGGAAGGAAAAGTTGTTGAGAGACTACCTCTGTGGTTGAGTTGGTCTGACCTGGTCCCCAGTCCCAGCTCCAACCTCTTACTCCAGCTGTATGACCTTGAGCAATGTCACTTCCCGGTCCCAGGGCCTCTGCAAAGTGGGAGAACTCTAAAAGTTCTGCCTGTGAAGACTGTTGGTCACAAGAGTGCATGACCAACATGGGCAAGCACAGTGGTGTGATGGTGCCCAGTGGACAGCACAGCGCTACACACAGACATCATTCTGTGTGGTTCTATCTGAAGGATGCAGGAACCCAAGTACAAGCAAGCTTGGATGGCCAAGGAAGGAGAGAGAAGAAGGCCTGAGTAGGGGGCTGCAGGGAAGGGGCTTCCTACAATGGGAAGGGCTGTGGTCCAAGGTCAGGGAATGTGTGTCCTAAAGCTAGACACTTCACACACATGGTCACATTTGGTCCTGCCTATGAGGCAGGTACTATTATAATCCCCATTTTACCAGTGGCAAAACCAAGGCTTATGTTAAAGGAGTTGCCAGTGGAGGAGCCAGGTATTCAGTCCCAGGCAGCCTCCTCTGGAACCCTGTCCTGCCCAGATCCCAGTTAGCTTCTTGTTCAAGTGCTAGTTCCGGTCCTTTGTCTCTACCCTCCTTCCTCTCCCTCATAGCTGCCTTGGCGCCTGGTACCCAATGACCAGGCAGTTTGTGCCCAGCCCACCAAGATCCTGACCCTTGCCTGACACCTTCCCTCTCTCTTTTCTAGCTTCCCTGTCCAGTCAGAGCAGAGCAGCTTTGGCCAACCAGAGACAGACTGACGTCATGGCTGTATTAGACCTTGTGCAGGGAGACCAGGGTTGATAGGAGCTGGGATCAAAGCCCAAAATTGCAGGATGTCAGGGGAGGGGACTTGCCTGGTGCTGGATCTTGCCTAGCAAGAGGATCATAGCAAAAGGAAGATGGGAGGGCAGCCATACCCTGGAGGACTAAGAAGTGAACTCAGGCACACCGATACCTAAGACCAGACTGGTTCCATTAGGGGTGAGGAAGATTTTAGGGAAGCTGTAAGACTCTAAGACTAAGCTCTAAGTATAAGGTGTGATAAGGTGGTGTTAGGGAACTCCATGACCCTTCCCAGGACTCCCACATTCTTCTGTCAGAGTCATGGTCTGGCCTGGGATATCCCCTAGCCAGTGTCCTGCATTGCAATCTTCTTGGCCATAGTGGAAAACCTCAGCTTCAGGGGCACTAACCCCCAAAGGAGGTCCCCTCTACCTTTAGCTGGAAGAGTCCCCTCCTGCCCTCTTTCCTCCACTCCCAGTTGACTCTTCACCTTTCCTTGAAAACAAATTGCTCCCAACTTCAAAACATCATAAGTCCCCCCAAAGAGCAATCTTGAGAATGTCAAGGGGAAATTATTGAATTATCCTGGTTGGCAGAAAAATCTAATTTATAGCAAAGCATTTCTCCTGAAGTTTTAATAGATTTTTTTCCCCTCCAATGGATTTTAATGGGCAATTGTTTCCTGGGTTTGGAAATTTAGTCTGAAGCCCTGACATTGCTTTTCAGTTCTTGATTTATTGCCAGCTCCCTTCTTTTGAGCCTAACAGTAAACCCAACATCCTATTTCCCCTTCAACATGAGAGGACTGTGCTCTCTGTTCAGCCTGCTCTTGTCTGATGGCATTGCCATCTCATGAAGATTGCGGGAGGGCCTGGAGACCTGGCTGAATGCTCTGTGCCCTCCTTGCCTGGCTCCCGGGGCATGTCCCCTCCTTGAGGATTTTACTGGACTGGAACCTCAGCACTGCATCTGTGAGGATGCAGCTGGCCTGTGGGGCCCCACGGGAGCAGTGGCATGGCTAACCCTCCCCTCTCCCCACTTCCTGTCCCCCAGCCCTCCAAAGTGCCTGGCACACTGTAAGGGCCTAGTAAACAGGTGTCAGATGAAATAGGGGAGGGGTGTGGCTAAGTGGTGGCCTCCCTGCTTGGCGGCCATCAGCAAAGGAACTTGGTGTTGACACCTTGCCTTGGCCAGGCTCCTGCCCAGTGGATTGAAATAGTCTGGTCACTGCACAGAGGGCAGCAGGCAAGAGTGTTGCCTGGAGGTCTCGATTTATAGGACCAGGGTCAGCTCTGAGAAAGGGGCTGGAGGGCACCTGTGACATCCGATAAATGCATTCCCCCAAAAGAAGCTCATTGTGCTCTCTGCCACTTTTCAAGAGTATACAACATAGGGAGATGCTTAACTAAAACTTGCTAAGGAGAAGGCGTTTTGGGGAGTGAATGACGGGGGGCTAAGAAGGGAGATATTTGGAAATAAAATGGACTTCTCTGAGTCCTTGGAATGATGACTGCCATTTCAGATGCAGAAACTGAGACACAGGGAGGGACAGTTATTGATAAAGCTTTGGCAAGTGGCCAAGGTGATACTCAGAACCAGGTATTTGACCCCACTAGGACTCTCTTAACAGGAGCATGGAAGGCTGTGCTAGGCCCTTGCTAGCCTGACCCTGCAGCAGAGATCAGGCTCCTTTGCAGGGGAGGGGAGGGGCCTTCAGACCCCAGAAGAGGCCTCCCACTGTAGTTTTGGAGCAGGCTCTAGGCCCATGGGTACTCTTTCCTGCAGGTCACAGCGGTTCTCTGGGGGTTTCGTCTAACAATCCTCCCATCTCCGACCCCATCTGCCCAAACACTGAGCCCCTAGAAGTTTCAGCCTCTTTCTTCCTAGAGATCCCCCCTGCTCTTGTGACAAGTGGGAGAATTGCTTGGCCAGAGAGTGGTGGAGAACAAGGGGCAGTGGCAAGGGGTCTGTGTCCTTCCCCTCATTCCTTCCTTCCATGCTGTGTCCTTCCCCATCCCCCTCTACCCCCTCCCCACTGCCTGACCATTGACCAGAGAACTTGGGTTTCATATCACAGGACAGTACCAGGGACAAATGACACCAGGGAAGTCGTGAGTGACACCCTGGAGACTGAGGTCTTGCTCTGGCCAGAGTTCCTGCATGGGTTTTGGGGGGGGTATACCCCCAGAGAGCCATGGGACACAATGTCATGGGCAGGAGGGCCTGGCCACTTCTCTCTTCCCTCTGTGCCCAGGACACTGGAGCAGAAGGATGCCAGGAGTGGGCGGGGGCAGGGCTAACTTTGCTGTTCATCTGCTGCAGGAGTCTGCTGCCCTTGGCAAGGGTTGAGAATGGAGAGGAAGGACACTGTGATTTGGGGGAGCCCTCAGAGCCACCTTGGAGAGCTCACAGTGGTTGAAACAGAGATGGCTGCTTGGAGAGCACATGGTGGCTGAGTCTCCCCCAGTGGCCTGCCCTGGTGGTCATCAGCCCCTCTCTCAGCACCCCAGCACCTCACCCTCACAACCTGGCCTTGGCCTTTACTGCGTGTGGCCAGGCCTAGCCCCTGACCATATTTGGTGAGCCACTGGCTTGGGGGAGCTCACAGGGGTGAGGGGTGGGGATCAGGACAGGAGTTTCTGTGCCACCGGACGGGCAGAACCATGCCTGGGGACCTGGAGACCATGCTCCTATGAGGGAGGCAGGAGGTACCACAGAGAGAGAGAGAGGTCCCTGTCATGGGAGCTATTCCACTTAGTCCTGCCTCTCAAGGCTACTTGAGACAAGCTCCTGCTCAGGAGGGCAAGGGAGTGACTACCCTTGTGAACCTACCTTGCCCTCCAGATTTCATGTTTCCCAAAAATGCCACCTCTGCTGGGACCACTCCCAGCCTCCCTCTCTCCCAGGGGCTTCATCCCAGCCAGCTGGAACCCAGGTCACCTGATTCCCTTTCTAGTGCTCTTCCCTTTGCATTCGGGCAAGTGTATGACTGTGCCAGAGTGGCTGTAAGCCAGGTGCAGGAAATCTGAGCTGGTGGGGGACAGGGGCTTGTGACTTTTAAAGTAAAAAGAGAAGGAAACCTGAGCAGTCTGGTCATCTGACCACAGTTCCTGGGGATGGGGATCTCTGGGAGAGGCCAAGGCTGGGACAATTTCTGAGGGGTGGCAGGGAGCAGACTTCCAGGGTGAGGGCCATCACAGCACTGACTGATACTTTCCATGAGGGCAAGATGGGGATCAGGGATCAGAAGGCCACAGAGGGGATCCCAAATGCATGACAAGTCAGGCTGGGTAGATCTGGGGGCTTTGAGGATTCCAAATTGACCAGCCAGGGAGAAGATTCCAAGGGGGGCTCATTCCATGGGTCCCTGGCCCCATCTGAACTCTGGTCGGATGAGATGTTGGGCAGCCCAGCCCTGGAAGGAGCCGTGCCTGGGCAGGAAGGTGGCCCTGCCCCTGGGAGCCCCCTAATATCACAGTGCCTGCCGACCAGCCGTCTTTTTTTTTTTTTTTTTTTTAAAGATTTTATTTATTTATTCATTTATCCCCCCCTTGCTGCCCGTGCTCGCTGGATCAGCCAACCACGCCGTGCGGGCGGGCTCGCCTTCACCAGGAGGCCCCGGGAACCGAACCCGGGGCCTCCCATATGGTAAACGGGAGCCCCGCTGATTGAGCCACAGTTGACCAGCCGTCTTGATCAGAGCGCAGGGCCAGGGCCCCTTGCCTGAGTTTCTGAAGCTTTGCTCTCTGGTGAATAATTTCTTGAGGTTTGTGTCTGGCATCAAGATCAGAGGTTTTGCTCTCTGCCTCCTACCTGTGAAAGAATCATGAGGGAGAGCCCATTTCACGGGCCCTGGGTGTTGCTTCTGATCTGGGAGAGGGCTGCAGAGGTAGGAGTGAGGGACATGTGTGGGCCTGAAGCACTTGGGGCAGGAATCTCCTCTCCCGGGGCCTCTGGCCCACGCACCCTGGCACAGGCTCACTGGGTCTGCACTGGTCGGGCACCAGAGGTTGGCATGCTTGACAGTGGTCATGCAAGAAGCATGCCTGGCGCCCATGCCCTTGGCCTCCTGCCTGTCCCTCAGTCCCAGGGCTTCTCAGCACACAGCAGACTCAACAAGGGCAGTGAGGAAAGGCCTGAGCCCAAATTACAGCTAGAAGGACAGGGTTAAATTCAAAGAACTTTCTGAATATAGTGGCTGTGAATGTATAATGGTGAAAGGTGGGAGAAGGTGAGCTGATCATTCAACCCTTGACAACTAGATGCCAGCCTTGTCTCTCCACCCTGTTCTTCTTCCACTGGTTAAATCTTAGGAAATGGTATCACCATCCATCCATCCACCCAAGCCCCCAAGGCAGCGAACTCCTCAGCTCTATGGCCAGTTCATTGGTAAACCTTGGCACCTGTTCCTCCAAAACACCTCCAGAATCTGTCCATAGCCCTCCACCTCCACTGCCACCACCAGGCCAAGCCACCACCACCTTTCATCTGGATGCTGGTGGCAGCCTCCTCTGTGCCTGCTCCGACCCATGCCCCCTGCTGTCCATTCTCCACCCAGCAGCCAGACTGAACTTCTCAAAATGCAAACCTGCTGAAAACCTTCCAGGTGGCTATGATCCCCTTTGGGTAAAAGACCATACCAGATCTGGCTCCAGCCCTATCTCCTACCACCTTGACCACTACACACTCACAGTGACCTCATTCTGTGTATGTTTTGTCTTCACTCTGACTTTCCCAGCTCCCCAGCCTCTTGACTATCACTGACTCATCTTTTAAGACTACGAAGACATTCCTGATCCCCCCACCCCTCTGAGAATCCCCTCTGAACCTGAATCCATCACACCCCAGCATTTCTTACCCCTTACTGTTGTATTCGTTTCTGCTTAAGTCTCTTCTCCTCAGCTGACAGCCACAATGAAGACATTACACATAGAACAGACATGTGAAATGACCACAGCCCATCGTCATCACCATCATTGCCAACTCTTGCTGAACATGTTTCATGTGCCAGGCACTGTTCTGAACATTTTACCTAGATTAAGTCATTTAATCTTCACTACAACCTTATGAGGTCAGATTTTTCTTAAATTCCAAAGATGCCCTAAAGGGGGTCAGTAATGCCTGAAGTGGATAGGAAAGTCCTGTGGCGGGATAGGAGTGGAGCTCGGGCTCAAGGGATAAGGAACAAGTGGTAGATGGGGCGCGGAGGGGGATATTCCATAATTATATTCTTCGTCATCATAGTAGTACTAATAATACTATTTTGAGCATTCACTATGTATCCTTCACTGTGTTTAAGTGCCTTAAATACATATTTTTACACTTATTAGTGTAAAAATATTATAGTGTAAAATTATATATATTTATAAATTATATTATAGTGTATATAAATTATATAATTTCTAATTATAAAAATTATATTATAGTGTAAAAAATATTATTAGTGTAAAAAGTTGTGGATTTACAGAATAATCATGTATAAAATACAGCCTTCCCCTATACCACCAGTGCTTTATATTTAGTGCTTGCAACAACCTGGAAAAGTGGACATCCATATCAGACAAGGAGACTGAGCAGGTACTGTATTGCCTCCCTCCCCAAGCCTGGAGGGGAGCAGAAGCACCTGGGCCCCAGGGGAAAGAGGCCAGGGCAAGGGGAGTAGGAAGAGGAGGGTTGGAGCTAGGCTTTGAAAGATGGGCAGGAGTTAGGGAGGTAGAAAAAAGGGGATGTTGGTGGGGACCATTGGGGATAGGACAATGCCAGAGCTGTTGGCCTTCCCCTACTGCCGCCCCCCCCATCCCACCACTATCTCCCAGGGTCGAGCTCAGTCCCTGTGGAAGACACTTATGGAGTGGGGCTGCTTATCTCCATGTGACTTTAATGAGGACCTGAGCCAGCTGGGATGCCCCAAGTTCACCAGCAGCCAGCAGTGCAGTGAAGATGGATGGTGGTTTGAACAGAAGGGGATGGCACAGGCTTGGCACATAGAAGAGTGGCGGCAGGTGGCTGTACTTCTTTAGAACATTGAAAGCTTTGGCTCTTCCCAGGACCCAGCTATCAGGAGCAGGTCCCCCTGGGCCGGAGTTTGCCCATTTATATAACAGGCTCTGCACTCTCAAACTGCTGAAAATGTTCCTTCAGAATCAATGCTGCCTCCTTTGCCTCTTTCAGATTTTTCAGCTTTTCCATGCCCCTTGTTGGCTTCTGGCACAGCAGTGGCTTTTTGATGTGGCTGGGCACTCTGCCTCAGCCCATGCCCTGGACAGTTCATCGTTCCAGTCCAGCCAGCTGTTTCTTGCAGGAGGAGCATGTTTCCTCAAGAGGGGGCACAGGAATTGCAGCCTGAAGCCCCTGGGAAGGGGTGGGGGCAGCTGGGCAGAACCACTCAGTGCAGGCTATGGAGCTGACGTCTTGTAGGCAAACCCAGGCCTCAGGTGGTGAGGTCCATCTGCCATGGCAAAAGCAAAGGCAGCCTGCACTCTTGGGTGGCACCTTCTTGGGCCCTGAGCCAGAGCCTTGACTCTGCCTCAGAAAACTCCTCCACTCAGCCTATCACTGAAGACAGACAGATGGACAGATGAACAGAACTCTCTGGACCCCTCCTGGAGCATAATTCTTGCTTCTGAGCTCTGACAGACTTACTCACCCTCCTGCCTGGTCATGGGGCATAGAGTTTCTTGCCCTAACTCTGGGAGGCACAACTGGGCCTGCCCTCCAAGTATCCTCTAATTCCAACTCTGCATCTGGGGTCTGAGGTTTCTGGTACAGCCTGAATTTCTATCCTTAGGTCTTCAAATATGTGACCGGTGTCAGAAAATAAGGTTCTTGAGCCAAATGGGAGCCTTAAAGCATCCCAAACTTTGTCAGGCTGGCAGGAACCATTTTAGAAACAGTGGTAAAGCAGCAAGCAGAGAATATGCTTCCTGTTTCAGAGATGAAAAATAGAGGCCTAAAAATTTATAATATTAAAAATTATAATATTAAAGCTGGGAGGGACCTCATCTTTTGTTTTATCAACTGAAATCTATCCATCCACCCATCCCTCCATCCATCCATCCAGAGCCTACTTCTGGGGCAGTTCCCCTGGCTGGGGATATAGTAGTCAGACAAACTAAGGCCCTCTCCCATGGAAAGCACATTTTGTTGGGGGAGGCAGATGGCAGCAAACATGCAAACAAGAAAACACTAACGAAAGGAAGGTCTTTGGGAATATTTAACTAAGGAATCTGATCCAGACTAGAAAGTCAGTGAGTTCTTTCCCAAGAATGAGACTTGAAGGATGAGCAAGAGCTGAACAAGCAAAGAGGACTGTTCCAGGTAGAAAGAGCAGTAAGTGCAAAGGAGAGGGGTTGGGGGTGGGGGGTGGGAAAGGGACAGGCCCCAAGAAGGAAGGGCCATGTTGAAGACCAGAACCAAGGCTTTGGGATTCCTACGTTATGCTCCCTCCATCATAGCCCACAGCCCAAGGTCATACTCCATGGCCTCAGATAGCACCCCCAGCTCCTACTGGGCCCATTCACTGCACCCTCAGGGACCCAGTGTAGCTCAGGCCAAACCATAGAATGTAGAAAATGCATGGTGTGTCCAACCTATGGTTGGTGGGAGCCTCTGGCTTGTGTTAAAGTATAAAGACTTAAAGACCAAGGATTGATGTTTTACTGCCAAACAGGGAAACTGTTCTGCACAGAGTGTAGGCTCTGGGGGAGGAGGGTGGGGAGGAGAAGTGGGGTTGGTCATGAACTATTTCTGTTCCATATTTAAAAAGCAACGTTTCTGAGTGTTGTTGACTACCTGGGGACATTGGGCTTGTAGGGAAGGTGAGTACTGGGCTGGCTGGAGGTGGTCTGCTGTGTACAAGGGGTATCCACTTCAGGATTATGGTGTCCAGCTGCCTCTGTATATGACATGCCTGAATCAAGATTTGGGCACTTGATGAGGTCTGCACTGATGCCATCAGGCTAGATAGCAGGGCTTATCACTTGCCACCGGCCTTCAATTCTTCACCTATGAAAGAAGGTAGGGCCCCTGCATCCCCACACCACGAGTCCAACCTGTTAACAATTGTTTGCTAAATGCAACTGTGGGTCTAGACTCCACATCCACAAAACCCAAGCCAGGTTCCCCTTCCTCTCCCTCAACCCCACTCCCTGTGTTGAATACTACTTCTTCTCTATATCCCACTGCCTCTTCCCTAGACCAGGCCACCATATTGCTCACCCCAAGGCACTGATTTCCTCCAAACTGATCACCTGCACCCCATGGTCTATGTAGCAGCCAGAGCCATGTGTCTAAAATGTCACCCCTTTCCTTAAAACCCTTCCTTGGCTCCCCTTGGCCGTGGGGACAAAGCCCTAGCCCTTTAGCCTGGAAGAGAAGGGTTTACAGACTCAAGCAGCTGACCTCTTTAACCACCCCCTATGCATCCCACACACATGAGGCTCAGCCACAATGAACTTCCAGTTTCTCCAAAATCATGCTCTTTCTCACCTTCAGCCCTTGCTGGTGGTGAACTCTGCAAGGATGCTGTTGCCACCTTCACTTGGTCACCTCTTGCTCATCTTAACTGAAGTGTCAGTTTGGACATCAACACCTTGGGAGAGCCTAAGCCCTAAACTGGGGTTAGGTGTTCCCAACTTGTTGCACCACAAACTTTCCTCCCCACTTAAATGTTGATTTAAATTGGGGTGTGTGTGTGGATGTGGTCCCTCATCTCCCAGGTTATTTGGGGGAAAATATCTGCCCTCTGCCCCCTAAACTCCCCAGAAACATGGGCGAGAGTCCCTGGAAAAGGAAATACCAGCACAGTCCTAGATTTTTACCCAATTCCTGTTCTAAGGACAGCAGGGCCCATTTATTCCCTAGAGTGGGTTCTTTTCTTGGGCACATTGTACAAGAATCACAGCTTTGCCAGCAGGCCACATGGGGTCTCTGTTGTTTGGTGGTAGAAAGACTCCAGGCTGATTACCTAGAATGGATGGGTGCATAGGGGCTAGGCAAGGACCCAGGTGGGAGAAGAAAGGACCTGGGTTCAAGTCCTGCCTCTTTCCATCTGACTGAGTGACCAGGCCATTAGGGCTGCCAGACTTCTGTTTCAGCTCAGTCTGGGCTTGTAGGGAGGGCTTGTGCTAGGCCAAGGGGATTTTCCAGAGGTCTAGATCTCTTTTGAACTGGAATTTCTGGCTTTTGGGTGAATAAAATGAATATTCCCACACAATCTAGAAATACCTTCCTGGGGCTGTGGTCTTTGAACCTACTTGTGAAAGAAATCAAGGGGTCACACCAACTGACTCAGAGGATTTTCTTTCCATGTCACCCAGGTCTTCACTCTGTTAAACCTTCTACCAGCTCTTAGCCCACGCCCCCCCTGCCCCCACCCTGCAAGTAAGTGGTTATGGAAGGTTATGGGTGCTTCCCATACTGGGTAAAATGGGTACCCTTGTGCGTGCCTGGCTGCTAATTGGGGTGAGTGCTAGGGAAAGGGGGTTTAAGATGACACACTCATTTTACTGTATACACTTCTGTCATGTGGGAATGCTTTTATAAGCATATATCACTCCTGTAATTAAAGATGCAAATCTAATAAAAAGCTCCATCCCTTAGGCTCAGAGGGCAGAGGATGACAAAGAAGACTTCATTGGGGAAACGGCCTTGAAGCTGGGCCTGGTCAGGTGGCCAGGTGACTAGAGCAGTGAAAGGGGGGCATTTTGACCAGGTAAAGGCAAGATCCAGGGCCCAAAGATGGAGAGGTTTGTTGGCAGAATATAAAAGGATCATCAAGCAGCCATCGGCTGGAGGAAGAGTATATGGAAGGACAGGGTGAGAGTTGAACTGGTAACTTGGTGGGTAGGGCTTGATGGCCAGGTCAAGGAGTTTATAACCAAGGGGGTTTCTGGGTTGGAAAGCTATGACTTGAGGAAGGATTTGGGATTGGAGCTGTGGAGGTGAGAGAGGGGCCACGGCTGCCAGGAGCACTTTGCACACCCTGGTGAGAAGGTTAACAATCAGGGGAAAGGTGTTCTTGGATGAACACACTGGGCTGGCCAAAGCTTTGAGGGCAGAGGCCACCCTCTATCTGCACTGCAAACCCTCCCTCGTTCTCACTGGGCACTCGCAGTTCTGTGCCTGGAGTTGCTGGTTCGTCTATAGTGGACATGGGTGCCACCCCACTGTGGCTCTGGTTTAGTACCACCCCAAACCCTCATGGAGGGCTGCCCTTCCTGAGAAGGACCAGAGTGCTGCTGGGCAGTGGGGGTAAAGGCCACTTGCCCACTCCTTGGCCCAGAGGGGAGGTGGTGCCTGCTGGAATTCTTGGGTCCCTGGTTCCTTCTGCCTTCACAGAGCAACTCCAGAGCAGCTGTTTGTTTTTGGTTCACTGGGTGATTCATTTGCATTTTACATGTTCCTGGGTCCTGGAGAAATAGGAAGCTTACATACCACAAAAAGAGTAACTGGGGTGTGCCAGCCTGAGCTAGAGAATGCTTCTCACTCTGCAGGGCAGGCTGCAAGAAGCAGGATGGGTGGTTTGGCAATGCTGGGGGTTCCCGGGGGTTCTGGAGAGGCCCAGAGACCTCAGGGGACTGGCTGTGATCACAGATGGGGGAAGGCCAGGGTGTCCCACACAGTCCACCTCCCAGTCTTGCCTCCTGCCCTTTTTGGGGCAGTCATGCCCGCCGGTCCACCCAGGGTCATCTGAGGACCTACACTGAGAAGGACTGGGGATTAGGCTTGGGCAGGTTCTCCGAGACCCAGATCCAGAGAACCCTCCACAAATACCTCTCCCCAATTTGTGGCACCTGCCCCATCATGGCCAGGTAAAGAAGACTCAGAGATGAAAGGAAACCCAATAAACCCTGCACAGAAAGAGCCGTTTCTTCTGTCTGACTCCTCTGAGTTGCTTAGTGGAAAGAGATCAAGGCCACACTCCCCTGGGGCCCAGAAGCTTCAGAGTACAGTGAAATCATTATACAAGGAAATTCCTGTGGCAGTTTGATATTATTTATGAATTCCAAAAAGAGATATAGGTTATGTTTGTAAACTGGTCTGTTCCTCTGGGACAGATTGTATTAAATTTAAAGGTTTTACATTTACTTCATAATGTTAAGATTAGGGCTTTGATTTGACCACATCATTAGGGCATAAAGGGTTGAGTCCCTGCCCCCTTGGTGCACTATATAAATGGATACTCAATCAAGGAGACAGAAGGAGATATGCAAGAAAAGAGGAAGGGAGCACCATAGATACGGAAGAGGGTCGTGCGGCCCCAGGAAGAGAGATGAGCCATCCGCCTGATAGTTTGCAGCTAAAGAGAACAAACAGAGCAGCTGAGCCCTATGCCAGCCTATAGCTGAGATCAGAAGCAGCTGGGCCCATGGTGCCTTAAGGGGAAAGAGGAAGGCTGAACCCTCGCAAACATCGCCCACCATCTTGCTTCAACATGTGGCAACAGACTTTGGGTGAGAAAATACCTCTTATGGTACCTTGAGTTGGACTCTTTAGGGCCTTGTAACTATAAGCTTTTACCCCCAAATAAATACCCTTTATAAAAACCAACAGATTTCTGGTACTTTGCATCACCACCCCTTTGGCTGACTAATACAATTCCCTTACCTTTACCCCAGGCAGTTTCACAGCTCAGGACTCTGGGCCCTGTTCTTTCCTCTGCCTGGATCGCACTGCCTTACTTGGCCCCTCTGCTGGCTGGGGAGCTCTGGTTCCTTCTTGTAGGCATCATGCCTTCAGTGACGCTTTCCCCAACTGCTCCCTTAGCACACTCTCCCTGCCCCATTAGTTCTGTGCTTTGTACTTAACCCATCCCTGCATATTGCACCCTCTGCTGTTTTGCTTCATTTATGTGTTTGGGGTGATGTCACATTATCCTTCCTCTGCCCTGTCTCCTCTGTGTGTAGCCCAGAGTCTGCCCCACAGCAGATGCTCCATAGGGCACTGGCACAGCAGAGCCAAGACACACAGCCCCAGGTCACGTGGGTCAATTCCAGGCCCCTGAGTCCTGCTAACTTCCCTCCCCCATCCCCATCCCTCGGCCCATGGTGAGAACCTGACCTTAGCCAGACCCAGTGGTGTCTCTCTTAAAAAGACCCTCAAGGGGGGGCGGATGTGGCTCAAATGGTTGGGCATCCGTCTGCCATATGGAGGGACCTGTGTTCGATCCCTGGGACCTCCCGGTAAAATAATATATATATATATAGAAGGTGCATGGGCTGCCAGGTTCTGTGTGCTGGTGAGCCGCCAGGCCCCGGGAGCCAGGCAGCAAGATGATGACATAACAGGAGAGAGACACAGGGGAGAGACAAGATGAGATGCTCCAAAAGCCAGGAACCGAGGTGGCGCAGGTGGCAGAACACCTCTCTCCTACATTGGAGGTCTCCAGGATCAAATCCTGGTGAAGACTGGAGGAGCAGGATGAGAAGAGATGGCAGGAAACAGACACAGAGAATTGCCCAGCGAATGGACACAAAACAGCAAATGGGGAGGGGAGAGTTTAAAATGGATAAAGTAAATAAATAAATCTTAAAAAAAAAAAAAAAAGATCCTCAAACTGGGAGTCTGGAGTGGTCCCACAAGGTCTCTAGTCAGCTTGGGACTCAGGTCAAGGCAGAGAGGGGAAGGCTGGGACTCTGGTGATCCCCTCACTGCTCTGGAAATGGGGCCTTGTGCAGTGGCAACGTGACAGTGATTGACCACCCACGTGCAATCAAGAGCAGAGGTCTTAGCCTGAGTGAACACACTTGCTGCCTACCCAGGGTCTCCTGATGACCCCATTTGGAGAGGGCCTGGAGGGATGTGGGACCCAGACCTCAACCAGCTTGGGCTGCCCCCTCAGCTTGGGCTGCCCCCCTCAACTATGGGCAGGGAAAGAATCCAGCAGGAGTGTGAGAACAGCCAGTCAGGTAGAAGATTCCCAGTCACCCCCACGCAGCAAGTAACTCTGAGAACTCAGTCCACCCTCTTCCACCCTTAAGATATTGATCCACTGTCCAGGCAGAAAGCAGAAAGCCTGTCCCTGCTAGAAGGGCCTTGATAGGACAGCCCAAGGGCTCACGCTTTGCCTTCCGCTAGGATCACAGTGACCCCATCACTGGCCACCTGGCCAAGCTAGAGCCTCTGCCTCCTTCTGCCAGGGCAGCTTTTCTTCCTGTGGACTTCTCTAGCTTTATTTTTTTTTATTTTTATTTATTTTTATTTTTTTAAAGATTTTATTTATTTATTCATTTATCCCCCCCTTGCTGCTTGTGCTCGCTGGGTCAGCTAACCACGTCTTGTGGGCAGGCTTGCCTTCACCAGGAGGCCCTGGGAACCAAACCCGGGGCCTCCCATATGGTAAACGGGAGCCCTACTGATCGAGCCACAGCCGCTTCCCCTTCTCTAGCTTTAGAATCTGCTGGCTGGTTGATGGGTTCATCTTGTGCTCAGCCAGGCCTCTGTTACCTGACCCGCATTCCCTACCTCCAGCTTGAGTCAGCACCCAGCTTGCTGCTCAAGATCTGGCTCTGGTCTCTAACAGGTCTCTGGGCAAATTTGCAGCTCAGCTCTAAACATTTCTGTATTTGGTCTCTTTGGTTCATTGATCAGGAATCATATGATCTTTTAAAAAACACAGCTGGTAGAGTCACCTATCTGTGCTTCTGCTTTTGGATCAGTAAATCAGGCTGCCTGGAATTTTTTTAAACCTGCAGGTCTGGGTGCAGGAGGCTGCCCTCGCAATGCCTCCTGGGATGACCTCATTTTCTGACCATCTTAATTCTTAGGACCACCCTTGACTGGGCTTCTAGGATTAGGTCTGTTTTTTTTTTTTTTTTTTTCTAATGCTCATTTGTCTCCAGAGTTCCTCCAAGGCTTATCTATTTTTTCTTTATATTGAGATTCACTGATTACAGGGTGAAGCATTAATCTGCACCACCACTACCTCTCCCCATCCCCAATAATTTCCTAGCCAAGATAGGTAAGAGACTTCCAACTGACCCTCAGTGTCTGGTCTAACTGAGCACATGGCCACCCAGAATAAATACGAAATTTCTCAGCCTCCCTTTCAGTTAGCTATGTGACCAATGAGATAGAAGTAGAATGGTATTTCCAACTTCTGGAAAGCATCCTTAAAGGGAAAAGGCATACCCTTCTTCCTTTCTTCCTTCTTCATGCTAGCTAGAATGCACCCTCTACAAAGTGACAGCTGGAGTTTGAGCAGCCATCTTGGAACATGAGGGTAAAGCCACACATTGAAGATGGTAGATATGGTAGCTAGCTTCTGAGATGGCCCTCAGTGATTCTCCCCTTCTGGTATTCATGTCTTTGTGTAGTTCTCTTCCATATTAAATAGGGCTGACCTATGTACCAATAGGATATTGCAGAAATGACAGTGTGACCTCTGAGGTTAGGTCATAAAAGACATTGAGCCTGCTACCTTACTGTTTCTTGGCTCATCTGCTCTAGGCTAGGGGGAGCCAGCTGCCATGTTGTTTATGTATACTCAAGCAGTCCTATGGAGGATAATAAGTGGTGAGGAACTAAGGCTTCTGCCAACAGCCAGAACCAACTTGCCAGTAAAGTTGCAGTCCCCGCCAAGCCTTCAGATGACCACAGCGCTGTTTGACATCCTGGCCACAACCTCATGAGAGAGCTGGAGCCAGAGCCACTCAGCTAAGCCACTACCGAATTTCTGACCCACAGAAACTGTGAGATAATAAAAGTTTATCATTGCTTTAAGCCACTGAGGTGCTTTCTTTAAATTATGGTAATATATATAACATAAAATTTACTTTTTTTTTTTTAACCATTTTCAAATGTACTATTCGGGGCATTAATTATAATCTCAATGTGCAACTATCACTACTATGTTTTTCCAAAACTTTTCATCACCTCAAGCAAAAACTTTGTACCTGTTAAACAGTAACTCTCCATTCCCTCCCTCATCCCTGCCTCTTCGTAAGCTTGAATCTACTTTCTGTCTCTATGAATTTGCCTATTCTGGATATTTCATGTAAGTGGAATCGTATAGTATTTGTCCTTCTGCATCTGGCTTATTTCACTTAGCTTAAGCGACTGAGTCTGAAGAAATTTGTTGTGCAATAAAGAGAACAACAAAATGGAAGGTCCTTTGGCCTCTGAAACTGTACAGAGCATAGCAACCTTTGACACCTGACTCAGATTTCTTTTCTTTTTCTTTTTTAGTAAAAGAGACATAAACTTCTCTTATTTTCACAACTATCATTTTGAGTTTTTTGTCACTCACAGCCAAGTCCATTCCTGTTTTGGCACCATTCATTCAGAATCTCTCCTAAGAATCACCAGCTGGAAGGGCCTTTTGGAGGCCATCTCAGTCATCCCTGCTGCCAATGGCACACTGAGGCCCAAACCCTCTTAAGATGATGAACAGTTTGTCTAAAGATGTCTGTAAAAGGAATTTTGTAATGAGAACCACAGACCAAGGATCAAGAGACTCTGACTTGACCGCTTCCTGTGGGCTCTTACCTATCCCTATTGAGACCTCACCTGTCTGAGGAAGACATCACCTGCTTATGTGTCTCCCAGGAATGTCTGTGAGCCCCAAACAGATTTGTAAATAAAGTGCTTCAGAGAGCGCCAAGTCCCTCTACCAACCAAAATTAGCACTCTTGCTGTGAGTCTGGCTCTTTCTGGTTGGAGATAGCCTACCTCAGCATTTGGAGGTGTCCACATTTTAGGTGTGCATCTCATGTGGCAAGTCCTTAGCAACAATGAGATGCCCTGCTCAGATCCACTCAGCTGTGGCAGCTGACAGGACTGAGGGGTCCTGAGTGCAGGACAACGGAAAGCCCTTCCGAGGCTTCCTCTCCACCCAAGTCCTGCTTCATCACAGAATACAACATCCATGTGGACGAACCAGCCAACTTAATTCCTGGATTCCAGCATCACAATTCCTGAAGCTGCTTAATGTCCCCACCTCCCCCCACCTTGGCTCTTGTCACACCCTAGGAGAGCTTCTCTCTGAAATCTTAGCTTTCTGCATTGTACCAGAGGCCTGAATCTCCTCCCTCTATAGATTTTTTCCAGTCCTCCCCGCCTCTTGCTCTTAAACCTTAATGGAGGGAAAGGGATGTGGCTCAAGCGACTGGGCTCCTGTCTACCATATAGGAGGCCCAGGGTTCAATTCCCCGGGCCTCCTGGTGAAAGGCAAGCTGGTCCACGTGGTGAAGCTGGCCTGAGCAGAGAGCTGGCCCACACGGAGTGCTGGCCCACATGGAGTGCTGGTCTGCACAGAGAGCTGGTGCAGTAAGATGATGCAACAAAAAGAGACACAGAGGACAGACAATAAGAGACTCAGCAGTCCAGGGACCTGAGGTGGGGCAAGAGATTGAGCGTCTTTCTCCCACTCCGGAAGGTCCCAGGATCGGTTCCTGGTGCCGCCTAAAGAGAAGACAAGCAGACACACAAGAACACATAGAGAGCAGACAGTGAGCGCAAAACAACGGGTGTGGGTGGGGTGGGGGTAAACAAATAAATCTTAAAAAAAGAAAAACCTTAATGGAGGCTTTGACTCCTTAGAGACCTCAATTGTTTCTCTAGCCTGGACCCATCTGAACAACCATCAAGTTCTCAAACCCTTTATTAGTTAGAGTAATGCTAGTTTCTCTAACAAACAAATCTTTAAAAAATGTATATTGCATCAGACAATATAGTTTATTTCATGCTCACATAAAACCCTAGATGGATGCTCCTGATCAGCATGTGTCTCCTCCAAGTGATGATTCTGGGACCCAGGTTTCTGCCATCTTGTGGCTTTATCATCTTCACCATGTTTCCAAGGAGCATCAAATTGGAAGGGAAAGAAAGGTGGAGAAGGCACATCTGCTTCTTAACCATCTTGGGCTGGAAGTGACACATATCATCCTTGATCAACATTCCACTGTCAAGAATTAGTCACTTGGCTCCTCTTTGATGTAAGGATGGTGGCTGCTGGGAAATGTAGTCTTCTGCCTGGGAAGCCCTTCCTAGCCTCAACTCTACTCTATGTGTGTGTGTGTGTGTGTGGTGGTGGGGGTGGGGGGGCAGCAAACTTTTTGGTGAACAGCTAACTCTCCTACACAATCTTTACTTCCTTCTCCCACACCTTTCTAGCAAGACCCAGCTCTGGCACGACAGGCCTACCTGCCTCCCTGGCTTCTATGTCCTAGAGAAAACCCAGGGATGGCCAGATTAGTTCCAGTGACCTCCAAAGCCAGCTGGGCCTCTATATTGCCAGGATTGGGCCAGTTCCTTTCCTGTTTTCTATAACAAGTATCCCAAACACTCCCTTCTTGTTCCAGCCCTCTCCTCCCACCCTCATTCTTACCTCCTCTTTATTCATTCAATGAGCATCTATTTAGCACCTACTGTGTGGTAAGCATTGTACCAAGCACTGGGTACTTGTCCATGCACAAATTCACTTCAGCCTTCTCTCTCCAGCCCTGTGTACCCACCTGCCCCCTGGATGCTTCCACCTGGATGCCCACAGGTCCTTCTTGCTCACCATGTCTCAAACTGAACTCACCATGCTCAGCCCCCTGCCCCCCAAACCTACTTCCCTCTTGTGGTTTCCTTCTCATATGACAGGACACCCTAACCATGTAGTCATCCTGATTGGAAACCTGAGGGTCAGCGTCATCTTGTTTCTCAGGTTAAATTCTGGCCAGAACATTTCTTGAAGTAGCTCCCATTCCTCCCTCCCACAGTTCAAGTCGTCATGTCTTACATGGATGACAATAGCTGCCTCCTAACGGGTCTTCAAGCCTCTGGTCCATTGTCCTTCCAACCTGTTCCCCATGGGCAATTGGAGTGATTTCTCTAAAGTACAAATCTGACCACAGCACTCACATTCTCAAACCCCATAATCTGCAATTGAAGCACAAACTTCCAAGGCTCCTAAATGATTTGGCCCCACTGCTCTGTCCAGGCTGTCCGTTATCAGGCCCTGTCTCCCCCAACACCCAGCAACACTGGCCTTTCCTCTGTACATGCCCTGCTCACCCTTGATACTATATTGAAGTGGGGACCAGGAGAGGTGCCCCTTCTTGGCATTCCTAGAATATCTTTTGTTTTTATCTGTTTCTGTGCTTATCACAATACTTAGTAAAGCTCTTTTTGTGGATGCCTACTGTATTAGCCAAAGGGGTGCTGATGTAAAATATCAGAAATCTGTTGGCTTTCATAAAGGTTATTTATTTGGGGTAGAAGCTCACAGTTACCAGGACATAAAGCATAAGTTACTTCCCTCACCAAAGTCTGTTGCCACGTGTTGGAACAAGATGGCTGCCGATGTCTGCAAGGGTCCAGGTTTCCTGGGTTCCTCTCTTCCTGGGGCTCATTTCTCTTTGGGCTCAGCTGCTCTGCTTTCTCCACATGGCCAGGTGTAGACTATCAGGCAACAGCTCATCTCTTTTCCCGAGGCCTCTGTCTGTGTTTAATGGAGACTTCTCTCCTTCCTCACATATCTGCTCCTCTGTATGCTTACTTCCTGGGTTCCAGGATCAAAACTCCAACCTCCCTTCTCTGTGGTGTGGTGTCTCTGTCAGTCCCCGCCTACCAAGGTGGTGAGGATTCAATGTCCTACTGATATGGCCCAATCAAATCCCTAATCATAATTTAATCACACCCAGAGGAAAAGACCAGTTTACAAACACAATCCAATATCTATTTTTGGAATTCATAAACAATGCCAAACTGCCACACCTACCAACTCTTCAAGGACAGAAACTGACAGTGTTCATCGCAGTACCTCAATGCCTGGCATAATGCTTATCACACGAAGGTACCCAATAAATGCACATGGAATGCATGAAGGTGGTGAGAAGCTACCAGTCTAAGGGACAGAAAACCTTGATTGAGATAGAGCTCTTTCTGTGGTGCTTTGCGCTGAATGAATGCTTCCCTCCCAGGAGAGCCAAGTGATGTATGTATATATATCTGTGAAATTTGATCCCTTGCCTGAAAGCCTGCCCATTAATTAATTATGACTGTCCATTTGTACAAAACCTCTTCCCCCAAGTACTTTACAGGGAGGGACCACTTAGCACAGCTCTCCTGCCCTGCCCAAGCTGTGGGCCTTGACGTTGGGGATGGACTCACACCATTGCCTCTCACTAGACCCCATAACAGTCCTGGGAGGCAAGCCAGAAAGGAACATTGCTTCCCCCACCCCCTTCCCATTTTTAAGATAAGAAAATCTGTTCACAGGAGATGAGGTGATTGTCCAAGGGCACAGAGTGAATCAGGTATTTGTCCTTTTTCACCCTACTCTCAGCCCTCTGGGGCTGACACAAGGCCCATAGTGAAGCAGGCTAGATAGGGAATCAATAGACAGATCTGGAACCTGGCAGAGAACTGACACCATTAAACACGTGTTCTTCAATATCCCCAAGATGGCTACTGGAAGACTCTCACGAGACTCTCCTATTCAGAAGGAGATTTCCTCCAGAAGCCAGGAGAAGCCCCAGATATTCTCCAGGGGTCTTATCATTGGGCCCTCCTGGGGGATTGATGGGTGGGGTAATCAATCAAAACAGCAAACAGCTGCTACTCCTCCCATGCTATTAGCAAATGGGCAGAATAATTAATGGTTCAAAAAGCAAGTGCAAAGGCCTTTTGCTCTTTCTTGCCTTTTGACCCCTGTTCTTGGCTTCTGCGCCCTGCTCTTGCCGTGTCCCCCCTGCATGGATCAACATGCAAGTAAAACCTGGGCTTTTATAATCTATAATGGGAAATTGTATTCTATAAATCAGCCCTTTTATCACTTTTCAGCCCTTTCCTCTTTACCTGGGATCCATGATTTGTTATTTTCTCCCGTTTCTCTTCCCTCTCTCCCTTGATAAATTACTGGCCTAATCAATGTGGCTTGCTCTTGAAATTCATTTCTTGCAGTTTAATCAAGAACCTAGACAAAAGCCGGCTACAATCATACCAACTCATACCCTGGGCTCTGTGGGGAACTGCTTCATGACTGGGGAGGATTGAGACACTTACCCAAGCTTTTTAGGTCTTGATACATCTTACACGTCAACTGATGTCTTAGGAGGGAAATTATTGGAAGAGACACCCAAGCTGATTTGAGCGTAAGGTGGAATTCAAATGCAGGAAGTCATCCCATCCAAATACTGGAAACTCAATGGACAGGCAGTCTTTCTCCCGGGACCACAGGTCTTTTCTCTCTGCATTTCTACCTATTCCCCTTTTCACAAAACCCTTGCCCATCTCTTACAAGACCCAGTATGATCCTCAGCCCTGACTCTGCCTGTCTCACAACTCCAGTGCCCAACAACATGGAAGGAGAGGGTCAAAACCTTGGGAGCTCGTGGCTGGCTTAGCTAAGGGGATAGGTTGGTTCTCTCAGGTTAGTCATTCACCCTGGATGATCACCAATAAATAGTATGGGAAGGGGGGTTGGGTCAGCAGGTACATAAAGGTTGTGGGCAGGGGAAATCCTAGGAGGAATATAGGCAGGGAGCCAATGAAAAATGTAGGAAAACATTGGGAAAGACTTTGAAATTCAGTAGGTGTTCTGAGCAACTTACCCATCCATGTTCTCTCATTGTCTTGCACCAAGCTACTCTCTAAAGATAGAGAGTTGTAAAAGCTTGATAGTAATGCAAATAATTTCTGTCCACAGAAATGCAAATTGCCAGGTGGAATGCAACTGATTAGCTTGTGGATACTGACCAGTTCTGTATCCATTTCTAAAATCATCTCAGCATTCCTTACCTGCTTGTGATACTTTCAGTTCTCCTTTGAATTGGTTGTAATACTTTACTGGTTCCTTCATTAATTAATGAGTTAAATTATACCTTTGACACATGTTCATTTTACATCATAGGAGAGTTATGATTAATCTTCTTTTAAAATGTATTATTTAATATAGACAAACCCTGCATGAACATATAACTCATTTTAGAAACATTACTGATGCAGAGGGAAAATTTTTAGAAGGCTGCATAGAAACTATTGGTAGTTACCTGTGGAGAAAAGGGAGGAAGGAAGCATTAACTTTTAATTTTATATCTTTCTGTACTACTTTAACTTTTTAGCTATGTGCATATTTTATATTTATTTTAATAGAATTTCAGTGGAAGTAGTCCAGACAAGGGGTTTGTGGATCATTTGTTTTCTTTAAAAAAAAAAAAAATTTTTTTTTAAATTCTTTTCTCTATTAAAAAAAATAGCATTCACTTTATAATTATTTGTCAAGCTGTACATAATGGTAGTATGGTTAAGCTATAAGCAAGGTCATTTGAGCTTTTCTGGCTTTATGTTTTACTTTACAATAAAAGTTAAAAAAAAACACACACAAAAAACGCTGATACACTGTTATCCTTAAATTTTATAAAGTTTAAGGGAAAACGCAAACCATATGGGCAAAATTACATCTTGGCATATTGCTCCAAGCCAGCCTTGGGCAGCTAGAGATGGTTATGACATGCTTCCTGCCCTCAGGGGAGAGGAGCAGGCTCAGGCTCCACCGATAGGCCAAAGGGTTCCAGGCCCCCACCACAGCCACCTGGGCCAGGAGCTGTTCAACGCTGTCCCATCTCACACCCTGGCAGCCCAACTTGGGAACACAGATCATGCCAAGAGCAGGAACATTCGTTCCACCTGCCCCTCCTCCCCTGGCAACTTGACAGGCACCCTAACCTACCTCCCTGGCTTGACATACGCAGCTGAAAGGAGAGAAGCACGGCCAAACCACTTATTGCACAACAATGCACTTCTGAGAAGGGTACACAAAATTTTGTCAATTGCATGTTGTCTTCCTCCTGATTTACATGATGCTCCAGGTATGCTCTGGCTTCCATTCTCATGGGCAGATCCTGCACTGATAATGACTCCCAACACTTTCTATTTTTCTGTCTCCATTAACCAACTTATAAACCAGCATTAACTTAAGTACGTGAGGATAGAATTCTTCTTCTAGGAATTCCTCCTTCAACCAAGCTTGGATATTTGTCTCTGCTGTTTTCTCCATGGGGTGTGGGCACTACCCACAGGCAGTGGGAGCATCTCTCTGTCCCAGGAGCCTCTCCTTGACCTTTGGCATGAGTGTGTGCATTTGGCACATCTGCACAGAGGAGAAGTTACTTTTATCAATGAACTCCTGGCCAAGGAGGACTGAGGCAGAGGGAAGGCACGAACCCCATACCTCCTGTCACCCACTGCACGCTTGCAGCTAGCCTGCCCAAGGCTGGCCCTTCCCATAGCTAGCCACACCACACAGTCATATCAGCCCCCTGAATTCTGGGGCTGGTGTCCCAGAAGGGCAAGAACACCTGCCCAAACAGCAAGTTGCTCACCAAGTGCTCTGGGGGTCGAGTGCCACTCCTTGGGGATGTTTGAGCCCAGTCCCCCCAATTTCATCTGACCACATCACTCTCTCTCTTAAACCCTCTGGTGGCTCCCCATTGCCTCCAGGGTCAAGTCCAAGCTCCATGACCTGGCCTTCAAGTCCCTTGCTTACCAACCTGGCCCCTGCTATATCTCTGGCACCTTCTCCCTACACCATGCATCCCACCTTTCTAACCACCCATTCACTCCATGCCCGCTGGAGTCTGACTTGTGCATAAGGCTAAAGCCTGTTTTCTAAGCCTTCATAGCTACCAACAATACCTCATTTCAATGGTAGCCTCTCTCTTATTAATTGATGTCATCAGAATTGCATTACTACAGATGCAGATGCAGGCAACGCCAGGGCATATTCTAATGTAGGGCCTTACCCTCGTGCTCATACCACCCTGGGGACTGCACCTGCATGAACATCACACAAATCACTTTTCACAGTGGCTCTCTCCATGGGAGCAGCTGTGGATCCCTCCTACCTCCCCAAAGCTCGCTGCTGTGGAGTAGAGACAGTCATATTAGCACATATCACAGCACCTTGCTGCCAAAGTGACAACTACAATTATGTTTTGGCCAATAGCTGGAGATGAGAGAATGTAGAAACGGCCAAAGCCTCCTGAGTGTTCATGAATCAGCAGTTTGTGTTGCGTGTCCAGCTGGTAGGTGGAGCGGGCTCATCCCGCCAGTGGTCCAGGCTCTCCCTTGGGGACAGCCTATTGACTGTAGACCTCACGTTAGCACCTGGGACCCTCAGGTCAAGGTCTCCACTGGATAGTGATGGTTAATGCCCCAAAGGGTCACCTGGGACCCAAAAAAGCGGAAGACTCAGGGTGGCCAACACTGATGAGGCCCAACCCCAAGAGAACATGTCTCTGACTTCTAGGCAAAGGCAGGGGTGGGCAAAGCCAGGCGTTTTGAACTGCCCTGGGAGTGAAATCCGTTATGCTGGGCAGCCTCATATAGGGTATGTGTATTTTCTTGATGGGCAGAGGGTCTCTACTGAGGTCCCAGGGCACCACCCCCACCAGTAGTGTAAGTATTATAGGATGGTACAAAAGAGTGGAGTCAGGATAGGGGCCAAACACAGCAGTAAAAACAACCTGCGCGGCAGCAGGGGCAGCGGCAGCAGCTACCATTTATCGAGCCCTTCTATGGGCAGGCACTGCGCTGACCATGTTACATATCATCCAATTTTTTTTTTTTCCTTAGGAGGTACCAGGGATTGAACCCAGGAACTTCGTATTTGGCAAGCTCGCCCTCAACCACTGAGCTATGTCCCCTCCCCTACCATTCATCTTTTAATCTTCACCACAACCCAATAAAGTGGATTCGGCTATTATCCCCATTTTACCGGTGAGGAAACTGAGTCTCAGAGAGTAATTTGGGGTCACATGGCTAGTAAGTTTGGAGATAGAATTTCAATCTAGACAATCTAGCTTCAGAGCTCATTTGGTTTATGCTGATTGTCCTGGTTTGGCCCTTTATTTTTTTTTTATTATTTTTTTATTTTTTTATTTTTAAAGATTTTATTTATTTATTCATCCATCCCCCCCTGCTGCCTGTGCTCGCTGGGCCAGCCAACCACGCCGTGAGGGCAGGCCCGCCCCCACCAGGAGGCCCCGGGAACCGAACCCGGGGCCCCCCATATGGTAAACTGGAGCCCCACTGATTGAGCCACAGCCGCTTCTGTGGTTTGGCCCTTTAAATCCAGACTTGGTTGCAGGAAACTAAAAAACTCCCAGCGAATTCCTCAAGCTGGGTAGTTAAGTTGGGGCACTTCCACTAGACTTTGACTTGGAAACCAAGGTGTTATCAATGAAAATAGGCAACAGCTATTTCAGGTGACAGGTGCTGGGCTGTGGAATTGGAGGGAAAAAAATTAAAGCCACAAGGATTTCCTCATCGGACACTTTTTCGTATTCAGCAGAACAAGAAGCGTCATCAGGAAGCTGTTCCACCCATGTCTCCCCTGGAGATAGAGGGCAAAAGCAGGAACTGTCCCTTCCCCTCTGACCCGCACGCCTCTCAGGGCTCTAGCAACCAAAAGTAGCTGGGACCTGCCTCTTACTCAGCCCTGGCACAGGTTCTAGCCGAGGCCGCTGGCGGGGCGACCAGATATTCTTGGGGTTCTCTGAGGCATGCTGTAGCCCTCAAACCTCTTCTTAGGCAGGACCTGCCTGTCCTCACATGCTGCCCAAACACATACGGACAAGGAGGCAGGAGGCTGGCGACTCTGCTCAACATGCTTCACAAGAGGGAGTCCGAAAGGTTGTCTGGGCTGGGGACGCAGGAGAATTTGTAATTCAAGTGGCTGCTGTCCATGAATCACCAAGTTCATTTTGTGCTCTCAGCTCTGCGAAGGCATCATTTCTACCCAGCCTCACATGGAGCTGGTGGCCAGAGCCTCTTAGAAGGGCTATAAATAGCAGATTGTCAACTCACCTCTTCTGAGCTCATCACAGCTCCTCCGTTGACTCTGCATCTTCCTGCTGCCTGCACGTCACTGTCACTCAGATTTCCCAGGTGAGGCTGAGAGATCCAGGACACGCTCTGGGGGGCTGCAGGGTTTCCGCTCCTGGAGCCGCTCAGGGTGACAGTGAGGGCAATGGCAGACTTTTGAAGATCTTGACACTTAAGGTGTTATAATTATCATCTCGGGTCTCTGTGCTCCTCTCCAATTAAATGCAGCAGCAAAAGACTGTCATTTCTCTATGAGTCCTAGAAATAAAAGGCAAAGGAGTCACCAAACACATACTCAGAGAAAGCCACATAGAGGATTCTGTGGGTAGCAACAAATGAAAGGTTTCATGCCTTCCTGTGGACTTGTCTTCTAATACACTGAAGGGAATGCTTTATGCCTCTCTGGCTTCAGGAGTGAGATCACATTTTTTAGTATTATTACTCTTATCAGCTACTCTTTATGGAGTGCCCCTATGTACCAAGCACTGTGCCAGCCTTCACAAGCAGCACATCACAACAGCCTTATTTCATTTGCAAATTATCATTTGCTTTCTATAGATGAGGCTGTGGCTCATGGAGGACGTGTGACTCATTCCAGAGTCACACAGACAGGATTTCAGTCCAGGGCTGCTGGATTCCAGAGCCCAATCTCTGAACCACCATACTTTCTGCCTCCTCAGAGGACAACTTGGTGTGGATGTGTCCACATGCACACCCATGCACCATCCATGTGTGTGTCCAGGTGTGTCAGCACACTGTCACGTGTCCACATGCATATCTGTGCCCATGTCCATGCATGTGGTTCACTTGTGTCTGTGACCTGAGGGGTCTGGACACACTCCAGGACTATAAGTAGAGGCTAGATGCCCATAGATTCATCATCCCCAAGTCCAGGCCCTTCAGGCATCCTGAATTTCCTATGTCACCTTTTTCTCCCAAATCTGATCTCCTAGGTTCTCCTGCAGGAAAATAAACCAACCTCCATACAGCTCAACTCAAGGTCTTCTTCAGACCTCCCTCCTCCCTTCAGGCTTCTGAAACAGGCAGAGGCTAGATGGGGCTCCCCTCTAGGGCAGCCTCCCTCCAATCTTTTTTTCTCCTCTGTCTCCCCAGAGTCACAGCACATGTTTGGGGTCTGGTCCCCTTTAGTAGGCCTGTCACAATGGCCTTGCAGCTCAGTGAGGCACCTGGGAAATGTTTTGAGAACACAGATTCCTGGTCTCCTTACCAGACCATCTGAAGCAAAATCTCCAAGGGTACAGGCCAAGGTCTGGATTTTCAAAAAGCTCCCCCAGCAAACCATGCTAGCCAGGGTTAAGAACCACTTTGTCCAACTGGCCTCCCACACTCCTGCCTCTTCATGCTCTGATCCCTCCAATCCATAGCTATCAGTTTAATTTCTAGGAAGCACAGTTTATCTCGTCCCTCTCCTGCTCAAAATCCTTGGATGGCTCCTCACTGCCTACAGAAAAGTCCCAAGTCCCAAGTGTGGCATTCAAGGCCCTACACATCCGGGTCCATTCATTCTCCTGTGAACTCCCCTGAGCCTCCTCGCAGGGGACCACCATTCTCTGCAACAGGCTCTTGCCTCTGCTCTCCCTCTGTAGCTTGTCTGTACTTTGGATGTCCGCTGGGCACAGCAGGGCTCACTGAAACAGCAGCTATCCTCCCTTAAGACTCTTAGCCCTTCCACAAGAGGAATGAGGAATTATTGCTAAAATGCCCTCATAATTCAAGAGCCACGTGTGGAGCTTTAAATGAAGGGGTCTTTGTGCAGCCTGCAGATGAAAGGCGATCTGTCAGCAGATACAACACAATAGCAGTAAAGTGTAAACACAGGATAGCAGGGGAGGTGGGGCTCATGATTAATTCAAAGGAGATGATATTTCGGCATTCTCCTTGCTTTTATTCAAGATAGAGCAGGTCTTGTAAGCATTGAGGTACGGACCATGTTTCAAAGTGTCTCTCAGGCTTTTCTATTCCTCAGTCCCAGACAAAAGCAGAGACATCTACGTCGTTGTTTGAAAGGCAGAGTGGTTTACTAATACTATATAAACTATGTGTGTTTGGACTTTGTGTCATTTCCCAAAAAGAAACACACACCCCAAAATAAGATAAAAAGTGACTGTGTTAACTGAAAGCAAGAGTTATTTTAAAACTGGGCCTGGAAATTGTTACCATCAAGTGCTTCCAAGTGAAAACTGACAGTAGAAATCTTCTGGTTAAACATGGCAGAAGAGTCTCTCATGAATCTGTCTGCTCCTTCTCCAAACCCTACTAAAAACAACAGTAAAGGAGTAAAAAAAGTTATGAACCCACAAAGTCTATGAGAATAGATGAGATGGCAGCAGACTAAAGATGTCAATGCATTTCTGGAAGGTGGGAAGCAGAGGAAGGAGTGGTGATTCACACGGCAGCGCGGAGGAGAGCCTGCGGCTTCCCGGGAGAAGCAGCCCGAGTCCTGGCAAGAGCCAGGGCCTTGCTGCAAGTGGGAGGGTAGATGGAGAGGAGCCAGGCGGGCAGAGGGCTCGCCACACCTTGTCCACTCCTGCAGGACACCTGATTTTTACTCACTGGGGAATATGAATAAGTGTGTAAGGCACTGTGGGGCTGGGGATGAGGTGTAGGACTGAAAATATGGAGAATAAACTGAAGTCTAGATACTGAACGGTAAACCCCCAGCCCCTCTTTGTCATCTAGCTTCCACACGAGCTACCAGCCAGGCATACCCCCCACCGTCTAGGAGACTAAAGCACCCTTTATCGTAGAAAATGAGCAGACCTACAGATACAGGTATTTGGGGCCCCCAGTGGACGGGCCCGCTTTCCACCAACCACACTGTACCTGGAAGTCCGTTGTTAGACAAGCTCCGCCCAAGCGTGCCGAGCATCCATTCATCTCCAGCACATAATTCTTAACTACAACTAGAGGTTCAAGGATCTCCACGCATTTAAGGAAACACTATAGACAGGTTGGGGAGTGGGGTGGAGAAGAACCCGAAGTTCAGGGAGGAGAAGGAAATTTTCAAAATGCTGCAAATAATATCCTCAGGGAGATAATATAATTTACATCTCAAGGCCTATTATCATGAAATGTCAGAACACCAGAGACAAAGAACAAACCCTAAAATGATCCAGAAAGAAAAAACGATCACTCCAAAGCATTTCTCCTCGGCACCACTGGAAGTTAATGGAGCAAGGCCTTCACATTTTGGTTGAGAATTATTTACAGCCTCAAAATCAAAACCCAAACCATTAATCAAGAGAAATGATATAACAAAAGATGTTTTCAGACATGGGGGAGCTCCAATAATTTATCTCTCATGCTCCTTTTCTCAGGAAGCCCTCAAAGCAAACAGGAGAATAATCCAAGAATGAGGAAGACATGCCGGGGAGAGGGCAAGGGACAGGATGATGGCAAAGTTGACCCTGGATAAAAGCTAGGCAGCAGGATGAGAGCCCCATTCAGACCCAGAGAGGAGAGGGATTGAGAAAAAGAAGGTTCAGATGGATTATCTGACAGGTGAGATTAGGTGGAAAATTATGTTGAGCAAATAAAAATATAAGGCAATTACTAATTCAAACAACAATACCACATAAACTGTAAAAGAAAAGAAATGCAACAGCAAAAAAATGTTACATAGCTTTAAGAATGTAAACACAGAATATAGATTTAGCTAAAGACAGTAATAAACAGCCCTGGGAAGATGGGGAATGCGAAGGAGGATGCAGGTGGTAGTGAGTAAAAGAAACAAATCCTCATCTTTCATAATTGCAAGAAAATGGATGATGTCTACAGTTGACAAATCAACAAAATAGCAGTATAAGCATAGTATTTAGAAATATGGGAGAGGGGGGTTAAAACTGGGGGAAACAGCTGAGTTTAAATGGGTACCTCTGGAAATTAAAATGAGAGGTGAGGTTGGGTAGGACAGAGGACTGCTATTTTTCACTATATGTTTTTTAAGTACTATTTGACTTTTAAATTTTTGTGCATTTAGTCGTTATTTTCATAAAAGTAAAAAGTAATTTTTAAGTGAAAAATTAATGTAAGGAAATATTTTAAATTGAAAAAAGCAAAGTAACAAAAAATGTTGGAAATTCATTAACTGCATGTCTGATTTGTTTCTGTCCTGCTGACCTTCCACCCTTCTTTTTATTTTTTTCTTCCTTTCAAAGGCTTAAATCTAGACTATGAAATGTGTTAGGGCTTCCAGATAAAATACATTTGGGAGATATACTGAAAAATTTATCTGAAATTCAAATCTAACTGGGCATCCTGTATTTTTATTTGCTTAATCTGGCAACCCTAAAGCGTGGGCTCTTTCCACTAACCCGGTTTGCCAGGCCTGTGGCTAAAGAGATAATGGAACCTGAAAGTTCTTTCTCAGTTAATGTCCACAGTGCAGGAGACACATAGAGAAATGGACAAACTTCCCGGTCAGATACTGAGCTATGATTTGGTATCTTGTCAGGACGTGCGTGGCTGCCTGGACAGGTGCCAACCACCCTCCAGTCAGTCTCTGTGAGCTCAGAACTATATTTAAAGGAGTGCAGGTCTTAGCCCTGAGGCCTGCAGGATGTCACCCTCCCCGGGGCATCATTCTTTCCCCAGAGATGGGTAGGGCAGGATGAGAAGTGACCTTTAGCTAAATTATGGAGTAGGACCACACCCAAGTCACCACCTCTTGCTTTTTATGGAAAAACTCTCTACAAGCAAATTTCTTACATAGATACCTAATCTTGTCTACAATGTGCTTGCTGAAGTGTTTCACTCTCAGAGAGTGATTTTGTTCTTTTTTTTTTTTTTTTTTTTTAAAGATTTTATTTATTTATTCATTTATCCCCCCCTTGCTGCTTGTGCTCGCTGGGTCAGCTAACCACGCCGTGCGGGCGGGCTTGCCTTCACCAGGAGGCCCCGGGAACCGAACCCGGGGCCTCCCATATGGTAAACGGGAGCCCTACTGATTGAGCCACAGCCGCTTCCCTGATTTTGTTCTTGAACTATGGGGAGATCCTCCACTCACATGAACTAGAGATAGGAATGTAATCATTTTCTCCCTTTTGTGCTTGGGAAACTATTCTTTGGAGTAAATAGAGTTAAGACTAAGGAGATGAGTCCTCCTCCTGAAAATTAAAATCATCTCTGGAATATATAAATATGTAATTTGGAAACACATAAACAAATTTATAGGAAAAGTAATAGCTAAAATCTTGATATTTAAAAATGTGGACGAAAGAAACAAATATAAAGCATTTTTGTTGTTTTGCTGTTAATTATTGCATATGTGAGTAGATGTCAACAGTAGCCAGCCTGGCAACAGGTTCCAGAAACTCAACTGGGGAGGGTTGTCCTGAGTGCCATTGTGGCAATGGATGTAGGCCATTTTAAATCAGCATATACCATTCAGAACTGTTTGGGAGAGAATGTGGTCTATGATGTGAACTGTAGTCTATGCTTGGTGGCAAGGCCCCAGGATGTGTATATCCATTAAGGGTGATGAGCCACACTGATGAAGGATGTTTGTGTAGGATGTTGTGGGAGGTGTGGGAGGTGGGGAACATGGGAATCCCTGTAATTTCTGTGTAATAGTTAGGTAATCTAAGCACCTTTTAAAATATATATATATATACACATAAAAATAACATTTATGTAAGCAAATACACATATATGCATATATATTTATATATCATTTTACAAATATTGGTATGTATTGTGAAAAATTTGATTTTTACCCACAATAAAAAAAAATGGCAAAAAAAAAAGAGATGAAAGACCAAAAAAAAAAAAAAAAAAAGATGAAGGTTAGCCACAGGGAACTATTCTACAACAGTAGGAGTCAGGTTAACAAATGATTTTGCTTTGCTTAAACATTCCTCAAGGTTTTCTGAAAACAAAGGCTATCATCATATATTTTTAAAAATGATTTGTACAATCAGTGGGTTGTACACTTTGGATAGCTTGTACAGTATATGAACATATGTCAATAAAACCGCTTTTAGAAAATAATTGTAAAAGGTTTAATTATGTACGTAGTGCCATCATGAATTCATTCCTTTAAACTCTCCCAATGATGGAGAGCTCAGGAAGTCTTCTTGTATTTTTTGGACAGCTCTAATTTTTTCATATTGTTTCATTTAAAGATGAAATCTGGTTTTATGTAGCTCTCACACTTTGACCCTATGCCTGCCTTGAGAAGCAAGGAAGAATAATCCGTCTACTTCAGAGATGGGAAGACAGTTACAGGCTTCTCCAATTGTGTCCTCTCCTCCTATGTAACCTGGTTTCCAGTCCCCTCCTCCACCACCTTCCTTGTGAGCACTTCAGTTATCAATGCCAGGCTTAAAAGAAGGCTCTTAGACCCAAGAGTTAGTTCTCCTGGGACGGTCGGGGCCATGTGGAATAGCAGAGAACTGTCATTTGCTGGGATCTGAACGCCGAGCGTCCCTTCAGTAAAGTAAAAGCGGTCACTAGGCAGCTGATAAGAACATCCATTTTAAGGTTTTTGGCAGAGAGAAGACTCTCCTAATTCATTTCATTTTTTGTTTAGGTACCAAGGCCGGGGATTAAACCCGGGATCTCGTATGTGGGAAGACATCGCTCAACCACTGACCAACTTGGCTCCCCTGAGTTGATTTTTTCACCTGTTTGCTTGTTGTTTGTTTTTGTTTTGTTTTTAGGAGGCACTGGCAATGGAACCTGGGACCTTGCATGTGGGAAGCAGGCGCTCAACCTCTTGAGCCACATCTACTCCCCAAGACTCTCCTAATTCAATAGGAAAAAAAATTAAGCTTACATTTACAACAGGCTATAATATTAATGCATTTTGATACAGAAATGCCATCTTACCTGAATGCAGACAATGGATTAACAGACAAACTTGCAAGACAGATGCTAACCTGATTTCAATCATTACTCTCTTTGAGAAAGTAACAGGGTAACTTCCTGCAGTAGGAAGCTTTTGGGGAATGTAATTTCCATTGTCTTATGATGTTAATTGAGGCAATTATCATAAATAGACTAAAAAGTTTTGCATATTATTTGTCCTTGTGAGAGTGTATGTTGTTGGAGAGTCAGAATGCAGGAGAAGTCCTAGGAGAAGAATATTCAGAATTTAGATGCTTCTGAACCTTGGACCCTTTCATGTGGGAAGCTGGCATTCAACCACTGAGCCACATCAGCTCCCTGAATTGGTTTTTTCGTTTGTTTGCTTGTTGTTTTTAGGAGACACCGGGGATGGAACCTGGGACCTCCCATGAAGGGAACAGGCACTCAACCGCTTGAGCCACATCTGCTCCCCTGGAAAGCTTTTTAACGTTTCATAGCCTTTAGCTGGGAAAACTTTTTTTTGCAGGAGCTGGGAAGCAAGCTTGAAGAGCTCCAAGACTAAAACGGAAAAACTCACTCCACTTAATATTTTTTAATGCTCATACATTTTCAGCTTTTACAAGTCAGAATAGGCAATAAATAAAACTGCTTCTCCAGTCATTTGGCTATTTTAGAACAGTTTTATCACGTATGGAGGAGAAATCGTGTTTTTGTTTCTTTGTTTGTTTATTCTACTTCCAGGACCACCATGAATTTAAGTTACTTGCTGAGCTTGTCCGAGGTGGGAAGAAAAAGGAACTCCTGGGGTCCTTGACTCAGCACTTCCATCTGCCTATCTATATAATGATTTAGTAATCATAATTATTTGTTAATTCTTTATCCTTGGTTACAATCCCCACCCCCCCCATACTTTTACAGGGATCACAATCAGAACCGAAGGGCTGAAAGTGCTGGAGGGTAGTAAATAAGGACTAGCTGTTTTTCCAGCCCTGTGTCTCCATGCCAGGGCCTCTGGGTGGGGGGCTTCTACAGAACAGCAGTCACAAAGCAAGTGGCTGCCCAAGAGAGGTTTTGCTCAAGAGAATCTGGAAATCCCAGAATATAGGAGTAGTAATTGCAGTAACTATTTACAGGCTTCAAGGAGTAATCCTACTGCCAGTAGGTATGGAAACTTAATTATGGAGGGTAATTTGGCAAACATAGTAAAAGCTTTAAAAGTGTGCATGTTTCACACCTATCAGAATGGCCACTATTAAAAAGACAGAGAACTACAAGTGTTGGAGAGGATGTGGAGAGATAGGAACACTTCTTCACTGTTGGTGGGAATGCAGGATGGTACAACCACTATGGAGGACTGTTTGGCAGTTCCTAAAGAAGTTGAATATAGACTTGCCATGTGACCCTGCAATACCACTACTGGGTATATACCCAGAAGAACTGAGAGCAGTGACACGAACAGACATCTGCACACCGATGTTCATAGCAACATTATTCACCATTGCCTAAAGTTGGAAACAACCCAGGTGTCCATCAACAGATGAATGGATAAACAAACTGTGGTCTATTCACACGATGGAATATTATGCAGCTGTAAGAAGAAATGAAGTCATAAAGCATATGGCAACATGGATGAACCTGGAGGACATTATGTTGAGCGAAGCAAGCCAGACACAAAAGGACAAATACTGTATGACTGTGTTACTATGAACCAAATATATTGTGTAACATATTGTTTGATTCAAAAAAAATTTTATATGTATCCATTACATTTAATTGAGAAATGTATGTATTTATTCATCTGTGTTTACTTTTTAGTTTTTAATTGTTTATATTTTCAATTATTAAATGTACAAAATAAAGTTTAAAAAAATGGCTATGATTAATTGAAAAAAAAAGTTTTAAAAAGTGTGCATGCCCTGTTGAAACAGGAGTTTATCAGAAAGAAAAAAAAAATCATCGATGTCTGTAGAAGTTTAGTTGAAAGGATAAGTCATAGAGGCATTCATTAAATTTTGTTATAATTTGAAAAGAGGAAGACGCTCCGTTTCAGAAGGAACACGGCAGCACCTTAGTTCTGAATTTTCCCATGCTCCAACAACAACAAACCCACAGCTACCATTCGATGAAAACAGACGAAAACGACAACTTCCAAATTAACAGCTGCCAAAGGTGGAATAGAGCAGGAAACTTGGTAAAGAAACCTGAGTGAGGAGGGGATTTAGAAGCTCACAATGCTCAAAAACCTCAAGCAAGGAGATTCCTTCCAGAAGGGGAGAACCCCACCTTGAGAGGGAGCTGCGGAGAGCAGGGCCTAAATTTAACCAAGCGGGATTGCCAGGAAGACTGGAGAGGAGTCTTGGGAGAGCTGGAAAAAATAAAATCTTTAATAAGTGGTAATTGTCTTAGAAAAAAAAGAAATCTGGGAAACAGAGCTGGACAAAGCTCTCCTCAGCCAGGCTGGGCTGTGAAATCCAGAGGAGAGGTGACTCCCCACAAGGGCCATGTCTGAGGTCCTTCACTGTGGCAACAGAGAGAACTACCCTGGTCTCACCCACCCCTCCACCGCTTCCCCAGGGCAACAATCCCTACCCCAAACAGTGGAGCAACACACCCACAAGACATCGAAGGAAGAAAAGTGTGGCTCAAGGATTCTATCCAGCCAAAATGATCTTCAACTATAAACCTGTAGACAAACATTTTTAAAACCTGGAAGAAATAAGGGAATGTTATTCTCATGAGCCCTTTCTGAGGAACCTACTAGAATCATAAGCCAGCAACACCAGCAGCATCTGGGAGCTTGTCAGAAATGCATGCTCGGGCCTCATCTCAGACCTACTAAATGGAAACTCTGCATTTTAACAAGATGCTCAGGTGATTTGTG
>JAKSZT010046586.1:448832-472945 GCA_026826555.1 Tolypeutes matacus
GCTGTATTACCAAAATTCCAGAAATAAGGATTACTGTCATTAGTGATTATGGTTAAATTATTAATGAACCAAGATATGGTTGTGTTTTTAATAGGTTTCGGCATCCCTATAAGGGCCCGATCCTTTACAATTCCATAGGAATCATTAAACAACACAACCTCTGTAAGCCCATGACAAATATGCCATTTGTCATTAAGTAGTCTGTTGTGAGATTAATTAAGATAAATTGGGTAAGACTCATCACTTTAAGTCAACAGCTCTAGAAGAGGTGGGTTGGTTATGTATGCCCAATAAGTGTAATTATGATGTGGTATCTTACCTTGACCTAATACTTTTACCTATAATTAATCCAATATAAAACCACCATGTCCATAGTTTAAGTCTTGGCAGCATCTTCAACTCTAGGCTTGGTTCTTCTAGAGGGGATCCACTGCTCTTCTCCTGTTTCTGTAATGATAAGAGCAAAACCTCGGCCCCAAAATTTTACCTCTCCTTTTTCCCATTTATTGGTTGTTTCATTTTTCCAGTATATTGGTTGTCCACATTTTTCATTTACATTCCCTTTTTTCTTAACCTCCCAATGTCTTTCTGCTGCTGTGGTATTAGAAATTTGTTGTCTATTAAGAAAATTTAAGGTAAGCAATGCTTTAGATAGTTTGTCTTTAGCAGATTCTCCTCCATCTCCCCCTTTTTGTTTTTGCAACATCAATTTTAATAAGTGATTACTCTTTTCTACTATCGCTTGTCCCTGAGGGTTATATGGAATTCCTGTAACATGTTTAATATTCCAATCACTGCAAAATTTTTTGAAAGATTGACTAAGATAGGCAGGCCCATTATCGGTTTTTAACTGTGCTGGCAGGCCCATTACTGCAAAACAGTGTAATAAATGAGAACGTACGTGTGAGGCCTTTTCACCAGCTTGAGCAGTTGCCCAAATAAAATTAGAATATGTATCCACTGTCACAAGCACATACTGAAGGCGGCCAAAAGAGGGCACATGCGTGACATCCATTTGCCAAATTTCATTAGGATGTTCTCCACGGGGATTAGTTCCTGGAGAGAAAGTGGGGGCATTTATGGGCCCACAAGTAGGACATTGTCTAACAATCCTCTTACTTTCTTTTACTGTTAAGTGGGGATATTTATGACGTAAGCCAGAAGCATTAGTATGTGTAAGTTTATGATAATCAGCAGCAGATTCTGTATGAGCAATAAGTTTATCTACTAAATCATTTTGTGAAGCCATAGGGCCAGGAAGTTGAGAATGGGAACGAATATGAGTAATATAGATTGGATTAGATCGTTCACGAACAGTCTTTTGTAATTGTAGGAAAAGAACTTCTAATTCAGAAGCTGGAGTTATTTGAGCTGTTTCTATATGACAAACAACATGACAAACATAAGCAGAATCAGACACAATATTTAAAGGCTCAGAAACATCAGCTAGCAATTGAATAACAGCCATAAGTTCTACCTTTTGGGCAGATAAATAAGGTGTTTTCCAAGATTTTGTAGTTGGGCCTAAATAGCCTGCATTTCCATTACTGCTGCCATCAGTGTAGTAAGTTGGAGCAGCAGAGAGTGGTTGTTGTTTCACAACCTTAGGAAGAATCCATGAAGTACATTTTAAAAACTGTAAAAATTTTGAATTTGGAAAGTGATTGTCAATTGTTCCAATAAAATCTGCTAAGGCCACTTGCCAAGAGTTACTGAACTGCCAGAGCTGAGAAAGCTCCTGCTTTGTAAGGTCTAATATGATTTTATCAGGATCTCTAGCCATAAGATGTCTCAGGCGAATACGGCCTTTTGATATTATTGCTGAGATTTTTTCAGGATAAGTATGAAGTTTTTTTGTATCTTTGTTGGGTAGGAATATCCATTCTATTATGTCCTCCTCTTGCCAAAGTATCCCAGTAGGGGAATGGCAAGATGGAAATATTAAAAGAGAAATTGGAAGATTAACATTTATCCTTGTTAGTTGGCTGTTTTGCACTCTTTTTTCCAACCATTTTAACTCCTCTTTTGCTTCTGGGCTTAAAAAGTGAGGGCTATTTAAGTCAGGGTCTCCTGTTAGGGTATTGAAAAGATTAGTTAAAGCATAAGTTGGAATTCCTAAAGTAGGCTGTACCCAATTAATATCACCCAGTAATTTCTGAAAATCATTTAAAGTACGTAAATTATCAGTTCGAAACTGGACCTTTTGTGGAGTTATAATATTTCTATTAATAGTATGACCTAAATATTGAAAAGGAACCTGTTTTTGAATTTTTTCTTCTGCTATTTGCAACCCATGTTGAGGAAGAATTTCTTTAGCCAGCTGAAATAATTGTTTCAGCTCTGAAGATTGCTCAGTGGCAAAAAGAATATCATCCATATAATGAATAATCATAGCCTTAGGAAATTGTTTTCGTAAAATTTGTAATGGAATGTGAACAAAGGATTGACATAATGTAGGACTGTTCATCATTCCCTGAGGTAAAACTTTCCAAATTCCCAAGAGATGACTGAGGAAATCAGGGTAAAAGGACCTTCCTTGGCTAATGAATGTATTCAACTGTAGAACTAAGACTAAAACAAATGGAGAAATTAGAGCAATAGATCAGAATGCAAATGTAATATGCCCTAATATCAGAGAAATTTCTCATAGTTTATTATAACAAATGAAAGATGGGAGAGAGAAGGTAAGAGCAAGAATGAGCTCATTGATTGCCTTAAACTGACTGAATCAAAGGATAGAATTTAAAGTTTTCAAATCAAGTAGAAACTTAAGCATATTTTATATAAACACAAGTTGACTGTGTTTAATGTGTTTAATGCCTTTAGCATTAAAAAGTACTCCTCTTTATTTTATTTAAAGCTTTTTGTCCTGAATTTTATGTTGTTGGATATTAAGATTCTTAATGTTTATATTTCCCTGGTATGCCTTTCTTTGCCTATCCTTTCATTATTAATCTGTCTGAACACCTTTGTCTTAGATGTATATCGCCAAAAGTTGGATGGGGCTTTGTAATCTATTTTGAAAATGTTTTTAAAATAGATGAGTTAAATCTATTTATATTTATTGATATGACAGATATATTTAGTCTTAATACTATCTTATTTTATGTTTTTGTGATTTAGTTTTGTATTTGCTCATTTTTTAAATGTAGTAGTGATATTTAGAAGAGTTTGTATTTTTTTTTAAAGATTATTTATCCCCACCTTCTTGCTGTTTGTACTCACTGTCTGCTCTCTGTGTCTATACATTGTGTGTTCTCTGTGTCTGCTAGTCTTCTTTTAGGGGACACTGGGAACCAAACCTGGGACCTCCCATATGGGAGAGAGGAGCCCAATTGCTTGAGCCACATGCGCTCCCTGCTTGTTGTGTCTCACAAGTCTCCTCGTTGTGTTTCCTTGCTGTAACATCTCATTGTGTCATTTTGTTGTGCCAGCCTGTTGCATCAGCTTGCTGCGTCAGCTTGGCGTCTTGCTCATCTTCTTTAGGAGGCATCGGGAACCGAACCAGGGACCTCCCATGTGGGAGGCAGGAGCCCAAATGCTTGAGCCACATCCGCTACCCCAAAATTTGTATTTTTATTATAGAAGTTACCTTTATAAAATACCCTTGATCTATTGTTTGTTGGCACAGTATCTTTTTTTTTTTTTAAGATTTTATTTATTTATTCATTTCTCCCCCCCTTGCTGCTCGTGCTTGCTGGGTCAGCTAACCACGCCGTGCGGGCGGGCTTGCCTTCACCAGGAGGCCCCGGGAACCGAACCCGGGGCCTCCCATATGGTAAATGGGAGCCCCACTGATTGAGCCACAGCCGCTTCCCATGCACAGTATCTTTTAATTCCCTACCATGAGCAACAATAAAATTAGCTTATAATTGCATTGTCTCCTTCTACCCCCTCCTCCATTTTCTTTTCTTTTCTTTTTTTTTTTTAAAGATTTTATTTATTTATTCATTTATCCCCCCCTTGCTGCTCGTGCTCGCTGGATCAGCTAACCACGCCGTGCGGGCGGGCTTGCCTTCACCAGGAGGCCCCGGGAACCGAACCCGGGGCCTCCCATATGGTAAACGGGAGCCCCACTGATTGAGCCACAGCCGCTTCCCCTCCTCCATTTTCAAGTAATACGATTCACCAAGAAAATTTAACAGTTATGAATATACTATGTACCAAATAACACAGCAGCAACATTCATATAGGAAAAATTATAGAAATGCAAGGAGATTTAGACAAAAACATACTAATAACTGAAGACTTTGACTCATATTCCTCAATCCAAAATAGATCAAATGCTTAAAATTAAATGACAGGGGGAGTGTTTGTGTCTCATGCAGTTGAGCGCCTGCTTCCCACATGAGAGGTCCTGGGTTTGATCTCCTGATGTGGTGTCTTAGTGAGCGCCAGCTTGCCACATACAAAGTCCGGGATTCAATCCCTGGCTCCAGCACCTAAAAAAAAAAAAAAAATTAAATGATGATTTAGAAGCCCAAACAAAACAATAAAAAAGGTAGATATAATTGATAATGTATCAAATACTGTGCCCTAAAAATAGAGAATATACTTTCTTTACAAGTGCTGTGGAATATTAGTATGAGCACACATGCACATACACACAAAAGATCATATATAATTATAGGTCACAAACCAAACTTCACTAAATTCCCAAAGTAAAAATAATACAGATGGTATTCTATGAGAATAATACAAATAATACTGATATTTATAACATATTCAGAAAGCAAACAAAACATGTCTTTCTACCTGGGTATGTGTGTGTGTGTGGAGGGTGTTTATGTCAACTCCCAGATCAAAGGCAAAATATAAATGGAAACTACAGAATTCTAGAAAACAATAATAATGAGCACATCATATAGAAAGATTTATGAGTACAGCTAAAGCAATATTCAAAACTCATAGTCTTGGGAAACGGATGTGCCTCAAGAGGTTCGGCATCTGTCTACCATATGGAAGGACCGGGATTCGATCCCCGGGACCTCCCAGTAAAAAAACAAACAAAACACACACACACACACACAAAAACTCATAGTCTTGGGAAGTGAATGTGGGTCAAGCAATTGAGCTCCTGCCTACCACACGGGAGGTCCCTGATTTGATTCTCAGTGTCTCTTAAGGAAGACAGTGAGCTAGCGCGACGGGCAGGCATGGCAAGCTGACGCAAGAAGATGATGCAACAAGAGACACAAGAAGAAAAAAAACATAATGAAAGACACAATAAAGCAGGGAGTGGGGGTGGTTCAAGCAATTGGACACCTCCCTCCCACATTGGAGGTGCTGGGTTTGGTTCCTGGTGCCTCCCAAAGAAACAAGGAAGATGAACAGACACAGCAAGTACAAAAACAACGAGGGGGGTGGGAAGAAATAAATAATAAAATAAATCTAAAAATACCCAACAAAACCTCATAGCCTTAAATCATTATACCAATACAAATGAAAGAAAAATAAATTAAAAAGCTGGCTCAAAAAGCAAGAAAAGCCTGAGAGCTTCCTTGTTGCTCAAATGTGGCCTTTCTCTAAGCCAAATACAGCATATAAATGCAATAACTTCCCCCCAGCATGGGACTTCACTCCGAGGGATGAGCCTCCCTGGCACTGAGCAATTACTACCAAGCACCAACTAGCAATGCAACTGGAAAAAGGCCTTGACCAAAAGGGGGACAAAGTAAAGACAAATGAGTTTACATGGCTAAGAAACTTCAAAGTGAGTCGGGAGGTCATTCCAGAGGTTACACTTATGCACGTCTCAGCAGGATCTCATTGACTGCCAAATTAGACACTACCCCAATTAGTGGGGCACCTGAGGGCTCTGGAGACACCCAGTCACTATAGTCAGGGAAGATAGCTCATGAGTTTGGCCCCTAGCCAGTGGGCCCTACTTTGGGGTTTGTGCTCCCGAGTGTGACAGAATTGGACTCAGTTGTAGTTTCCCTACACATGGATCTCCTGTCCCTTCTATTTGAACCTATTGTTGATGCTGGAGTTGGTAGGTGTACATCCAAGAGACTTGAATCTTTGGGCTGTCCATGGGCCAGCTGGGCCCTGAGCTTCAGCACATTTGCAACACTTACTCTCCAGTTCATTGGACTCACCCAGGACAACTAACAAGGAGGTGATGATGGGCAACCACTATACCAAGGAACCGAGAGAGTGTACAACTGCAAGCAAGAGAGTCCCATCCATTGGCCACATGGTACTGAAGTCCCCTCTCAATTAGAGGTGGAGCGGGCAACACCATCCCAGAATCTTCAGGATTGGGGAATGAACTATGGACTAGAGTGGACTTACTGGTATTCTACTATAGACTTGTTGTAATTCTAGCAATGGAAGAATTTATATCATTGATGTGGAGATAGTGGCCACTGGAGGTTCTGAGGCCAGGAAGAGGGAAAACAGGTGTAATACGGGGTCATTTTTGGGACTTGGGAATTGTCTTGAATGACATTGCAATGACAGATACAAAATGTGTTTATCAATTGCAATGAATGTACCACAGTAATGAAGGATGTTGTTAATGTGGGTAAATGTGGGTGGTGTGGGGAGCAGGGTACATGAGAATCTCCTATATTTTTTATATAACATTTATGTAATCTAAATATCTTTTAAATATATATATATATATTTAAAAAGCTAAAAAAGAATTTATAAATAAATAAGGGAAAGCAAAAGGAAAAAAATAAAGCTAAATACTGAATTTAATCAAACAAAAATATATAATCTATAAACAAATAAGCTTGTTATTTGAAAAATGTTCAGTAAATTAGGTAAACCACAACTAAGTTAATAATAAAATAAAGAGAGGAAAAGCACAAATATTCAAAATTAGAATTTACAAGGGGAAAATAATCACACAAACATTGGAAAGTAAAAAATCAAGAAAACAAAAAACCTAAAAAACATACTTTTTATGAATATAAATTTGTAAACATATAAAATGTACAATTTTCCTAAAAAACTTGTTATCAAAACCGACCCAGAAAAGAGAGGACACCAAAATAGACCAATTTGTGTACAAAAAATAGGCGAAACTTAAATACCTACTTCCTATACCCCACCCTAATATAAAGAAACATCAGTGGAGCAGTTTGGCATTATTTATGAATTCCATGAATAGATATTGTATTATGTTTGTGAACTGGTCTTTTCCTCTGGGCATATTAGATTATATTGGATTCAGAGGTTTACTTGATTAAATAATGATTAAGGCTTTGATTGGGCCATATCAGTAGGACATTGAGTCCCTGCCTCCTTGGTGGGCAGGGACTCACAGAAAAAATGCACCACAGAGAAAGGAGGTTGGAGATTTGATGCTGAAGTTTTAATGTGGAGCCTGGGGAAGTAAAGACATGGAGAGGAGGACACTATGGGGTTTTGAGCTGGAGCCTGAGAAGTAAGCACACAGAGGAACAGAGCAGCTGAGCTTGGAGAGAATTGAGCCCCGGGAAGAGAGGTAAAGCCGAGAAAGCCTTGTAGTCTACAGCTGACCTTGTGAAGAAAACAGAGCAGTTGAGCCTGGAGAGAAATGAGCCCAGCCTACAGCTGATATTGGCAAAAGATGGTACCACGGAGCCTGAAGAGGAAGAGGAAGGCTGAATTCGGTGCAGCCATCTTGCTCCAACATATGGAAACAGACTTTGGTGAGGGAACTAACTTACGCTATATGGCCTGGTAACTGTAAGCTTCTACCCCAAATAAATACCCTTTATAAAAGCCAACAGATTTCTGGTCTTTTGCATCAGCACCCCTTTGGCTGACTAATCCACCAAGGGACTCATTGTTTCGCAGGACAATACTACAATTCTACTAACCTTTAAAGAACAGACAATTCCAGTGATTTTTAAAATGCTCCATCATTCAGAAAAAGAAGAAAAACTTTCTAATTCTTTTTATAAAGCAAATATAACATTGATAACAAAATATGATAAGAAGTGTAAGAAAAAAGAAAAAAATAGGCCAATCTCATTTGTAAAAATATCAATGCAAAGATGCTAAATAAAATTTTAGCAAACAGAATTCAAAAGCACATGGAAAGAATAATATATCGTGTCAAATGGAATTTATTCTAGAAATGGAAATTAGTTTCAATAATTGAAAATCTGCTAATATAAGTATAAGTTATCATATTAATAGTTATAAATAGAATATCATATGATTATCTTTATAAATACTGAAAATACATTTGATAAAATAAAATGCTTATTATTAATTAAAAACCAAACAGTAAAACAAGAATCAATGGATATTCCTCCATCATGGAAAAAATATGTTGTTTTTCTTTCCCTCAGAAGGAAAGCAACATTTTACTTTACAAGGAAATACTGTAGACAGTAATATTTAGGATGTTAGCGTTATTAACCAATGCAACATGAAACAAATTAGTGAAACAAATTAGTGGCATAAGAATTGGTGAGAAATATTCTAGATTATCTACTAGAATATATTTTACAATTCTTTTAGAGTTAACAGGGCTACAATAAAAAGAATTGATGAGGATTATTCTAAAAGATAATCTTAGGTGAAGAAGAAGAGGAAGTGGAGAGAAGATTATTTATGGTTTAAAATAATCCACAGATTCTTTAACACTGTATTCAAAAGGTGGAGTCTACTTCTCCTCCCTTAAGTGTGGACTGGGCTAAAGGGATTGACTTCTAATGAAGAGAATATGGTAGAATTGCTGTGCTGTTTCTTCGCTCAGTTTCTCTAGTGAAAGATACCTGCCGTGTTGTGAGAACACTCAAGCAGCCCTGTGGAGAGGTCTAAAGGGTGAAAGACTGAGATCTGCTGCAGACAGCTATGTTACTGAGCCAGAGTGGAAGTGCATTCTCCTTTCCCAGGCAAGAATTCACATAATTGAAGCCCCAGCCAGTAAACTGACTGCAACCTCATCAGAGACACTGAGCCGGAACCAAACAGCTAAGCCACTCTTGAATTCCTGATTCACAGAAACTGTGATATAATAGTAAATTTGGGGGTAATTTGTTATGCAGCCATACAACTAATAAACCAATACAGAAAGTAAAATAAAGACATTTCAGACTGACAAAGTGAGAGTTTGCCATCAGTATACCTGTACTAAAGGAAATTGTAATGTAAATTCTTCAGGTAGAAGGCAAATAAAACCAGATGGAAGGTAAGAGAAGAAATGAAGATCAAACACAGTGGTAAATATGTTCATAAATCTAATATCTCATCAAGTTTAAAATATACCACAACAATAAGACTTAAATAAATAAAATAACATGTTCATGGATTGGAAGACTAATATTGTTAAGATGTCAGTTCTCCCCATATTGATCTATAATTCAATAAATACCAAATTAACAAACTGATACTAGAATTTATATGGAAAAGCAATTGCCCTAAAATGGCCAAAACAATTTTGAAAACAAGAACCTACTTAGAGGACACATATGACCTGATTTGAAAAAAAAAGATTATTGTGGTTAAAAAAAAAAAAAAAAAAAAAAAAAATATATATATATATATATATATATATATAGCATAATGTTTTCAACATTCATTCATGTTGTAGCAATGTATTAAAACTTCATTCCTTTTTATGACTGAATAGTATTCCATTATATGTATAGATCACACTTTGGTTAGCCAGTTGTCTATTTTTTTTTTTTTAATCCGGTTGTGTAATCAACATTTTCGTGCATTGCTTTGACGCCGCACGGGTTCTGTGCCACATGGGGGCCTACACCTCTCCATGTCACGCAGGTCTGGGATGCCTTTTTTCTTTTTTTACCAGTAGGTCCCGGGAATTGAACCTGGGTCCCCCATATGGTAAATAGGAGCTCAATTGCTTGAGCCACAGCCACTTCCTGTCAGTTGTCTATTTATGGACACTTGGTTTGTTTCCACTTTTGGCTATTGTGAATAATGATCCTGTGAACATTGGTGTACAAATATCTGTTTGATTTCCTGTTTTCAGTTCTTTTAGGTATACAAGAAGGAAAAGAATTGCCAGGACATATGACAATTCTATATTTAACTTTTTGAGGAACCACCAAACTGTTTTCAACAGTGGCTTCTCCACTTTGTTTCTAACAGCAATGCATGAGGGTCTCAGTTTCTCCACATCTTCAACAACACTGGTTATTTTCCATTGTTTTGATAAAGCCATTCTAGTGCATGTGAGATGACCTAATTTTAAGTTTTACTACAAAGCTAGAGATGAGTTGGCAAACTATGGCCCATAGGCCAGTTCTGGCCTGCAGTCTATGTTTGTTGGGTCCACAAGCTAAGAATGTTTTTTTTTTTAAGATTTTATTTATTTATCCCCCCTTGCTGTTTGTGCTTGCTGTGTCCATTTGCTGTGCGTTTTTCTGTGTCTGCTTGTCTCCCTTTGTTGGGTTGTCCTGCTGCGTCAGCTCAATGCGCCGCCGGGGCTGGCTTGACTTCACCAGGAGGCCCCGGGAATGGAACCATATGGTAAACGGGAGCCCTATTGATTGAGCCACATCCGCTTCCCCTAAGAATGGTTTTTACATTTTTTTTTTTTTTTTTTTAAGCAGAGAAGTTCATTACTGCCAACATGGTGGCGGTCTGAAAGGAAATTTCAGCCCCAGTTTTTACATTTTTAAGTGGTAGAAATTAAACACACACACACACATAAAGGAAAAGTATTCAGCAGGAGTTTTATGTAGCCTACCCTTTACAGAAAAACTCTGCTAACCCATGCTAATCAACACAGTATGGTACTGGCAAAAAGACAGACACATAGATCAAAAGTAGACTCAAACATATATGGTCAATTGATTTTTGACAAAAGTACTATGGCAATTGAATGGAAAAGGAACAGTCTTTGCAACAAGTTGTACTGGACTATTAGAAATCCATATACAAAAAAATTAACCTCAACCTATGTTGGTAGACCCTTGTCCATGGATCTTTCATGTTTCTGTATATCTTAAGAGTTAAACACTAACTGCCCTTTTGTTCCAGACTATCTTTTCAAGAACATTTATATAGCAAACATCCTAGAGATAGTATTTACCTCAGAACAAAAGGCAGGTTTGTTTACTCTCCAGTATAAAAAAGATAATATATTCCTCTGGAGCAAAGATTGGGCAGGTTTGCTTTCAGTTCATTATAAAAGATTTAGGTTCCCTAAGCTTGCAGTTCCTCAACTGTGACACAAACTCATAGTGTATATAGCATTTATCTGGGCCCTTTTTCATAAGCCCTGTGGGACTTGGGGAATAAGCAGAATCAATGTTAACATGAAGGTCACGCTGCTTGCTGTACTGGGAGTAATAAAGTCCTTTGTCTCTGACCCAGGAATCTTGTGTCTTTTTTCAAAATCCATGAAACAGTGGCAGGCTAACTTTTTAGCTTGCAAGTAGAGTAAAATCTTAGAACCTGTACAGTTCTTAACAGCCCATACATTACATCATATGTAAAAATTAACTTGAAATAAATCATAGACCCAAATGTGAAACATAAAACTAAAAACTTATAGAAGAACACATGTAAGAAAATCTTTGTCTCATTGGGTTAGGCAAAGATTTCTTAGATCAGGCGAAAAAACATGAATCATAAAAGAAAAAAAAATGGATAAATTGGATTTCATATTTAGTCTTCAAAATACGTTTTTAAGAAAAAGAAAAAGTGGCAAAACTGAATGGAGAAGGAAGCAGATATGACTCAAGCGATTGGGCTCCTGTCTACCATATAGGAGGTCCAGGGTTCGATTCCCGGGGCCTCCTGGTGAAGGCAAGTTGGCCTGCGCGGCGTGCTGGCCCACGTAGGGGTGCTGGCCCGTGCAAGTGTGCTGGCCTGCACAGAGTGCTGGCCTGAGTGGAGAGCTGGCACAGCAAGATGACGTAACAAAAAGAGACACAGAGGAGAGATGATAAGAGATGCAGCAGACCAGAGATCTGAGGTGGAGCAAGAGATTCAGTGCTTCTCTCCCACTCAGGAAGGTCCCAGGATTGGTTTCCAGTGCCGCCTAAAGAGAAGACAAGCAGACCCAGAAGAACACACAGCAAATGGACACAGAGAGCAGACAGAAAGCACAAAACAATAAGGGGAGGGGGGACAATAAATAAATAAATAAATCTTTAAAAAAAAACTGAAGGGAGAAATAGATCTCTACAATTATATATATATATTACAATAATATTTGGAGACTTCAGCATACCACTCTCAGCATTAGATAGAACATCTAGACAGAGGATAAATAAGGAAACTGAGAGCTTGAATAATATGATAAGTGAAATAAACCTAATAGACATTTATAGAGCATTACACCCCAAAACAGCTGTATATACATTCTTCTCAAACGCTCATGGATCTTTCTCCAGGATAGACCATTTTCTAGAACATAAGTCAAATCTCAATAAATTTAAAAACATTGAAATTATACAAAATACTTTTGTTTAGCATGATGGAATAAAGTTAGAAATTAATAACAGGTAGGAAAAAGGGAAAATTCATAAATATATGGAGATTAAACAACACACTCTTCAGTGGATCAAAGAAGAAATTGCAAAAGAAATAGGTGAATATCTCAAGACAAATGAAAACAAGAACATAATATATAAAAACTTATGGGATATAGCAAAGACAGTGCTGAGGGAAATGTATAGCCTTCAGTGCTTACATTAAAAAAGAAGAAAGGGCTAAAATCAAAGACCTAACTGCAAACCTTGAGGAACTAAAAAAAGAACATCAAATCAATCCCAAAGCAAGCAGAAAAAAAGAAATAATAAAGATTAGAGCAGAAATAAATGAAATGGAGAATGAAAAATAATAGAGAAAATCAACAGAACTAAAAGTTGGTTCTTCAAGAAGATTAACAAAATTGATAAACCCTTAGCTAGATTAACAAAGAAAAAAGAAAGACGATGAAAATAAGTAAAATTAGAAATGAGAAAGGGGACATTACCACTGACCCAGTAGAAATAAAAAAAATTGTAAGAGGATAATATGAACAACTATATGTCAACAACCTAGACAATGTTGATAAAATGGACAAATTCCTGGAAACACATGAACAAACCACACTGACCCTAGAAGAAAGAGAAGACCTCAACAAACGAATTACAAGTAAAGAAATTGAAACAGTAATCACAATTTTTCCTAAAATGAAAAGCCCAGAATGAGATGGCTTCACAGGTGAATTCTAGCACTCATTTAAAGAAGATCTAATACAAATCTTGCTCAAAATTTTCCAAAAAAATTGAATAGGAAGGAATGCTACCAAACTCATTCTACAAAGCTCATATCACCCTAATACCAAGGCCAAATAAAGATATTATGGAAAAAGAAAATTACAGACCAATTTCTTTAATGCATATGGATGCAAAAATCCTCAAAATACTTACTAACTGGATCCAAAAACACATTTAAAAAATTATACATCACAATCAAATGGGCTTTATATCAGGTATGCAAGGGTGGTTGCATAAGAAACTCAATCAGTACAATATACCATATTAATAAATTGAAGATGAAAAACCACAATAATCTCAACAGATGCAGAAAAGGCATTTGATAAAATACAACATCCTTTCTTGATAAAAGCACTCTGAAAGATAGGAATAGAAGGAAGCTTTCTCAATATGATAAATTGCATATATGAAAAGCCCACAGCTAACATTGTATTCAATGACGAAAGACTGAAAGCTTTCCTGCTGAGACTGAGAACAAGACAAGGATGCCTACTCTCTCCATTGTTATTCAATATTGTGTTAGAAGTTCTAGCTAGAGCAATTAGACAAGAAAAAGCTAGAGCAATTAGACAAGAAAAAGAAAGAAAAGGATGAGGTGAAATTTTCTCTATTTGCTGATAATATGATCCCTTACTTAGAAAATCCCCCCAAATCCACAACAAAACTATTAGAACTTATAGATATTTCAGCAAAGTGGCAGCATTTCTATACATTACTAGTGAGCAATCTGAGGAGGAAGTCAGAAAAAAAATTCCACTTACAATAGCAACTAAAAGAATCAAATATTTAGGAATAAACTTGTGGAAGTTTGACATTATGTATGAATTCCAAAGAGTGCTATTGATTATGTTTGTAAACTGGTCTGTTCCTATTGGCGTGATACCCTTAAATTCAAAGGTTTTACGTTACTTAATTATGTTAAGATTAGAGCTCTGATTTCAACCACAACATTAGGGCATGCAGGGTTGAGTCCCCACCTTCTTGGTGGGCTATATAAGCTGAAACTCACTCAAGGAGAACATGGAAGCAGATACACGAGAAAAGAGAGAGAGCTCCATCGATGCAGCAGAGGCCCTGGGAAGATAGAGGAGCCATTCGCCTGACAGTTTACAGCTGACCTTGTGAAGACAACAGAGCAGCTGAGCCCAGAAAGAAATGAGACCCTGGAAAAGAGACAAGCCCTATGCCAGCCTACAGCTGAGATCAGAAGAAGCGGGACCCATAGAGCCTTAAGAGAGCAGAGGAAGACTGAACCCTTGCAGACATTGCCTGCCATCTTGTTTCAACATGTGGCAATAGACTTTGGTAAGGAAGTAACTTGAGTTGGACACTTTAGGGCCTTGTAACTGTAAGCTTCTACCCCAAATAAATTCCCTTTATAAAAACCAACAGATTTCTGGTACTTTGCATTAGAACCCCTTTGGCTGACTAATATAAAACTTGACCGAGGACATAAAGGACCTATATTTAGAAAATTATAAGACATTGCTAAAAGAAACCAAAGATGATCTAAGTAAATGGAAGGCTATTCTGTGTTCATGGGTTGGTAGACTAAATATCATTAAGATGTCAATTCTACTCAAACTGACCTAGAGATTTAACAGAATCATGATAAAAATTAATATCCTTCTTTGTAGAATTGGAAAAGCCAATTATCAAATTTATCTGGAAGGGTAAGGGCCCCTGAATAGCCAAAAATATCTTAAAAAAGAATGAAGTTGGAGGATTCTCACTTCCTGACTTTAAACATATTATCTAGCTACAGTGGTAAAAGCAGGCATAAAGATAGGTAGATTGACAAATAGAATCAAATTTAGATTTCAGAAATAGACCCTCACATCTATGGTCAAGTGATTTTTGACAAGGCTGTCAAACTCATTCAGCTGGTGCTGGGAAAACTGGAATTCATATCTAAAAGAAAGAAACAGGACACCGATCTCACACCTTATGAAAAATTAATTCAAAATGGATCAAGGACCTAAATATAAAAACTAGAACCATAAAATTCCTAGCAGAAACTGTAGGGAAATATCTTCAAGATCTTGTGATAGGTGGTGGTTTCTTAGACCTTATACCCAAAGCAAAAACAACAGAAGAAATAAATAAATGGGACTGCCTCAAAATAAATACTTTTGTATTTCAAACTATTTTGTTAAGAAGGTGAAAAAGGGTGTGTCAAGCCCTCAGTGTTGCTGCAAGTAACCATGAATCTTGTCCTTCATGGAGTGAAGCCGGTGGTCACTGTGGGCCTCAAGGGGAGGAGGGGGTTAGAATAGAATAGATGGAAGAGGGGGTATTTAGGGGGCAATGGAAGTGTTCTGCATGATCTTGCAGGGTTGGATACAGGCCATGGAAAATTTCAGCAAAAATTTATAAAAGTGTATGGTCTAAAATGTAAACCATAATGTAAACCATTGACCATGGTTAGTAGCTATGTTTCAATTTTTGTATATCAGTTGTAGTAAATGTACCATCCACACATAAAAAAGTTATTAATATGAGAAGGGGGAAAAGGGGGAAGATGTTGGATATATGGGAGTCCCCTATATAGTCATTTTACTGTGACCTAAAACTTCTTTGAAGACAAAACAAAAAAAAGTAAGACACTGGGGAAGAAATGTAAGAAAATGTCACTGTACATACAGGACAACAGATATTACAGTGATGAAAGGCAAAACGTCAAAAAAAAACTTTAAAAAAATATTTTTCATTATTTTTTCATATCTCAATTTTTAAATTTTAATTTAGTTTTAGTTTCTCTAAATTATTATGTATTTTATTTCTTATGTTTAAACCTATCGTTATTCTTTCATTTTCCTATTAATTGTATTTGGCAATACTCTTGGCTTCATTTTTAAAGAAATTTTGGACCACAGAAGTATAACAACTGTGGCAGGGGAGAATCATTGGTGTGGGGTATCAATGACAGGGGACACATGGGAGGAAGTTCACCTGGGCATACATATAAGGTATATAAATATGTTCAATTGTTCAAGGGGCTTTGTCACAGTGGGTAGAGATTCACAGAATAATCAAAAGTATATTGAGGGGACGGATGTGGCTCAAACAGTTGGGTGTCCATCTCCCATATGGAGGGACCTGGATTCAATCCCTGGGACCTCCAGGTAAAAAAAAAAAAAAAAATGAATTCCCATCCTGGGGAGCTCTGCCACATTCTCTAATGGACCAGCAACAATCCCTCAGGTACAGGGGCAATGGCTAGTGAAGAAGGGTGGTCCATTGATAGGCCCTTGATATTGACGACTATGCTTATGAGCCTTTGCTCTTGAAATTGCATATAACTCCCAATGTAATAAACGGAAAAAAATAGAAAAATAACAATTGATCTTATATGAGTTCAACTCCTGACTCTGCCACTTACATAGCTATATGGCATTAGGCAGTAAGTTGAAGAAACTTTTTCACATTTTTTTTTCCTTTAAGGGTGTCCAGTTGATTCTGCACCATTGAATGAAAAGATCTTTCTTTTCCTATTGAATGCAGTGGAACATTTTTCATAAATCAAGTGACTGTATGTGTATGGGTCTGTTTCTCAATTCTGTTTCATTGGTTTATTTGTCTATCTTGTGCCAATATCATATTGTTTTAATTACTGAGGCTTTATGTAAAGAATTGATATCTTTACATAAAGAATTGGTTTGGAGAATAGGTCTCCAAATTTGTTCTCCTTGAAGAATGTCTTTGTTATTTAAAGTTCTTTTCATTTCCACATAAATTTTAGAATCAGTCTGCCACTTCTCTCTTTCTCTCTCTCTCTCACACACACACACACACACACACACACATACACACACACACACCCCTAAACCTGCTGGGATTTTGATAGAGATTGAATTGAATTTGTAGATCATTTTAGGGCTAATTGGCATCTTATGAATATTGAGTCTTCCAGTTCATGAACATAGTATATCTTGCTATTTATTTAGGTCTTCTTTAATTTCAGCAAAGTGTAGTTTTCAGTGTAGAGGTCTTATACTTCTTTTGTTAGATTTATCCCTTGCTATTTGATGAGTTTTTTAAAATTTATTTTCTAATAGGAACTCTGATTTTTATTGAAAATATATTTAATATTTTACATTATTATTGTATAAACCATTATAGTATATAGGTATATAAATATTAATATATTTAATAGTTTTGTTGTAAAGTATCACATTTGTTGTTTGAACTTAAAATAGTACCAAATGGTTTATGGTGAAAAGTGCAGGTAAAAGCCTTTACCCCATACCTCTCAAAGTACTTCTCATACTTTCCAGAGACAATCAAAAGTGACACTTTCTTCAGTGTCCTTGCAGGCAGGTTCTGTGCATTTATATGTTTTTAATATACAGATAAGATCATAGTATAAATGGCCCATTCCTGGCTCCCCCTCCCCTTTTTTAACTTAAAAATAACTCTCTGAAATATGTCCATTTCTACTAATAGAGAACTACTTCATTTTTCTTAATGGCTGCATGTCATTCCATTGTATGCATGCACTGTGGGATATAGGGAGTCCATCCCCTGTTGATAGACATTTAGGTAAAATAGAAAGTCTAGCACAGCACTATATTTGATGCTGTTATAATTTTTTTAAACTTTATTTTGTACCTTTAATAATTGGAAATATAAACAATTAAAAACTAAAAAATAAACACAGATGAGTAAATATGTACATTTCTCAATTAAATGTAATGGATACATATAAATTTTTTTTAAAATCAAACAATATGTTACACAATATATTTGGTTCATAGTAATGCATTCATACAGTATTTGTCCTTTTGTGTCTGGCTTGCTTCACTCAACATAATGTCCTCCAGGTTCATCCATGTTGTCATATGCTTTATGACTTCATTTCTTCTTACAGCTGCATAATATTCCATCGTGTGAATAGACCACAGTTTGTTTGTCCATTCATCTGTTGATGGACACCTGGGTTGTTTCCAACTTTTGGCAATGGTGAATAATGTTGCTATGAACATCAGTGTGCAGATGTCTGTTCGTGTCACTGCTCTCAGTTGATAGACATTTAGGTAAAATGAAAGTCTAGCACAGCACTATATTTGATGAGTTTTTGATGCTATTATAATTTTAAAAAATTTTAATTATTCTTTTTTTGGCTAGCATATAGAAATATAATTTATTTTAAAAATATTTAATTATAATTATTCCAATTGTTTTTGCTAGCATTTAGAAATAGAATTTATTTTTAAAAATATTTACCTTGTATTTAACTACCTTACCAAATTCAATCATTTATTATAATAGTTTGTTTGTAAAATATTTTGTGTTTTCTATATATATACTATTATCAAAATTCACCATTAATGGAGTGGAAAGTCCATCCATAGACTAGGTGAATATATTTACAATACATATATACAAACAAAGGGTAGTATCCAGAGTCTATAAAGAATCAGACAAATCAATAAGAAAATAAAACAAAAACAAAATGAAAAAGTGGGCACTAAAAGAGATATTTCACAAAAGATGATAAACAAGTGCTGTAAAAACACATATAGAAAGATTGTCTTGAAACATAAGGGAAATATAAATTAAAACCACAGTGAGCTACTACTACATAATCATCAAAATGGAGAAAATGAAAAAGTTCCAAAGTATTAGGTATTGGCGAGGATGTGGAGGAATCAAAACTGTCTTATATTGCTGGTGGGAGTGTAAATTTTGCAACCACTATGGAAAACTGTTAGATACTATCTAGTAAAGTTAAAATACACATATCTGATGATCCCACAATTCTACTCCTGGATATTTACCTGAGAGAAACAAGTACAAATGTCCACTAAAAACATGTACAAGCCTGTTTATAGCAGCTTTATTCACAAAAACCCATAAACAACCCACATGTTCATCAACAGTAGAATGGATAAATAAGTTGTAGAATACAATAGAATTTTACAAAAGCAATGATAAAGAACAAGCTACTGATGTATACAACAACACAGATGAAACTTAGAGACACAATAATGAGTGAATGAAGCCAAATACTAAAGGATATCAGGAGGAAAGTGGATGTGGCTCAAGTGATTGGGCTTCCATCTGCCATATGGGAGGATGGGTTCGATCCCCGGGGACTCAGGGTAATAGGTGAGCCAGGCCTGCGTGGCGAACCATGCAGCAAGATGACGATGCAACAAAAGAGAGATGCAGGGGAGAATCAGGGCGAGACACACCAGAAACCAGGAACTGAGGTGGCGCAAGTGACAGGGTGCCTCTCTCCCACATCAGAGGTCCCTAGGATGGAATCCTGGTGAAGCCTAGTGGAGAAAAATGAGAAGAGAAGGCAAGAAACAGACACAGAAGATCAGTCAGCGAATGGGCACAGACAGCAAACAGTGGGGTGGGGGGGTGAGTGGAGAAAAAATATAAAAAGAATATCAGGAAAAACTAATCTGTGGTGATAGAAATCAGAATGGGGTGAAGGGCTGAGTATTGCTTGGAACAGAGCACAACGAAACCTTCTAGGGTGCTGAAAAGTTTGACCTGAGTGTTGGATATACATGATACATAAGTAAAAATTCCTGAAGCTGTAAACTAAAGATTTGTATGCTTTACTATCTGTCATGTTAAACTTTAATAAAAACAGGCAACAGTCCATTCTACTTTTTTTTTTTTTTTTTTAATGGAAGTTTATTGTTTTGGTAGGCCTACAGTTCACTGTTATTTATTTGTTTATTTTTTTTTGAGACACTGGGACCGGGGTTGAACCCTAGACCTTGTATGTGGGAAGCCAGCGCTCAACCACTGAACCACATCTGCTCCCCAACATTCTACTTTTAAGGGATACATACACTGGTGGTAATGCTAGAAGCAAACCAAGGCAGGATGATGGTTTTCTTGAGGGGGGAAGGGAGGAGGATATACCTGGGAAAAGAATCACAAAGGGGCTTTGGGATAATGGTAAGGTTCTAATTCTTGAGCTGAGTGGGGGTTACAGAGTTTTTGCTTTATAATCATTCATTTTGGTGTACAGTATGTGTTTTATGTATTTTTTTGTATGTTTGTTCACTTTCATAATTTAAATATATAAAAACATATGAAGCTGAAATATGATTACCAATTCTTGAATACTGAAATCAAGGAATTTTTTAAAAACCTGAGCTGATTTCTGCCTGCACTTATGGTACTCCCTCACAAAGTCTAGCTAGGGTGTGCTCCAGAAATATAAATTGTTTTTATATCAGCCCAAAGAATTAGTAAGAAAAATAAATCCATTTCTCTGGTCTCAGAAATTGAAAGCATGAGGTATTAACCACCCAAATAGGGGTGTTAACCAGGAGATGCTGGACAATTTCAGCTTTGGTCATTATATTTTGGCTATTCCCAAATTATTCTTTGTCAACTGCTGATCATACTTTACAGGAGGCTAGATGATAAAAAGAAATTTGGAGAAAAATAAGGCAAGAAAGAAAGATAGGGAATGCTGGACTGGTCAGGGAAAATCTCACTGAGAAGGTGATATTTGAACAAAGAGCTGAAAGAGGTGTGGGAGCAAGTCATGTGTTTATCTCAGGAAGAACATTCCAGGCAGAGAACACCGTCTGCAAAGGCCTAGAGTGAAAGATAAATTTAAGGAAGAACAAGGAGGCAGGGTAACTAGGGCAGAGGGTGTGGGGGAAAGTAGTAGGAGTTGAGGTCTGGGGTAGGGGTACAAGATTTTGTAAAGCCCTGTGAGCAACTGTGAGTGCTTTGGCTTTTACTCTGAATGAGATGGGAAGATTTTGGAGGTTGTGATATGATCTGACACTTTTAACAGGATCACTGTGACTGCTGTATTGAGAATATACTGGAGGGGGTCAAGGGGGTGGAAAAAGGTAAAGCAATAAAGAATGAATGGGGGGTGGTGGATGTGGTTCAAATGGTTGGGTGCCCGACTCCCATATGGAGGGACCTGGGTTCAATCCCCAGGACCTCCTGGTGAAAATAAAAGAAAAATATAGAAGGCTCTTGGGCCACCAGGCCCTGAGAGCAGGTATGCCGCCAGGCCCCGCTGAGCCACACAGCAAGATGATGACGTAAACAGAAGAGTGACACAAGGGAGAGCCAAGATGAGACGCGCTGAAAAACCAGGAACTAAGATGGTGCAGGTAGTAGGATGTCTCTCTCCCACATGGGAAGTTCCCAGGATCGAATCCCAGCGAAGACAGGAGGAGAAGGATGAGAAGAGAGGGCAGGAAACAGACACAGAGAATTGCCCAGTGAATGGACACAAAAACAGCAAAAACGGGGGTGGGGATGGGGTGGGAACAGATAAAAGTAAATTAATTAATTAATTAATTAATTTTAAAAAAGACTGAATGGAGGAAGTGGCTGTGACTCAAGCAACTGAGCTCCCTTCTACCATATGGAGGACCTGGAGAGGCCCATGGAGAGGTGCACCAAAAAGACAATGATGCAACCAGATAGAAGGGAAAAAAAAAAAAGAATTATATTGACCCAAATATTAACAAATGTTATTCCTGGGTGATAAAAATGTGAATAATTAAAAAAGAATGAATGGAATAATCCAGGAGAGAGGACGGTAGTTTGGAACAGGGTAGCAAAGATGGTTAGATCATGGATATGTTTGTGAAATGCAATGAATAGGACTTACTGCCATGGGGTGTGAGAAAGATAAGGGGGAAACTAAGGTTTTGGGCCTGAGTAACTGGAAGCACAGAGTTGCCATTAGTAAGAAGGGAGATGTGGGGAGCATGTGCTTGGGAAAGGACAATCAGGAACTCAGTTGTGGACAAGTTATTATTTTGCTTTTTAAAATTTTTAATTTTTAATTTTTTAATTTTTCTGACAAGTTAATTTTGCTGCCTAATAGACATCTAAATGGAGGTGTTGAGTAGACAGCTGGTTATATATGTCTGTAGTTAACAGAAGTGGCATGGGCTAGAAACGCAAATTTGTTAGTCAGCACTTTAAAGACGGCAAATCTAAACGATCCAACAACTATATTTAAACTCCCTAATTGCTTATGTTCTGTGTTGTCCTCCAGTCATTTCAAAATCTCTTGTTCCTTTTCATCTTCACTAGTAGTGGGATGAAGGGCTAGAAGGATAAGAGCAGAGGGATTACTCAAGAGGGAGAGCAATTTCACTACAGGGAGGCATGGGGCACTATTCAGGACAGGGTTTAGAAAAAAACCAAGTCATCTCTGAGCTCCAAAACTACTTTGCAAAGAATAGTCATTCCAACTCTCTCAAAACTCACGAAGTCCTGCTGGACTTCCTCAAACACACAGCCTTGGTTAGGAGTAACTGTATCCAATGGAGTTCATGGCACTTGTGCTTGGAAAGCAATTATGGTCTTGATAGTGTGACCCTGATCCAGTCATTTCATTACCATAGGCCATTTCCCTCACATTAAATGGAGAATAAACAGACTTGCGTTCTGCCCATTTCTCATGAGTGCTGTGCCAAGGAAACATATATGCCTGCTTCAGTAGCATATATACAAAAATGGAAACAATATTAGCATGGATTAGCAAGGATGACATAAATTTGTGAGGTGTTCCATATTATTTATTTATTTTTGTTTTTTTATATATATATTTTAATAGAATAAAGGACAAAACCCACAGGACCAGCTCAATAGATGCAGAAAAACCATTTGAGAAAATCCTTTCATCATAAAAACCCTCATCAAACTAGGAGTAGGTGGGAATTTCCTCAGTCTGAAAAAAGGCATCAGTGAAAAGTCCACAGATAATATCTGCTTGATGAGGAAAAATTGAATGCTTTCCATCTAAGGTCAGGAACAAGACAAGGATGTCTGCTCTTGCCACTTCTAGTCAATATTGTAATGGAGGTTCTAGCCAGGGCAATTAGGCAAGAAAAAGGAATAAAAGGCATACAGATTAGAAAGTAAGAAGAAAAACTATTTCTATTCAAAGATGACATAATCTTGTATATTGAAAACCCTAAGGAATACATATACACAGAAAAACTATTAGAACTAATAACAGAGTTCATCAAGATTACAGGTTTCAAGATCAATATACAAAAATCAATTTTATTTCTAAACACTAGCTATGAACAATCTGGAAATGAAATTAAGAAAACAATACCATTTACAATAGCACAAAAAAGGATAAAATAATTCGGAATAATTTTAACCAAGGAAGTGCAAGACTTGTGTATTAAAGACAACAAACCATTGCTGAAAATTAAAGAAGATTTAAATTAATGGAAAGACATAACATGCTCATAGCTCAGAAGACTTAATGCTTTTGAGATGGCAATACTCCCCAAATTGATCTACAGATTCAACAAAAATCCCTATCAAAATACCATTGACTTTTTTTTGGTAAAAATTGACAAGTTGATCATAAATTTTATATGGAAATGCAAAGGACCCAGAAAAGCCAGAGATGCTCAAAAACAATCTTGAAAAAGAAAAACAAAGTCAGAGGACTCATATTTCCCAATTTCAAAACTTACCTCAAAGCTATAGTAATCAAGACAGTGAAGTACTGGCATAATAATATTCAATGGAATAGAATTGAGAGTGCAGGAAAAAATCCATACATTTATGGTTCAGTTGATTTTTTTTAAGGATTACTACTTTATTTGAAATGTTATCTAAGTATGGTTACCTAAGTATGTGTGTGTATATGTGTTTGTCCAAGGAAAAAAATATGCAAAGGTACATATCAGGCTTTTAGATTGGTCACCCTGCAGAGAATGGGGAGGGCTTAGAGGCATAATGGTCAGTTGGTTTTTTTTTTTTCATCACCAGGGCCTGGGGATTGAACCTGGGACCTCGTATGTGGGAAGCCAGTGCTCAACCACTGAGCCACATTGGCTCACCTGAGTGTTTTTTTTTTTCTCTTTTTTTTAAAGATTTATTTAGGGAAACGGATGTGGCTCAAGAGGTTCGGCGTCCGTCTACCATATGGAGAGACCAGGG
>JAKSZT010046586.1:473345-493127 GCA_026826555.1 Tolypeutes matacus
GCCGTGCGAGCGGGCCCGCCCCCACCAGGAGGCCCCGGGAACCGAACCCGGGGCCTCCCACATGGCAAACGGGAGCCCCACTGATTGAGCCATAGCCGCCTCCCCCTCACGTTGTTTTGCGCTCACCATCTGCTGTGTGTTCTTCTGTGTCTGCTTGTTTTCTCTTTAGGCAGCATGGGGAATGGATCCTGGGACCTTCAAGAGTATGAGAGAGGCGCTCAATCTCTTGCACCACCTCAGCTCCCTGGTCTGCTGCGTCTCTTATTGTCTCTCCTCTGTGTCTCTTTTTGTTGCGTCATCTTGCTGCGCCAGCTCTCTGTGCAGGCCGGCACTCCTGTGCGGGCCGGCACTCCTGTGAGGGCCAGCACTCAGCGTGGGCCAGCCCTGTGCATGGGCCAGCTCTCTGCTCAGTCCAGCTCGCCATGTGGGCCAGCTTGCCTTTCACCAGAAGACCCCAGGAATCAAACCCTGGACCCCCTACATGGTAGATGGGAGCCCAATCACTTGAGCCACATCCGTTTCCCCTCAATTGAATTTTGACAAAGGGTGCCAAGACAATCCAATGGGGAAATAAGAGTCTTTTCAAGATATGGTGCTGGGACAACTGGATATGCATGCAGAAGAATGAAGTTAGACTCCTACCTCATGCCATATGCAAAAATTAAGTCAGAAATAGATAAAAGACTAAATGTAAGAGTTAAAACTATAAAACTCTTAGAAAAAAATATAGATGCATATCTTCATGACCTTGGGTTAGGCAATGATTTCTTAAATATGACACAAAAAGTACAAACCACAGGAAAAAATAAATTGGGCTTCATCAAAATTAAAAACGTTTATGCTCCAAAGGACACTATGAATGAAGTGAAAAAAAACACAACCCAAAGAATGGGAGAAAATATTTGTGAATCATGTATCTGATAAGAGCCTAGTTTCCAGAATATATATATAGAATTCTTATAACTCAACAGTAAAAAGACATTTCTACAAAGAAATGCTCAACACCATTAGTCATTGGGGAAACAAAACAAAACAAAACAAAGCACCCATAATGAGATACCATTTCATACCTACTACGATGGCTTTAAAAAAGACAGACAATAACAAGGGTTGGGGAGGATGCTGGTGGGAATGTAAAACGGTACAGGCACTTTGGAAAATAGTGTGGCAGTTCCTCAAAAGGTTGAACATTGTGTTATCATATGACCCAGCAATACCATTCTGAGGTATATATCAAAGAGATTGAAAACGTATGTCCAAACAAAAACTTGTACACGAATATTCATAGCATCATTATTCATAATAGCCAAAAAGTGCAAACAACCCCAATGTCCATCAACTAATGAACAGATAAATGAAATGTGGTATATACACACAATGGAATATTACTCAACCATAAAAAGAATGAAGTACTGATTCATGCTACATGGATAACCTTGAAAACATCATGCGAAGTGAAAGAAGACAAACACGAAAGTCCACATATTATGATTCCATTTAGGAAATGTCCAGATAGGAAATCCATATATACCAAAAATAAATTAGTGGTTGTCCAGGACTGGAGAAAAGGGGGAATGGGTAGTGAATGCTAATGGGTATGTGGTTTATTTGGGGATGATGAACATGTTTGTATTAGTCAGCCAAGGGGGTGCTGATGCAAAATATGAGAAATCTGTTGGCTTTTATAAAGGGTATTTATTTGGGGTAGGAGCTTACAGTTACCAGGCCATAAAGCATAAGTTACTTCCCTCACCAAAGTCTATTTCTACGTGTTGGAGCAAGATGGCTGCCGACATCTGCCAAGAGTTCAAGCTTCCTGGGTTCCTCTCTTCCAGGGGTTCGTTTCTCTCTGGGCTCAGCTCCTCTGTTTTCTCCACAAGGCCAGCTGTAGACTATCAGGCAAACAGCTCTGTCTCTCTTCCTGGGGCTACTGCCGTGTCTAAGGAGCTGTCTCTATTCCTCTGTGTTCTTCTCCTGTGTTTCACTTCCCAGGCTTCTGCTCAAAACTCTAGCATCAAAACTCCAACATCAAAACTTCAACTAACTCCTCTGCTCTGCCATGTAGTTTATCAACATCCTGCTGACATGGCCTAATCAAAGTCCTAATATTAATTTAATCACGCCCAGGTACAATCAGTTTACAAACATAAGCCAATATTTATTTTTGGAATTCATAAACCATATCAAACTGCTACAGTATTCTAAACTTAATTTGTGGTAATGGTTTCACAACTCTGAATATATCAAAACCATTGAACTGTATACTTTAATGGGTGAATTTTATGGTATGTGAATTATATCTCAATAAAAATGTTAAGTAAAGATGAGGTAGGAGAACCTGATCTTTGTCTATATTAATAAGTGCTTCACTCTAAAAAAATCTGAACCATATAAACAACAATTTAGAATAAATAAACAAGGCAGTAATTGGACTTGCTGCAGGGTCTTGCAAAGTGTTAATAATACTAACTAATGTTTTAGACTACTCCAAATGTTGAAAGTATATTATTAACATAATTTCACATTGTAAAAAAGGAATACCTATTTGTGCACTCTGAGGTTCTCACAATCTGAATGCATGTCTGAAAATGTATGTATGTATATACATATATATATATGTGCATATGCCACATCATAGTCAAAGATGGTGGTAAATAAAGCAAAGATGGTAGTAAATAATAGTTGCAGGATGACCCCTGAGCTTTTTCATACCCCAAAGGTAGAGTTGGCTGTATCGCTGTAGCAGCTATTCATAGAGCCTGGAATCCTATTTCTGGGCCAACCACTTCACCGTGCAATCACATGACCAAGAATTTGGCTCAAATAACCCTCAACAAAGTTGAGCGTTTTCAAGGTTTGGTCAGTGCTGGTGGAATCAGAATTACTTGGATCCTTGACTTTGAGCATCCAGTGTTGGGGACCCAGGAATCTGCTATTTTTTTTTTTTTTTAAGATTTATTTATTTACTCATTTATCCCCCCCTTGCTGCTTATGCTCGCCGGGCCAGCCAACCACGCCGTACGGGCGGGCTCTGCCTTCACCAGGAGGCCCCGGGAACCGAACCCGGGGCCTCCCACATGGCAAACGGGAGCCCCACTGATTGAGCCACAGCCGCCTCCCGGAATCTGCTATTTTAACAAACCCCTCAGGAGGGGGTGATCTGTGCTCAATTTTGGGAACTCCAGCTTTGGACACCTATTCCTGACTACTGTGGAAAAGCTGCGTCTGTTTCGGAGATCCTGCTACACTCTGGTTGCCTGGTGTGAAGAGCGTGCCTCTGCATTTTTAACCATGGTGGGATGTCACTGAGCCTGGATTGGGTTTTCAGGCAGTCTACTCCTCAGTATGCCTGGTATTTCCAACCTGTATCCAGATTCTGCCTGCTGGGGGCCCTAAACCCTCCAACAGAAGCTGCAGAAGCAGCAGACAGCACATAGCCATTTCCTCCCCTGGGCCCTACTCACAATATTGGACCTACACTGGAATCCTAGATTCTAGGCCGACCTCTGTACCCAACTCCACATTTCATGTGGGAGGGACGGTCAGGAAGTCTATTAGGTACATAATCTCTCAAAGATGGTAGCAGGTCAAGTAATTTCCCAGTTACTGTACTTGAATGCAATGTGGTAGGCGGGTCCCCAGCAATGGGGAACTCACAAGTTATAAGAAAGCCCTTTTGTCTCTCAGTGGGTCCCTTAATTGACACTAAAATATACAGCAGATTCAGGCCAGCTTAATAAACACCCTCAAGCTCACCTATTCATGTCCACTGGTAACAAAGATGCCACCGCTCTAGTTAAAATCTCTCAGTGGTTCCTCATTCCTCTTTGGATCTAGACAATTCCTACCATGATCAGCTGGCTGTGCTGAGCTCTGCAGCCTTATTTCCTTCACTTTCCATGCCTCTCTAGCATCCGGTCATACAGCTCTTGCAACTGTCTTAGAGGCTCCCTCTTGCCATGGTCTGCTCCCCTTTTACTTCGTTAAGTTCTGCTCCTACCTCAGCTCTCCAGCATCACTTACTTGGGGAAGCCTTCCCTGACCCCAAGTCTAGCTCAGGTCCTTTGCTTATTCATGTTTAGCATTCTGGGCCTCTCTTTACTAATATTTGTTACAGCTGAAATTCTCCATTTACTAGAACAATTATTTCACTAAAGTCTGCTTCCCCCATTAAACTGTAAATTTCATTAGAGCAGGGCTCTCAGTTTACTCTCATTGCATACCCAGCACTTAGCAAAGTGCCGGGCAGGTATTTATGGGATGAATGAGTGAATGAATGAATGACTCACTCCGGAAAGACCTGGTCCCAACCTGGGTGGGGTGTCGAGACCTGTGGGAATCTATCAAGACGGACCCCGGATAGCCACATGCCTAAGTACCCATAGGGTATCCATATGCGTTGGGGACCCCTGATGTTGCTGGGACGAGGTGGTGCCCGAGGAACCTCCAGGGCCTGAAGGACAAAGCGTAGTTCCGGTCGGCACCAGCCGCTTGACTGGAAGAGTGGCGTCTCTACTTTGTGGTTGGGGACCTCAGTTTCCCACGGGTTCCCAGCGGAGTCGGCCATGAATCTCCTCTGCGATCCCTGGATAGACGGACGCCAGGCGCCTCGGGCTACGGAAGTCTGAGAGTCCAGACGCGGCCGGGCGAGCTCCGGCCGGCAGCCATGCCCGGAGAGGGCGCTCTAGGCAGTCTCCCGGAGCAGTCGCGGACGCCGGCGCCCCTCTGTCTGGCAGTGGCGCGGTGCGCGTCGGGAAGGCGGCGGGCGGGTCTAGAGCTTGTCTGTTGCATGCATCATGGTGGGTGGTGAGGCGGTCGCTGCGGTGGAGGAGCTGGTTCTTGGGGTGCGGCAGGCGACCGATTTCGCTGAACAGTTCCGTTCTTACTCAGAGAGTGAGAAACAATGGAAGGCCCGGATGGAGTTCATCCTGCGCCACCTGCCCGACTACCGCGACCCGCCAGACGGCGGCGGACGCCTGGACCAGCTGCTATCCCTCTCCATGGTCTGGGCCAACCACCTTTTCCTGGGCTGCAGGTGCGGACCCCTGCCGGGCTGGCTGACCCTGTCCCCTGCCCTCCGATTCGCAGTGCTTGTCCAAGGATTCACCCCTGCCTCGAATCTCTCTGCCTCAGCCAGAATCCGCCCCCATCTTCCAACTGCGTTGGCTGGGCCTGAGGCTGATTCCCAGCCTGGCAGCCCCTTGGAAAGATATTTAATTTTTCTGAGCCTCACCTTCCTCATTTTGAAAATGGATTGTTGTGATGACTACGATTCTGAGGGGTGAAAAGCACTTAGTGCAAAGCTGCCATCTAAGCAAGAACTAAGTGTTAAAGCTACCATTGTTATTTTTAATTGCTACTATTAGCTCAAAACATTACCTTTGCAGAGTGAATTTTAAGTCCAACAGCTACTTTCACACATGACAACCCTTCAGAGACAGAAACTGAGATCCCTATTTTACAGGTGTAGAAGCTGAGGGAGGGGAAATGATATGCCTAGGACCTTACGGTTTCTGGCAAGATAGGTAGATTTTACCACTTTTGGCAGGAAGTAATGTGTACCTTGGCGTTCTCTCCTTACTCCCCAGCCTGCTAGGCCCTGAGCAGGAGCCAATCTTGCCTGCCTGCCTTCCCCCTGAGGAAAATAGCAGATGCTTTTTTTGTCAAAGTCCCAAAGCATCCTGGTTACTGCACTGAGAGGTCAAGTACCTGATAAGGCACCCCAGCATGAAGGAAGTGACAAATCTGGAGGCACTCACATGCTTTTATTTTAGAGCATTCTGAAATTGTGTTAAATAATAGGATGATGGCTCCTGGTTCTTATACTTGTTATGGGTTCCTGACTGATCACATAGCCCCATTGGCCAGCCACTTGGTTTTTCTTTCAGATATTGGGGATCATTAGAACAGGATTTGAGGAAGCAGTGCCAGATGCACCATCCCTTCTCTCTGCCTTCCAGTTGCCCCAGGGGAATCCTGGTTAACAGGACCCAAGGTTAGGCAAATGTCAGAGAATTGGGCAAATGAGCAAATAATGTCATTTTTCATTAGATCAACATTCCATTTTTTAAAAAAAATCAAATTTGTGTTTTGGCCCTCATACTATATCTGAGAATATGTTCTGCCAGATGTATGGGGCTCTGTTTTTTGTAAATCTCAAAATACCTGCTCTCTTGGCTTTCCTAAAGCCCACTTCAGTATCCACAAACAGAAAAAAAGTGTTTCCTAACTGCTAATGAACATATAATAGGTTTCCCCTACATTATCAAATCAGTGCTCTGAGAGTTGAGTTTATAGTCCAGCAACCTGCAATTTCTTATTAACCCACAGTGTCAAGGACTTCTTCCAAGGCTTTTACCTGACTTTTTATTATGCAGTTACAACAAAGACCTTTTGGACAAGGTGATGGAAATGGCTGATGGGATTGAAGTGGAAGACCTGCCACAGTTTACTACCAGAAGTGAATTAATGAAAAAGGTAAACAGGATTTCCAAGTGCATTTGATGAAATAGTGTAAAGTTATCGGTGCCTTTTTTATTAATTTAAAAAAAATTTTTAAAAGATACTTAGAATACATAAATGTTACACAAAAAATATAGGGATTCCCATATGCCCCATTCCCCACACCTCCCACACCCTCCCACATAAACATCCTTCATTACTGTGGCACATTCACTGCAATTGATAAACGCATCCTGGGGCTTTGCCATTAAGCATGGACCATAGTTCACATTGTAGCTGTCTTTTTGGTAATGTATAGAAATACCATATTTTGATTGTTCTTGTTTATTACCTAAAAGGTCTAAGTCTGCCATTTCCCCCCGTTGTAATTAGTATGAATCTCTTAACTAGGTAACAACAAGGTATGCTAATTATGCACTGTTGGTAAGTAGCATATAATCTTGACCTCTTCAGTTTTGAGCTTTTTGAGTTTTAAGTAAATGTTGGCCAGTGTGCTGAAGTTTCCCCTTTGTTAAAAAATCTTGTTGGTATCAGTAACTCAGCATCATCCCAACTAATATGGGCTAGACCAGAGTTGTGTGGCCACTCCTACTTGCTGATGGGAATGTGGTGGGAATAATGTCCAGGCACCATAACTATTCCTTATTCTGCATGGGAATGTGGGCTTTTTACAGAGAGCTGTTGCCTAGAGTCTTCTGTCTGGACCCTGGGGATGGGTCTACGGAGTATGTGGCAGAAAGAACCTCCCATCGTGGGGCTGTGTATCCCAGCTGCTTTCTGAAATCACACCCTAGACATGCTTTTTCTAATTTGCTGCACTTTCTTAGGCAGCAGGATAAATTGCTCCCTTATCCCCTGAAGTTCTTTTAGCACTTTACCAGGGCCTCTTTTAGAGTTGTCATTTGTGTATCTTTTTTGTCTCCAGATTGTGACCTTCACGAGGGTAGAAGTGTTGCCTAAAGTTTTGGTCCTTGTAATGCCAAAATTAAGTACAGACCTACCCAAGAGAAGGTGCTCAGAAAATGTTTACTAAATTGACCAAAAGCAATAGAGTAAAAGGCTTATGGCCTCTTTTTAGTCCTGCTCTGAGACACATAGGTAAGCCCACTTGCTCATCCCAATTGCCTCATGTTTTGAAAGGCAGGGCCCAGAGTGAAGGTCCCTGTTTGTATAGGTATTGAGGAATTAATCAGATTCTCAGTTGCCCAGATATTATTCCAGCCCTAAACAGTACACCCTACTTGATTTCAGATGGTTTCTCTAAAAAATTATTTTAGTTTTTAATCTGAACCTGGAATCATAAGTTTCAGGTTGGTATCCAAGAGGGTGTTTCGTTTTTAAAATCAGCTATTAGCAGGGGGCCACTATTTTTAGCCAGGGCGCTATGTGAATTGGGAGTTTGTGGTATTATAGATCCCCTCATGTAAAACTTAAAAAAAAAATCCCTGAGCAGCCTTCCTTGGATGACCCAGAATAGTGAAGTTCCTGGGGCCCAGCCAGGAAGGGTTGGATAGCTGCTGCCTGCCTGACTGCACCCCTTGGGGCGGGACCCAGCAAGGAATGGGTTGGACCTTCACTTCCTCACTGCTTGTGGCACTCTTTCCTTGTTTTTTATTCCTAAGAGGTATTCTGTCCTCTCTCAGATCTGATTTTCTCACATTAGTTCCCCATTATACTTCTCTGTCTGGTTTGCGTTCTGAAAGGTAGCTGTACTTCCAGTCATGCTGGGAATTTTAGAGACAAGAACATTTCATGACATTTGAGCTACAGACCCTGGGAAGTTTTATAATTGATACACATGTCCCAAACATTATCCATAGACCAGTGAGAAGAAGTGTGTGTGTTTGGGGGAGGGGTGTGTCTAAACGGTTAAACATTGAAAAGGGGTCTGAAATCTCAAAAATATAGGGAGCCCCTGCCCTAGGATGTACCTTCTGGACACTGAAAATAGTGAGCCTTCAGAGAAGAGTTCTCAGGCATGAACCTTAAATCTCTGAACCACCAGTGTTGTCATCATACCAACCTCTAGCACCTTGCTATCTGGAGGAAGGCTTCAGGGAAACCATAATTCCACAGCATCTTTGGATTATGTGCCCTTCAACTTCCTTTAAGTAAAACTTATGTTTTCTTAGTAACCAAGTTTACTTTAGACTGTGATGGTACTGAAAATGAAATTCAGCTGAGCCTGTAAAGTGAGCTACTTAGAGGGTATAGTTGCTTTTTCTAGATAAAGCCATCCTAAGAACTGGTCATCTGATCTGTTTTCCATGAAAGACTTGTGTGAAAAATGTCCCCTCTCCATTGAAGGACACCCTGAAAGCCCACTGAAAAGGCCACTGAGACCTAGGGTCTTCGCAGCAGTAGTGTCCCTTCCCGGAGGGTTTTGCATGTAATGGAGGAGGCTGGCAAACATTAGGCAACAGTGCCAGCCCAGAGACAAAAAAAAGTGTTGTTGGGTCAAATTCTGACAATATTGTCCAGAATTGATCCTTAGCTCTAAAATACAGTTTAGTTGAGTTTTAAACCCAGCTAGCAAGTAGAAATGAATCGCCTGGCATTGTTGTTATCTCAAGAGCAGACAGTGAAGATGACTTAGAGACATAAGCTCTTTAAAGTAGGATTTAAAAAATACTTTATGGCTATTCTGCAGCTTTGAGGCAAGTACATCTCTGGTCTATTTTTTTGTTGTCCTTCTGAGAAAAGAAATGAGCATTGGCTTCTGACAGATGGGATTTGTCAAACAGTTGCAATGTATGGCTTTTCTTTTGAAAGTGGGGGATTCAGTAGACATAAATGTATTCAGCAAACCATCTCAATTATCTAACAGCCATTCCTAGGCACCTACTAGCAGCCTTTGTGGTTGGCCAGTGTCTCCATTAATGAGTGATAATTAACAAAGAACAGCAGCTGACTCAGGAAGGGTGTCATTACCATGACTGTCAGAGATAATATTTCCAAGGTATTGTCTTAATCAAGGAGAAAGACCAGTGATTGACTAAGAATAAGAAGCTATCATTATTGGCTCAGAGAAAGAAGTTGTCAACCTAATTACTTGGTCCATTTTCCCAGAGAACATTTTAATCCTAAGAGGGAAAATGGCATTATGCAAAATGACTATATATGAAACGTGAAAGAGAAGTTTGCCTGCTTTTCAGGAGGTTCTCTTGAGCATTATGTCAGTCTTGGCAAGCTCTGAGATCATGGAGCAGCCCCCCTCTTGGCGGAAGGAGTTCTGATTCCACGGTAACAAATATTGGTATTTAAAAAACAAAACAAAACAAAACAAAACAGCCTGCCAGATTAAATTGGAGATCTTGCATCCCAGGATAAATGCTCAGTGGCTGCTACCTGTCTTTTCCCCTTTATCCATTAGAAATAGAAAAAGGAAAGCTGTGTCCAACCCCACAGGTTAGTCTTGCTGCTTGGTGGATTATCCCAACACCTTGTGGAAAAGATGGCATCTGTACTCACAGTGGCCAAATGCAGTGGCAGCTGTTGTGCTGCTATATCTTTGTCTATCCTATCAGAAATTTGAGAGATAGCTTAGGGGGAGTCTTTTACTCTTTGGACTAAAGATGGGTTTTTTTTTGAGATACTGCATTCTCCTAAAAGAAGAGACTTCTTATATTTTGCTTTTGCTAAGAATTTTAGTTTGCTTTTTCATCTCTTAAAAATACTGAAGTGACTGGGTTAGCTAGGAAATAGGTCATACCTTGAAAACTCTGATTACTAAAAAGACTCTCCGACTGATTCACTCCCACTGCTAAATGTTAAGGAAACCCATTCAAATACAAGGTGACAGCCAAAATGATTTCTTCACTCCCTGCTTAAAAGTTGTCTAAAGCTAAGTTTAAATTTACCAAAGGTGCTAGAGTACAAAGAATATCTGTTTCAACTCGCCACTATTTGCAGACATGCTTTTACAGTTTTTAATAGTGTGAAATGCAGAAATATATAACCTTCACATCTCCTAAATATCCTGACTCAATGTGAAATGTTGTGAATTACTACCTGAATTCGAGTTTTAATTTAGAACAATGTTTGTGTGGTTCTTTTAGAACCCTTCATTGCAGAACACGCCAGGAAAGAAGTTGTATTTTAAGTATTTCTGTTATCACCTTATCTTTTTTTTTTTTTAAGATTATTTATCTCCCCCCCCCCGTTGTTTGCACTTGCTGTCTGCTTGTCTACTCTTTGTCTGTTGTGTGCTCGTCTTCTTTTTAGGAGGTACCAGGAACTGAACCCAGGACCTCCCAACCTCTGCTCCCTGCTTGTTGTGTCTCCCCATTGCATCAGCTTGCTGTGCCAGCTTGCTGTCTTGCTTGAGGAGGCATCGGGAACCGAACCTGGGACCTCCCATGTGGTAGGCGGGTACCCAACTGCTTGAACCACATCCACTTCCCTGTTATCACTTTAAATTGTGAACATTTATAGATCACAGGTGATAAGACAAGAAATTTAGATTCTGGCTTCTAAATGGATGGTGTGGTCAATGTTTTGCTGAATTTTGTGTTTAGTAAAATGTTAATAATTTCTGAAATTACTATCTGGGTAGTACATAATTAGTGCATCACTACAATATTATAATTCAAGAAGGTGAATTTGATTCACTGGACTACATGGTTACATAAGCTTTTTTTCTTTTTATTGCCCAGCATCAAAGCTAAAGCAGAAGATTTATCACATTTTCATCATCAGCTGCAGGCTCAGGAAGGAAATTGGGATGAATGTGACATTGACCAGTGTCTCCCTCAAGACTCCTGGTATTACCCACACAAAGGAAGAGAGGCAGTTGGAATGAAGTAGAATCTATCTAGATTGGCTTTTTTAAAGTTCTCATTCTTCTAGTAGCTATCACTGTAAAAGTATGCATGGACATTCATGTGTTTGTAAATCAAGTACTCTTAAGATGAGTTTATCAAGATTGTAAAAGTCTTTATTTTCAGTTTTAAATGTCAAACTTTTATGAATAATGTATGATTTTTTTTAAATGTTGATGTAATATGAGGATATGAATTTTACTAATTTGGATTTTTCAATAATGTACCCTTTAAGTGTGATTTGGTGTTTTTTTTTTTTTTGGTTTTGTTTTAGGAGGTACCAGGGATTGAACCCGGGACCTCGTATATGGGAAGCAGGTACGCAACCACTGAGCTACGCCCGCTCCCTGTGATTTGGTTTTATGACCTTTCCCCACTCCCAGTGAGACAAAAAAATTCTTTTTTACCGAAATTTATGCCATATATATAAATTTCCCACCTCCCCATCTCCCCCACCCCCACCCCCACACTCCAGTATCTCTTCTTATGTTGGGAATCAAATCATAGGCTTTGGAGGGTCTCTGAGGTAGCTGCCAATTCATGGGAAGAGGCATCCTACCTAAAATTATCTGGCTTTATTTTTTAAACTCATTGACACAAGATTCCACAGCTTTTCCCTAGAAGGTATCCCAGGCTGTTGAGTAAAGCCTATATTTTCTTTCTTTCTCCTAGGGGGAGCTTGAAGCTTGGGTCTTCTAGACTTGAGGAACTGCCTTTCACATAGCCCTTCAGGAAACACTCTTTCATGGAATCCTGCTTTGCTCTGAAATTATGGTATTCATTTTCCACCTTTCAGTGTGTATCTGTTCTTCATCTCCTCCTGTGTTCCTTTCTTAATACCCACCATTAAGTATATAGCTCCAGGCATAAATACTGGGAGAGAGGCTTCATTTGGGGGACATAATGTAACAGTCAATCACAGCAGGATTCATTCATTCAGTGCCAGGTACTGTGCTTGGTACTGGGGATGGTGGCAAATAAAACATAGACCCTGGGAAGCGGCTGTGGCTCAATCAGTGGGGCTCCCGTTTACCATATGGGAGGCCCCGGGTTCGGTTCCTGGGGCCTCCTGGTGAAGGCAAGCCCGCCTGCACGGCGTGGTTAGCTGACCCAGCGAGCACAAGCAGCAAGGGGGGGATAAATGATAAATAAATAAAAAAATCTTAAAAAAATAAAAAAAAAATAAAACATAGACCCTGCCTTAGCTCAATCTACTGATGAATATGAGTGACTGGACAAGTAATTCCGCTTCCATGTGGTAAGCTGTTGTGCCACAAGTGCTGGAGGGGAGCATGGTGTCTGGAGGCAGAGAGGTGGGATTAGACTCTTGCCCACATCTTGAGGTTACAGCCAGGCAGCATGCTTTGGATAGGCCACATCTCTGCACAGCTTCTAGCTCCAATCTCACTAGTGACCACCAGGATGGACAGAGTAAAGAGGTCAAGGACTTGGAGTCTGCCTCTGATCTTTGACCTTGGACAAGCCACTTCTCTTCCCTGAGCTCACCTCAAAAATGGAGATCATAGAAATATGTATCACACAGAGCTATGGCAAGGGTTAATTAAAAGTAAATGTTAGAGGGCCAAGCACAGTGCCTATTCTTTTCCTCAAATGTAAACCAGCCTCTTTCCATTTTGATTATCTGTACAAATTCATGAGGCTTAAATTAAAAAATGGAAAAAAATCAGTGTGATTGTTTTTTATCATCTTGATTGCCGTTTATAAAATGCATTTTCCGTAGGTTTCTCATTGTGGATTCTCGTCTTTTCTTTACAAGATGTAATGCTCCAAAATGTAAAGTAAAATTACATTCAGGAATGCATCCATTGCATAAAGCAAGTTTAAATTGTGAAATGACTTCTCTTCCATCTTCTACAGTTTATTTTTGAAGACCTCCAGTTAATCAAAATCAAATTTTTTGATTCCTTTTTCCAATGGGATTTTCCTCACTGTTTCTTTCCTTAGCATAAGCTGCCTTTGCTTTTCTTCTCATGTTACCATTACAACCTCTGTGGCTTTTGCACCTATAAAATTAACCACTATTTTAGAATTTCATTCTTTGTTTTTCTAGAATAGAAAGTGGCATAGAAATCTAAAATTTTGCATCACAGCACTCCTGGTGGTGTAGACTAAAAGGTCCCACTGTTAACCTTGTAACAGGAGTTCACACCAGTCAAAAGCTACACAGTTCTGGCATCTTCTTTTATATAATCTGCCCAAGACTTGGAATGAGGCTCAAGTGAGATCATAGGAAGGCTGTGGTGAAGTATCATCTTTCAAATGGAAGTAACAACCAGGAAAGGATCTTTTCTGTTAATGACATAAGTTTCAGACCTTGAGCAAAGCAAGTACACTTGATAAAGATTAGGGGGCGCACTTACCCTAATAATGATGCTCTTCATATTATCCAAACCACACCTAGAAAATTACTTTTGGGGAAACAATGTGGCTCAAGTGATTGGGCTCCTGTCTACCATATAGGAGGTCCAGGGTTCGATTCCCAGGGCCTCCTGGTGAAAGGCAAGCTGGCCCACGCAGCGAGCTGGTCTGAGTGGAGAGCTGGTCCATGCAAAGTGCTGGCCCGCGCAGAGAGCTGGTGCAGCAAGAGGACGCAACAAAAAGAGACACAGAGGAGAGACAATAAGAGACGCAGCAGAGAGCTGAGGCAGCATAAGAGATTGAGCTCCTCTCCCCCACTCTGGAAGGTCCCAGGACAGGTTCCTGGTACTGCCTAAAGAGAAGACAAGCAGGCACAGAACACACAGAGAGCAGACAGCGAGCGTAAAAACGGTGGTGGGGAATAAATCTTTAAAAAAAAAAAAAAAAAAATTACTTTTGAAACATTCCTTAGGTTCTGTGGTCCGCCTGGTTAATCCTCTACATTAAAGGACTGGATTCCCTTGAACCTTTCCAGGACCCATTTGGACCTGTGGCTCACCTATTTCATGGGCACTAGGAGGAATCCCTTAGCTATCACTGCCCATTCTCTGGTGCTTGTCTGTAGTAAATGACAGTGAAAATACATTGTCACATCTGAAATAGATTTATATTACCCTAAGTGTTACCCTGAGGGAACTTGGAGTTTCCCAACTGTAAACCTGGAAAGAGTCTGTACTGGGTGCCCTTATGTTTGGAAGAAGATTGTCAAGCACTGCTTGTGTTTGAGGCCAGTGTGCCCCAGGATATCTAGTCATGGTTCTCATTCTTGACTAGACAATAGGGACAACTTTCTGTTCAGTTGGAATAAAAGTCAACACAAATCCTCAGAGATAAGAGCCTTAGGTTTTAGGAAACTAATTTTGGTTATATGGAGATTGCTCCATCCAAAAATTACTAAATGCACATATATGTCAGGAATTGTTCTAGGTATTGAGGTTACAGCAGTGAATAAATGGGAGGAAACAAAATCTCTGCCCTCATGGAGTCTATATTCTTTTTTTTTTTTTTTAAAAGGAAAGGCAAGAGAGGTGAGATTCTATTTCTTTCCTCAAATTCACTGCACCTTCTAAAGTTAATGACTCCTGGGGGCTATGTGATGGCAGTTAACAGCTGCCCTTCTCACTTTGCTTTTGAAGGTTTTCTCACAATGCCAGCAGTAGAGGCAGTCTTATGTATGAGTTCCTGTCGGTGGTGGAGGTGGGTCTGAAGCCTTGCCAAATAAGACACCCACACACTGAAGGGCCAACTGGTTGTGAGGGAGTTAGACTTCCAGGCCACAACTATTTGTAAGCATTAGTCAGGTTAATATCTTTTTGGTTGTCATTATAAACCATTTAGCCCTTCGTCCAACTAATGCAACACTATATTGATGGGATTTCCCCCCCACCCCCTACCCAGATTTAATTATAGATGTCACTTTTAGTGACTTTAACCTTATAATCAGATGTCCCAAATGGTACAAGTTACCTTTCATCCGAAGCAGGTGGGAGCAGAGACTATTACCTGTTCACAAAAACTCTGAACAGATTCCCTTGGAAATCAAGGAATTGAAAATAGAAATTGAGATTAAACTTTAGACTTGGGCATGTGGGCCAAAGCTGTTTTCCTTGATTGTCAGCAAAAATGCCTCTTTAGAACATAACTTGGGTGCCCCAGCCTAGAAGTGGGCGAAGTGGGCTAATGAGCCAACAGTATCCATTAATATGGCCCTCTCACTCATTTGCCTGGTAGAATGTTGCTGTTAGGTCCCTGAGGCAGGTTTTGGTCCTCCCTAGTTTACAGTGAAAGGAGCTGTGTGGACTTAGTAGCCAAGGCTCTTGCTTTGCTGTGAAAGCCCATAGCAAACTACAATGCTGCTAGGGCTTCTTTTTCCTTTCCCTCTGACATTTTATTTCATTGTTTGTGCTCGCTGTCTGCTCATCTTTTTAGGAGGCACTGGGAACCAAACCCAGGACCTCCCATGTGGTAGATGGGCACCCAACTGCTTGAGCCACATCCCCTTCCCTCTGACATTTTCTTAGCACGCGCTGGTAGATATTCCCTTTCTCCTAAGAGGTACTTCACCTCAATGTAGGCATCTGCAAAGTGGGGATGATTCTTACCTCAAGCTTTATTGGAGGAGTCAGTGGAAAAACTTAAAGTACCTGACACTTGATGGGCTCTCACTAACTGCTTCTTCATTCCTGCCCTAATTTTTCTTTGAGGCCAATCTGGGAAAATATGAAAACTTTTAACTAATGTACATTTATACATTATCCAATGGGACCAGGTTCCATCCCCAAGGCTGCAAAAGGGTAGGTTAGGTTCAAGTTGTGGAGTAAGGCCTAACACAAGACCTGGCACCCATTAGGTATGGAGTAAATGTGTTCACAAATGCCAACAGGTGCATGACAATTCAGCACCAATCAAATGCCAGGCTACTCTGGAGGGTGGGAGAAAGGGAGTCTCTGGGATGGTGAAGAGGGGTTGCCAGGCCAACCCTGGCCAGAGCTTGGCTACCACAGCACTCTCCCATACTAGGTGCCTTGGAATCCCAGTAGTGTCCAGGTCCCGGGGGTATGAGGCTTGTGCAGCCTTTGGGTATACATTTGGGTATAGCCTTCGCTACTGGTAGGTAGGGCCTCTGCTACCTGGCCAAGGAAAAGGCTCCTGCCAGCCACAAGGCAAAAGGCTTGGCCTAAGGTTTTTCCTGTAAACTGACTAGATGCCTTATCCCTCTGGGTGTGAATTGTGAATCCCAGTTGGCTGGGGACAGTTGGGACTTTGACCTATATTCCCCACATCCCCTTAAACCAGCCGTTCCCAACTTCCCAGGTGGTGAGACTATGACTCATGCCTCCTTCTACCTTTCTGTATTTACCAAATTTTTTTTTATGATTGTGTTCTACTTTTACAACAGAAAACAGAGAACTGCTATTTACAGTGTCCAGGGGTCTCAGAGCTTGAATCCTGGAAGAGGTCTTCTGCTGTCCTGCCAGCCTCCTGCTCCACTGCTGAGGCCTGTGGACACAGTCAAAGGCTATCTGGAAGCATTTCCCAGTCTTAGGCTTTCAGTCCCAATCTTTAGTATTTCTGTTGTCACTCTTACAGTCTGACCCCAGACTTGTCTTGAGAGGGTGGCATGGCCATTGTAGATTGTTCTCAAACTACTGTTGAAAAGGAGACCCAGCACTCTCAAAAAGCCAATGTGCAAGGGCTAACAAAAGTCGAGGGGAACTTTCTCCCACAGATGGGTTCAAACTCACCACTACCAAGACCCCAGCAGTGCCACTGCTTATTGTCCTGGCTTGCAGAAGATCCTTTTCACCCACCCCTGGAATTGACCTTGTCTTTACTCTGAAGACAACCTTCCTGCTGATGTTGCAGGAAGTCTCCACCTGAAATCACAGGCTTATGTGCTCATATATGAACAGTCCTATAACCAGAGCCCACAGCACAGCAAGGTTACTAATGTAGTTATACTTTGGAGGTGATGTTCCAAGCCTTTAACTGAAGCTGATGATTTGAGGATTCCTTCCTGTTTTTGCCCAGGATGATTATCAGCAAGCAAAAGCATCTTTTCCTATTGGAAGGGAAACGTATTCCTCAAATTTAGAATGGCGTAGTAAGTAGGCAGCTTCCTGTTCCTTGTTTTATTTGCATTAGCACTAATGCCAAAATAAAATTTCCCAACTCAGTTTTGTGCAATACTTACTCAGGAGCCAGCAAAACAGCTGCAAGCCCCTGCATTTGATAGTCTCCCATTCAGGAGTGAGTGTAGCTAGTCCAATTCAGCTGGTGGGCTGTCGTATTCTTGGCAAATGGCCTTGTTAGTAAAAGGGTAAAGGGAAGAAAGCAAGTGTGTCCTTTGAGCTTCAGACAGGAAGCAGCACAATCAACCCTTTGACTTAGGTGCTCTTATATTTGCATTTTGGCAGCCTTAAAAACACAGAACCCCTCCCTCAATCCAGGAAGAACTGAAAGAAACAGCTAAGGGATGGGAAGTGATGGTTCAGGTTGATGGAGCCTGAGGAGATCCTTTCAGAGAAAGGCTATGATTGATTTTAGACAAGTTCCTAACCCAGTGGCACTTTATGGATCCCAGTCTTCCCTAAGGTAAGACTTCAGATTGGCTAACCTTCCTAAAAGACTACAGAAGCATAATACTTGTAACCACGGCCATAACTATGGAAAGACTTTGCTATAAGGTTATATTAATATTAATAAGGATTTTCCCAAATATGTTATTCCAGAAATCATTGATAATCAAAAACATTATATATAGCCAAGGCTTTAGCACTTAGTAAATTTGAGTTCCTAAAAGTTTGTTCATGCAGGCTTCTCACCCCACTCTAAATCTTCCATTTGCCAAAGAGAAAGCAATTTCAAAACATTACGGACAAGATTGTTTAAAATCATTTCAATAATAAAATTTACTTTCTAAAGCCTTTGCTTTATGCCATATAATAACTGAAGGAAACTACTGTAATCTCTTCCCTATCTTTTAACAGCTCAGTTTTTTTCCCTTTGAGATGGGAAATGAAATAAACAGGGCATCTTGGCACAAGGTCCTTGACCTGTGGACAATTTCATAGACTTTTAATAGCTTTCCAACTATTGAGTTTCTATTACTTATATATCTAATCCCACATATCCGATTCCTTCAGAACTCTGCACTGTTGACTGCAACAGAAAGAAATTTGAATAAACGCCTCAGGAACCCCAAATTGGTCACAAATGACCCCTACACCTCCTCCCAAATCTGGGGAGAACTGCAAGATTAAAATGCCTTTGACAAAGCTCTAAATTGTGCGATAAGCCCCAGGGTTATCTCTTAAAGAGTACTAAATGTATAAATCAAGTAGAAGGGAACCTTGTCTACTGAGCATAAAACAAACTTAATAAACCCTTCACCTTTAATAGCTTTCTTCTCTACCCCCTTTCACCTACGTAAGTATGAATTTTTAGATCAGCTCCAGAAGTTATTCCATATTCACATTACTTTTTTTGGGATGGGGGTGTGATTTCTACAGACTCAAGGATATTTCTACGAACAGGAAAAATAATTGATGTCAGTCCTTTCTAACAGAGACCAGAAAACCTTCCCATATCCAGACTTTACTTGTTTACATTTAAAAAAGGGGTGGGGGAAGCGGCTGTGGCTCAATCAGTGGGGCTCCCGTTTACCATATGGGAGGCCCCGGGTTCGGTTCCCGGGGCCTCCTGGTGGGGACGGGCCCGCCCGCACGGCGTGGTTGGCTGACCCGGCGAGCACAAGCAGCAAGGGGGGGATGAATGAATAAATAAATAAAATCTTAAAAAAAAAAAAAAAATAAATAAATAAAAATAAAAAAAAATAAAAAAGGGGTGGAAAAAAGTGATCAGGAAAACCTTTTCATTGGATAGCTCCAAAGATATATATAACTATTTGACTCAACTAAAGTATTTCCACGAATTGGGATGAATATTTATGATGTAAGTTCAGTAGCATTTCCAAAATTTAACTTAATCCCTTAATATCTCTTAGGGGATAGTACAGTTATGGGTTATAAGACCAGACTGCCTAGGTTCAAATCTCAGCTATATGACTTTCCCTCTGATAATACACATCTCAGTTTTAGCCTCTTGCCATACCACACATTAGCCAACTGTTAAATAACAGTATTTTTTTGGTATGACATAACCTTGGTATTACACCTGCTACTGAAACCAAAGAAATAGGAATCTGTTGTTCTAAGGTTGAAGTAAAAAACTGTAAAGGAATTACTAAGAGATGGAGAAGGATTTTCTCCAAGGGGAATGTGGACCAGGTATGAGTTTTGCTGCATGTGCTGAATTAAAAAGTTAAGAGCTCAATAACCTCCAGGCAAAGGAAGATGTAACTCCCTTATATCTATCAATACTTGGCATGTTCCAGTTTTAAGTAGGGAAAGGAAAAATAGGTTAAAGATAAAAGTGGAATTTTTTCCTGCAGAATCTTAAAACCGGTGGCACTTATCCAAATAGCATTTAATGACGTAAGAGGGGAGACCCTCACAGATCTGAATATTTAATCTAAGAGTCAGTCACTGGAGTAAATGTA
>JAKSZT010046586.1:493527-722898 GCA_026826555.1 Tolypeutes matacus
TTTTTTTGGACCATGATTTGCCCCCAAATTTGCCAAGCAGCGCTCATTCATTCCAATGTTACACTCTGCTTAAAGAACAGAATAGGCACTGCCAGCCTATAACCCAGTCATCCAATAGAGAAGAAGCTGTTAATTGTAAATTATATGGAATATGATAAACTTTTGGGGTTACTGAAATAGGAAATAGCTGTTTTAACTACTAGAAAGAATACAGAGGTGTTTTAACAGAATTTACTTGTATATTTTCCATTTTCTATACTATTTGAAGGCATAGGATAGCTTGGTCTCAGCTTTGTACAATACTGTTTTAAACTGATCCAATAAACTAAGGTGCAGTACAACTTTTATACATTTCAGGAGATAAAATAAAAAAATCTCCACAAAAAAAGCAACTCAGCAGGTCCTGGTGTTAAACATATTCCCAGAATAAACAGATATGCAAGAGGCAGTTTTCAAATATTTAAATTACACCAAGATTCCTTCTAAACACCTGCTGTGCTCAAACCAGTGACCAATTCTTATTCACTGTTAATGGTGGAACATGTTTTTGGTAAATGTTCATGGTTTTACTTTCTTCATTAATCAAAAACCTTTTAAAGATGCTACCAAGCAGCAAAATAAGTCACACCAGCTCCCTGCTCATGGTAGAGGTGCTAAGTGTGAAATTGCAAAAGGTACAGTTTAACAGTAAGTAGTGCATAAAGAAACCATAACAGGTGGCTTAAATACAGAGTTGGACAGAATCAAATCAGTTATGTATATAACTACTCAATTAAAACTAATATAGGTACATTTAAAGTAAAGTTTGAAATTATAATTGTTTAAAATCAAATCTGAAGGATTTCTTGATAAAATATATGTTCTTTTGAAATTGGAACTGAAATTATCAATTAATAGAGAGCTAGAGACTTATTAACCCCTCCTACACAGATAAGGAAATAAGTGACAAAGTCTCTTGCACTGAAGTTATGTATTTTAACAGCTTTACATGTAATATTCATATATAAAAAACTTTAAGTGCTTTTCTCCAATTTAAAAATCTAAAGAATTCAAAAATAAGGCATTCAATATCTGAAAAAAGTACAGATTTACAAAATGTGTATATTCTGTCATGAAAACTCCACACCAACATTATACACTTGGAAAAAAATACAAACAGGATATATTACAAATTTATGTAGCAATAACTTAGTTCACACCATGCAATAAAAAGTACATTAATCAAGATACACAAGCTTTTGTAGATTCTAAACTGAAGGACTTTTTTTTTCTGCAGAATCCTTAAAACCGGTGGCACTTAAAATTTGTTAGCCTTTCTACTGAGAGGTAAATTATACACAACAATGATGAAAAAGATTAACAGACCAGTTATCTATTATGAATCATTCCAACTTTGTTCAACAATGGCCGAAACTCTTTTCTCATATTCCCGTTTGTTTTCCTGATAAAGCTGAGCTGCCTGGCTATTGGCTGGACTGTTTGGATTTGGTTCATCCAACAGAGACTAGAAGGAAAGAACAGATTTGCAGATTTATTTTTTTATACCAATGGGTGGAAGTTCACGAAAAGTTATACAAAACAACAAATTATTTAATAGAGAACAAACAGCAGAGATTAGGATGTCTTACATATTCTTAGGTCTAAACACTTCCAGAATACTGACACTTTCTTATTAACCTGGAGATAAACATACGATATCTAAAAATAATTTAGCAGCCAACATTTTCTCCAAAGTTAAACCCTATTATTGTGGTTACTTTGCAAATGTCTGATAGTATGTTAAGTAGTGAATCTTGTTTCCTTGAATCAACAAAACATATACATCTAACAGGGAGGGAACTAAATGGGAAGGTTAAAAGCAATGCTTATAGGGAAGCGGCTGTGGCTCAATCAGTAGGGCTCCCGTTTACCATATGGGAGGCCCCGGGTCCGGTTCCCGGGGCCTCCTGGTGAAGGCAAGCCCGCCCGCACGGCGTGGTTAGCTGACCCAGTGAGCACAAGCAGCAAGGGGGGGATGAATAAATAAATAAAATCTAAAAAAAAAAAAAAAAAAAAGCAATGCTTATAAAATAAACAAAATTCTAGAAGTGTGATAAAGCTTTAAAAAGGTCAAAAACCAAAATATTACTTCTTCTCCTCTCAGATATAACTAAAATATCTCCAACCCCCTCTAAAACTATCATTCAAGGTCAACTCAAAATACTGTCATACTGCTTTCTCCGGCAAATAGTTAAAATACTTTTAATATAGAATTTCTTGGATGGGGCAACATACTCAATGCTACTCTGCACTTGGCAGTTTCTTACGTTTTATTCCAAGCAGTAATCTTTCCTCTTCCCCAAGATATTCCAGATTCTCTACAACCTCTGGCATTGTTTCATGGACATGAATAAGCTTGATCTGTAAAAACACTTCACTTACACACAATCAGGAAAGGGTAAATGGATTCTATCCATCGTGGTCACTAACGAAAAAGCAGATGAAATTGGTTCTTGTCTGAACTCTGCCATTGGTTAGGTAGGTGCTAGGAAAGTCAATTTGCTCACTTGGTCTTTAGATTGCTCCTAAAAGAGTTGATTGTATCCCACAGAATCTTAAAAAGTTAGAGGATGCATCCTAATACACACTTACCTGAATTGATGTTAAGATAGAAGATACATCATATGTTGGACTCCATCTGTTCTGAAGGATATCTAAACATATGCTACCATCAGCATACACTGCAAAAACAACGCTAGAATTGGTTACTATTAACTTTGTCACATCTACCAATTAAGAGAAATCTTTACCAAAACCAGAATGGTTGGCCCAATAAGAAGTTTTGAACATTAAGCAATAACTAAAGTATCTAACTCTTCTGTCTCACAGGAAAACCTATCTTAAAACTAAGGTCTCATATTTCATATCTTTTCATCAGCAGGCTGAGTGGGAGTTAAGTTTTTTCAACACACACTATATATAGCAAATCTGTTTAAAATCTATTTTAAAATATTCTTAAATAAAGCTCTTGAAAAACTGCTTAGTTTTTGATAAAGTAATCCCACTCTAAGGAATTAATCATAGACACACATATAGATTTATCTACAGGATGACTATAATAATCCCATTTACAGTGTTTCTTATAAGAATATCAAATTTAGTTTGCCTGAGCAGAAATCATTTCTATGAAACCCATAAAAGTATAAAATGATTTAAAAGTTCTGAACTAGTGACTATTTTTGAGAAGTAATCCAAAAGTAAATTAGAACCCAGATAGCCATCAACTGATAAATGGATAAACAAAATGAGTGAATAGTATGGTATGTGAATTATACTTCAATAAAGATTAAAAACAAAATAAAACAAAAACAAAACCTGGAAATTAAATAACAAAAATGTACTCAGGGTATGCCCTTCTACTTTCTTAATGGCATGCTGCCCAATTCATGAGTTGCTTAGTAAAGCTGTGAGAACCTTTAAAAAAAAAAAAAAAAAGCAGAAGAGAAACCATGCTATTAATATATGAAGGATGAAAAAGAAGAAAATACATTGTTTCCCTATAAATTTGCTGATTTCAGATATAGATATAGAGAGTAGAGACACAGGCAAGACCAATTCAAGTAAGTCAGCTGACAGGGCAAGACTCTATTTAAATGAGCAAAGTTAAAGATTTTGGAAGAGAAGCCTTTCACATGGTAATTAACATTCAGGAATATAAATGTAATAGAAGCGAACAGCAAGAAGTCACTAAAGACCAAATTTAATAACAAGAGTTGCTCAACATTTATGAAGCACAGTAATAAAATTTCTCTTCAAAATGCAAATGGAAACAATACTTTTGAAGAAAAAAATGGAAAGCTCCATTAGAAGTCTTAAACAGAACACTTTAACAATGCAAAATCTTTAATAATGGAAAATGTTCATAATATGTAAAAATATTACTGTAGCTTTATATATTCCCAATTTTGTATAAACATTTATTTGTATTTTTTAAAAGCTGAGTTAAAAGCAACACATTGTTTTTGGTATCTTTCACATTTTCTACAAATGAACACGTCTTACTGTTAAATCAGAAGTTATTAAAAAAAAAAACACCTAGAAGCTGGCCCTAACAGTAAGAAGGGGCAACACCTAGGAGGGAAACAGTAACTCTTTTTTCCCTTTCATTTGCAAAATCTATAAATTCTACTTACCATTTGGATGAAACATTTTGGATAAAAACCTAACAGTTGGCGGTTTATTTGGATATTCTTCAGAAAATTCTATTACTAGTTTAAAAGTACCTAGATAGGAAAAAAAAAAATAAAATAACTATGGTAAAGACAGGCACAACTTTTTAACTTTTTCAACAAATGAATTCCCAAACCCTTATTTGTTTTTGTACAACCACAGAGAAATTAATGTATTTTGGTTTAACGTGTAAAACATAACCAAATATACTTTTTATGAAGATTGGTAACACAAAATATTGGCAAGAACTTGGAGAACTCAAGTGCTATTGGTTAAGTGTTAACTGTCGTATTTTTGGAAGGCAGTTTGGCTCAGCTAACAACATTTAAAATGCACAATTGGTCCACTTACAATAGCATAAAAATATGAAATGCTTATGGATAAAATTAACAGCCTCAAAGGTCCTATTTACAAATGGGTTCACACCCACAGGAATGCAGATTAAGACTTGAATGTGTCTTTTATGGGGTACATGATTAAACACCTAACAGGAGTGACGAAAAATCAGATACTGGTGATCACGGCGTAACTATGAATAAAAACCAACGGACTGTATACTTTGAAATGGTGAATTTTATGGTGTATGAATTTTATCTCAATAAAGATATTGTTTTAAAGAAAAAAAATGCACATTTGGGGAACTACAAATTGAGAGGGGATGACTACCACATGGCAAATGTCGAAGATTGGAGGCATGGGTCCTGTTCTGTCCCCGTATCAATTTTATATCAAGAATTGTTACACTTTATTGTAACTGTCTACTGTTGGCTATAGACCAACATGGTAAATTTTTTCCCATCTAAATCAGAATCTATTTAGAGTATGTAAATTAAGGATGCTCAACACCAATTCTGATTCTATTTCCCCAAAATAACCACTATTAATAGTGTTTATTCAACTACCCAGAGATTTTTATTTTAAGGAAATCTACCTGAAGGTTGGGGCGGTATGCCTACTACAACCCTTTGGCCACACTCAATAAGTTGAGAAACATACCCAACAAAGCTAGTAGAACTTTAAATCATTCCAGGTATTTCTAAAATGTGCTTTTCCTTCAACTTTCATCACTGCAGTTTAAACACAATAAAACAAACTTACTTAGCCTAAACAAATCATTCTGGCTCCGGTCTACCAAATCAACATTTTTTGATTGGGAATTTTGGATTAGGGAAGCTGAAGGTACAAGCAAAATCAAAGGCAAATTCTTTATATTTTGGTGTATTAATTTAAAAGACATACTCTGAAATGAACAGTAAATAATGAAGTTAGCCGTATGCTTAATTATATATATATATATATATATTTTTTTTTTTTTACCGGGAGGTCCCGGGGATCGAACCCGGGTCCCTCCATATGGGAGACGGACGCCCAACCAGTTGAGCCACATCCGACCCCTATATATTTTTAAAGTTTATATGTTAGACTAAAACACTCCCACCATGGCTAAGCTTCTGATGTGAAGTCGCTGAATGTGAAGGTGGGAAGACATGCATACAAAAGCATATCATTTTATGATATTTCCACCATATAGATACCATAGACATAAGCAACCTCAAGAGGACCACAAGTAATAGAAAAAACGTGATAAAAATAATTAGAAAGTGATGAGCTTTGAACACTTATTAACTATGCTTGAAAAATATTATTTACGTTTTAAAGACAGGCTGCCAGCTCGCAAAAATTCCTAAGATTTCAACAACTGGCTCTTGCGAATGGATACAAACTGCCTCCAGCACACCACTGATCATACCTATTGATATTTGCTGCATTTTTGTGTCAATCGTTCTCTCAAGTAAAAATATTCCTTGAAGAAAGTGCTAGCTCAAGTTGCAACTCAAGCTGCAGAAGTGCTTTTCCTAGGGAAGCGGCTGTGGCTCAATCAGTGGGGCTCCCGTTTGCCATGTGGGAGGCCCCGGGTTTGGTTCCCGGGGCCTCCTGGTGAAGGCGGGGCCCGCCCGCACGGCGTGGTTGGCTGACCCAGCGGGCACGAGCAGCAAGGGGGGGATAAATGAATAAATAAATAAAATCTTAAAAAAAAAAAAAAAAAAACAAGTGCTTTTCCTAGTCATACTTCAGTATACATGTGAATTTGTGAGTACTTTCATCTCATCATACAACATACTAAAAAACATATACTCAAAGATTGGAATTTAATACTATTAATAATTTTTACTGCATGATCAAGACATTTTTAGCTGAAATGGAATTTTTTAAACTGCAAAGAATATGATTATTAGAACAGCTGGGTGCCAGTGTCTCAATTTGTGCTAAGATGTAATTTTAGCCACCACCATTTTGTACCATAAATGCAAATGACCATAGAGTGAAAAAGGCAAATCATGTTTTAGTGTTATAACATTCAGGTTATCTCCTCACAAATAGTGCCACAACCAATAACCTTGTACAAGTATTTTTTTTTTTTTTTTTTTTGAGGTACCAGGGGTTAGGGATTGAATCCAGGACCTCGTATGTGGGAAGCTGGCGCTCAACCACTGAGCCATGTCGGCTTCCCTGAGTTGCCTTTATCCTTTGTTTTGCTTGTTGTTTTGTTTTTTTTCCAAGAGATACCCGGAACCAAACCCAGGACCTTTGATGTGGGAGGCAGGTGCCCAATTGTTTGAGCCACATCCGCTCCCCTGCATGGATTTTCTACAAATTTGCTTTAATTGTGAAAATGGCTGCAGAATTAATCCATCAAGAATACTTGCAGGAATCTACAGAGGTCAAAACAGCATGGTACTGGCATAAAGATAGACACATCGATCAGTGGAATAGAATTGAGAAGCCAGAAATAAACCCTCAGCTATACAGTCAACTGGGGTTTTTGACAAACTTACTAAGTCTATGTTAACGGGACAAAAGTCTCTTCCAACAAAAAGAAAAAAAAACAAAAAAAACCCCCAAACCCACAGTCTCTTCAACAAATGCTTTTGGGGGACCTGGATATCTAAAACCAAAAAGAATGAAAGAGGACCCCTATCTCACCCCCTATACAAGAATCAACTCAAAATGGATCAAGGATCTAAATATAAAAGCCAGGGAAGCGGCTGTGGCTCAATCAGTAGGGCTCCTGTTTACCATATGGGAGGCCCCGGGTTTGGTTCCCGGGGCCTCCTGGTGAAGGCAAGCCCGCCCGCACGGCGTGGTTAGCTGACCCAGCGAGCACAAGCAGCAAGGGGGGGATAAATGAATAAATAAATAAAATCTTAAAAAAAAAAAAAATAAATAAATAAATATAAAAGCCAGGATGATAAAACTACTAGAAGAAAATGTAGGGAAACATCTTCAAGACCTTGTAGTAGGTGGTGGTTTCTTGGACCTTACACCCAAAGCATGTGCAACAAAAGAAAAAATAGATAAATGGGACCTCCTCAAAATTAAACACTTCTGCACCTCACAGGACTTTGTCAGAAGGGTGAAAAGGCAGCCAACTCAATGGGAAAAAATATTTTGAAATCCCATTCTTGATAATGGTTTAATTCTCAGGATATATAAAGAGATGTTACAACTCAACAATAAAAAGACAAATGACTTGATTAAAAAATGGGCAAAAGACTTGAATAGACATTTGTCCAAAGAAGAAATACCAATGGAAAAAAACACACGAAGAAATGCTCAACATCACTAATGATTAGGGAAATGCAAATCAAAACTACAATGAGATACCATTTCATACCTATCAGAATGGCCATTATTAAAAAGACAGAACTACAAGTGTTGGAGAGGATGTGGAGAGATAGGAACACTTCTTCACTGTTGGTGGGAATGCAGAATGGTACAGCCACTGTGGAGGACTGTTTGGCAGTTCCTAAAGGAGTTGAATAGACTTGCCATGTGACCTGGTAATACCATTACTGGGTATATACCCAGAAGACCTGAGAACAGTGACACAGACACCTGCACACCAATGTTCATAGCAGCATTATTCACCATTGCCAAAAGTTGGAAACAACCCAGGTGTCCATCAACAGACAAACGGATAAACTGTGGTCTAGTCACAAGATGGAATATTATGCAGTTGTAATAAGAAATGAAGTCGTAAAGCATATGACAACACGGATGAACCTGGAGACCATTATGTTGAGCGTAACAAGCCAGACACAAAAGAACAAATACTGTATGATTGCGTTACTATGAACCACATATATTGTATAATATATTGCTTGATTCAAAATTTTTTTAATAGGTATCCAGTACATTTAACTGAGAAATGTATGTATTTATTCATCTGTGTTTACTTTTTAGTTTTTAATTGTTTATATTTTCAGTCATTAAATGCACAAAATAAAGTTAAAAAAAAAAAAAAGAATACTTGTAGGGACTGGATGGTGCTCAAGCAGTTGAGCGCCTGCCTCCCACATGGGTGGTCCCAGGTTTGGTTCCCAGTGCCCCCTAAAGAAGACAGATGAGCAGACAGACAAGGGAGCTGTGTGTGTGTGTGCGTGCGCACGCGCATGGGGGGCAAGAATAAAAATAAAAAATAAAAAAAACCCCATGCAATAAGCAGGAAAATCTAAGTACTTGGTTAAAATCTATTTGATAAGCTCAGTTATCAATACACATTAGAACTTGATTCTCACTCCTACTGAAAATACCCAACCTGAAATGCAAAAGATTATACAGAATGTTAACTCCTAATGGGTGTTTTGTTTTGTTTTTTAAGGTACTGGGGCCAGGGGTTGAACCCTGGACCCTGTATGTGAGAAGCCCGAGCTCAAGGACTGAACCATATCAGCTCCCAACTGCATAATGGGTGTTAATGCTAAGTTTATGTGACACTCCTGGCAGCTTAACACTCAATCAATAGAGATAATGGGGGAAAAAAAAAAAAGCATGATTACTCTCCTGGTGTTTACCTCAGGGACATCTCTATCATGCTACAATATAAACTATTTTCAACATAGCTCCTGCCATCTAGGCACACAGTTCTATGACCAAATATCTAAGTAAAAGCTGGTACTGGCAATGGAGGTGGTCAAGCCGATTGTGGAAAGAAAGTCCTTTTTTAACTCTAACATAGAATACAAAACGAGAATGACTTACCATCTTCAAAGGGTGTCCCTTCTGGTCTGAAAATAAGAAGATTTCTGATTAAAATTGGTTTTTCATTCAGTTTTTTTCCTGATCTTCAAAAGTAGAAAGGATTAACTACAAAAAGGAAGAGGCTCATTCTGATCATTTGTGGACTTTTTAGGATATTGTTAGTTTGATACTATCTTAGCCCTCAATTTTCATAGATAGAGGCATAATGAATAATTTTCATTCTTTAAGTTTTCCTTTTTGGGTGATTTCAAAAAAAAAAAAAAACAAAACAGCAACATAAAACATAATTTTATCACAAAAAAGAATTCAATTCATAAATGCTGACCAGTAACTTTGTAAATGTGTATACTTAGAAGAAATAGTCATCTTCTTTCTAATTTACAATAACCTGGAAATCATTAATCTAAGATAATTATAGGGAAGCGGCTGTGGCTCAATCAGTAGGGCTCCCGAATACCATGTGGGGGGCCCGGGTTCGGTTCCTGGGGCCTCCTGGTGAAGGCAGGCCCGCCCGCACGGCATGGTTGGCTGACCCAGCGAGCACAGGCAGCAAGGGGGGGATAAATGAATGGATAAATAAAATCTTTAAAAGAAAAAAAAAAAAAAAAAAGATAATTATGGCACCAAACCAAAGTGTCCTGATTTCCAACAATTAGTAGTTCCCAGCAATAGCTCCTATTCAAATCAGTTACACATAACAGATGTGACCAGGAAAGCTACTTTCCCCCCCCCCCCCATCTTTTCCTTGCCTCCAATTTTCTTTTTCCTATACAGCAGCATGAAGTTTAATTATTACTTGGAAGGCACACTGAGGACCTCAAAGAAGAGTAACAGTCTGCATGTAATAGAAGATCACTTTACTCTAAAAGGGTGAATTTCATTAGCTTTTTCACTAGTCTTTAAGGTAGACTTTTTTTTTTTTTTTAAGATTTTATTTATTTATTCATTTATCCCCCCTTGCTGCTTGTGCTCGCTGGGTCAGCTAAACACGCCGTGCGGGTGGGCTTGCCTTCACCAGGAGGCCCCGGGAACCGAACCCGGGGCCTCCCATATGGTAAACGGGAGCCCTACTGATTGAGCCACAGCCGCTTCCCGAGAGTTCTTATAATTCTCCAATTTCATAGAGGTCAGTGTTCTATTAAGATTTGCCCCTACTGCAAACTACTGTATCCTAGAATGAGTGCTTCTCAAACTTTTTCTAAGGTAGACTTTTAAAACTTGATTTTGCGGCCACTGAGAACTCTGCTTATGAAAGTAGTCCTTTGAAACAAACTTGAGGTTTAAATTTTAGTGAAAATCCTAGTTTAAAAAGAGTAAAAGATAAATGGATCAAGCCCAGGAAATCCAAAGAAAAGGCATAAGGAAATTTTAAATTAAAAAGTACATTTATATAAAATATATAACAGGCTAGACTGCCTCTTTTTTTTTTTTTTTTTTTTTTTTTTAGGAGGTACCAGAGATTGAACCCAGGACCTCAGACATGGGAAGCAGGCTTTCTCAATCACTTGAGCTACACCTGCTCCCTAAGACTGCCTCTTGTATGACTCCATTCAGTTATAATTTACACTGGACTGTGAAATATTTTCATTTCAATTCTTGCCACAGTGGAGGTTCTCAATATTTTTGGTTCCAGTTTCAATAGAATGTGAGCATAAACATTTGGTATGTTTTGTACAAAATAATTTTTTTTTTCTCCTTTATTAGTCCATTAGACTTAGTTTTAAATGGTTATTTTTATTGAGTAAAATAGTGACTATAAAACCACATGTAATAATGCCAAAGTGCAAATAACTCCTGATTCCACCTCAGCCTCTTGTACTAGACATTTGTTATTCTTCCAAATGTTGTTCTTCCCAAAGAAACACTACACCTATCACTTGCTATATCTTTTAACTCACCCAAATATAACTGCATTCCACTGCATGATGTTGTTTTCAGATGGTGCACCACTGACACCCACAGGTGGGTCCTCTTGCAATCTAGGAATCCAGAGTAATAACTTAAAAAGTTGAACATTAAGGCCGGTATCAAGGCCAAATAGAAGAACACCTATGGTCTTTATAACACTCATTTTTGTGACACAATCTAAATCCATTTCCTTGTTCTTGTGTTGAGCTGTAATGAACCATGACTTTAAAAAATTCTTCAGTGTAAACTATAGGACTGAAAACACATATTAAATTCAAATAGGTAACTAGTTTTAGGAAGGAGAGAGCTACTTTATCTGATATGCTTCCATTAGTAATGGTTTTTGAAGTCAGAAGCTTCAGTTTGGTTTTCTGTCAGTCTCTAAAGGCTCTGCAGTAACAGCAAATCATTCTTTGCTGACCAGGAACTTAATACAAAGCTTCCTTCCAAATTTCTCATACTCAAATTCTTGTAACCTGAAGATCCTTTGAAAACAATCAAAGGTGCCATGGGTTCAACCCAGAAGAAAAGCAGTAAGGAATCGGGGAACAACAGACACGAACTGGAAGCTTTTGGGGGCTCATCTGAAATCTACTGACTTTAAGCTTTAGAAAGACAACTTTTGCATCAAGTAGAGCATCTCCTTTCAAAAACTGTCACGCCTCAATAAAAATAAACGCTACATTATATATACAAATATGTAGTGTCTGTCATGCGGCACGATACTTTACCCATCAGTCCACATAAAAATGGTTCTTTTTAGTCAACCTAAAGCAAATTAGGCCACGATGATTTGAAGCCATAGAATAAGTATACCGTTTGGGGCCCCTCAAAAGAAAACGGTTAAGAGAAACTACAAATGAATTCAAAACAAGTTGATCAAAGCCCAATACAATGGCTTCCAAATGTCTCACCTAAGGCTTCATTAAGGCGAAGTTGAAAGGTTACTTCCTGAGCAGCTAAACTAATTTTTTATACTAGATATTTTGTCTCAACCAAGGCACGTCTCCCAGAACAAAAATGCGACTTGTGCAGAAGATGGCACTGTTAAATTTTCTCATCCTTTATCTTGTGTACCTGCAGGTATTCAGTAAAACGTATTTGGGGGGAAAGAAAAAGAAAAACCTTTCCTTCTCACTAACCCCAACGCGTCTCAATAAATAAAACCCTAAGTTACAAAAGGAGGCCCAGGGAGTATCAGGTTAGCGCCCGTCTGAGGGAAGGCATTTATCCAGACTTTGGAGACTACAGATAGGGCTTTATACACCAGCCACAGAGCTGAGTTCCAGAAAGCACTGGCTGCTGAGGTTGCCAGCCCGAGACTCAGGCCTCGCAGCCAGCGCTCAAGGTCTTTCCAGGCCGGCGGAAGCAGAATCGGGTTTCGGAGAAAGGATTAACCACCTCGGCCTTCGTTTTGCAGACCCCACCCTCACTGCATGAATGGGGGCGGGGGCCCTTTCTGCTCAAATCTTGCCCCTCAGAGGTGACCGCGGAGCCATCGAACAAAGCTGACCGAAGCAGCAGACAAGGCACAAGCTTCTGCACTAAAGCCTACTTTTAGGGGACAGTGAAGGGGCGCCGGAGGGCATAGGGCCGGGGGCATGAGATTTGAACTCTAAGGCAAGACATCGGGCAACTGGCCGTAGCAGGTAGCCCTAGGCCGGCAGTAAACCTTTTTGTTTACTTTCTTGGGGAGGGGTTGGGGGAGTACCGAAAAATTTTACCCCAGATTGGGCAGCTAAGACGCAGCGGAGGCTAGAATTGGGCTCCATTGGTCTGGCTAAGGCCCACAGACGGCCCCCTTAGGGTCATGAGAGGAAGGTGTCTGAGATTCCTGTCCTGCAGCCCCGAACCTTAAAGGAGGAGCCATCAGCTAAGCGAAGGTTAAGGCCCTTACCGCTTGAAATCCCGCATGAGTCTCCTCCTGGCCGGGGTCGACATGCTCCCCAGCTGCCCCGCGGTCAGTCTGAGAGAAAAAGAGTCCCACACAGCCCCCCCACCCCCCGGCGCGGCGGCCGAATTACTGTGGGTCACCACCGCCGCGGCCGAGGCTGACAAACAACCTGCAATGACGTCTCCCTCCGCCGCCTCCAGATCCCTCCGCCCTCTGCCAGTACCACAGAGGGGTGGGGGAGAAGAGAAGCGAGGGAGGATATATGAGCTCGTTTGGTGAGCCTTCCATCAGGGACCGCTCCCATTTTGGCGTCGTAAGCCAATCGACAAATTAGTGGTCTCTGTTCTCAGAAAACAGATTGTGGATTAAGAGACGCTGAGAGCGAAACTCCACCTGTCTCCCCCTCTTCGCTAGATTAGGCTCGGCCGAGTGGGGAAGCGAGGGACACATCCGGGACCAGAGATTTCAGGGAAAGGAGGTGGAATGACGTAAGATCACGTGACCGCCGGCGGCGTTGTCAACAATCCACCCCAAAGGGGGAGGGGGCGAAATATCTAGAACCACGTGTCCCTGTGACGCTTTTAGAATGGATCACGTGAGAATGTCTCCTGGATCAGAGTTTCAGCCTGGTCTATGCCTTGGGTAGATAAGTTTAAGGGGCTGAGGGCGGGGTTATACCTTTGTTAGTTTTTCATTGTTTGTCCTAGGTACAGAGAACACGTTATCGAAGAGGTCGTTCCGGAAGCAACACTTTTTATTGCTTCCTGTATCTTGTATCCTTAAAACGAAGCCCAAAATAATTTGGACCTAGACACCCCCTCCCCCCCGCCCTGCTGGTTGGTTCACTGCTTTATCAAATCTGGTGGAGGAATGGGGGCACCGTCTTCTATTAAGTGTAATATTGAACATTGAGGCCCACGCAAAACAAAATCCCCTGAAATGCTTTAGGGTCGCCAAATAAGGCAGTTTCTGCTTTCTACTGGCGTTTCCAGGGTTGTAATTCTGGGCGAAGATGATTTACATATTGTTCAAGACTTGCTTAGAATCAACATTTATCTACAGTTTTGTTTTTCTTGTATGGGTCTGTTCTCACCTGAGGATTTGTGTCATAGTCTGTGGATTTGAGTACTGTAGAATACCGTTGTATGGCCAGAAACGCTAAGGGTACCATCTCAATAGTACCCTTAGTTGGGTGGTGGTTTGTCCAAGAAACCTACAAATATAAGGCAGCTCTGGGGGAGAGATTGTGCTGACATGAGTGGGGTCATATATCTAGCCTGAGTTAACTTTTTTCTGCTTTTCTATACTAGCAAAGTGGAAATAGTCCAAAAGTGCTCCCTTTCCCATACGGGCTCAGAGGTGTGTTGATCCTGCCATATTCTCTAGTCAACTGAGTTCCCTCTCTCTATAGGCCCCTCTTCCTGGCTTTAGGTCTTTTTTTTTTTTTTTTTAAAGATTTTATTTATTTATTTATTTATCCCCCCCTTGCTGCTTGTGCTCGCTGGGTCAGCTAACCATGCCGTGCAGGCGGGCTTGCCTTCACCAGGAGGCCCCGGAACCGAACCTGGGGCCTCCCATATGGTAAACGGGAGCCCTACTGATTGAGCCACAGCCGCTTCCCATAGGTCTTTGTTGTTCAGGAGGACTCTTAGTACTTTTGGATCCATATGGCCAATTCCTCAGCTCAAGGTGGGAAATTAGGATCTTGGCATTGCTCAAGACTTTATTCAGCTTGCCCATAGTTCCAAGGAACTAAAAAGGATGAACTTTTCCCACTTTCCCAGTACCCCTCTTTCTTCAAATCCAGAATTCTATCTTTTGCCTTTAGCACCTGCCTTGCTAATTAACCAGGTCTCACTCTCTATAGTTCCTGCTATGCATTCACAAATGTAATTCTTTAAATCAAAAGTTGAATTTTTTTTTCTTGGCCTTCCTGCCATAGCAATCTTAATCCTCCTCACAGCTAGGGAGGAAAACACATAGAATAGGGTTACATGCAGTGAAGTGATAAACATAAAAGGCTAAAGAGCAGATATGTTTTTCTAAAATTCCTGTTTTCATTGCAACTTATAACTGTATTGGCAATAGTTAATGGTTTTTCAAAATGAAATAACACTTTTGACTAATTTAGTGACGGTGCCTCATAGTCTTAGAGATGTGTATAGCCAAGAATTGGCTGACCTAATCACCAGGACTGCCCTAACCTATTATTTGTAGAAAGAATACTTTTAAAGCTATCATTGTATACTCTCTTGATTCTACAGCTTTAGATTGTGAGCTCACTGAGGGCAGGGGCTTGGTCTTATTTATGATTTATGATCTGTCCCTTGCAATAAATATGCTTACAAGTTTGGGCTGATGTAAGATTTACTATGACATTTTTATTCATGGGCAGGGACTATATTAAAACATGTTTCAGTAACTTCTCAAAAGGAAAGTTTTGAATATATTGCTGGTGAAAACGAAAACCATGGCCACCCTCCTTACCCTCCCGCTCATACGCTCAACAACCAATTCCTTTACCCCATTCCAACTAAATCAGGATCTCTAGGGGTCTTTTAAAAGCTCTGCCGGTGTGATTTTCATGTGCACGTTGGCGTTGGAACCACTGGGATAGAATTTATTGGATAGTATAATAATGCCCTTTTTTTTATTTGGGCAAAATTTGGCAAGATTTTGCCTTTTACATTTAATTCATTTTACAGAAAAAAAGATTAAAGGCCCGAGAAAGACGGGACTCTTTGGGCACCTGCTCCAGCGAGATCCTTGCTATTCACTGGAAGCTGAATTCCACGCTCAGTTCTTAAACAATTAGACACTTACTTGATTTTTTTCTATGCCCTTGTATGTCACATGTGATAGAACTCTTTGAATTATTTGCTTTCCCAAAGAGGGAGTTCGAGAAGTTTAAATGTATTGAGTTTTTTTTTTTTTTTTAATTTATGTATTGAGTTTTTAAAGAGGATTAGTAGGAGATGAAAAAAATTTAAAAGCATATAGCAAAATGCTCAAGAAATGTTCTTGACAACTTAAAAAGCGTCTAATATCCGTTTTAAGGATGAATGTCAACAGCTGAGGTCAAACTCAGGCTTATGGGATATTAATGCAGCTAGATAACTTAGAAAGCTAAAATCAGGAACCCCTCCTTGACCCAGAACAAGGGTCTCGTGCTGGTCGGGCCTGGGGTTCTACGACATAGGCCAGACAAGACTCGGTCTCGGTTCTCCTCTCCTAGCGGACTTGCAGACGTAGTCGCGCTGCAGCCAAAATGAGGATGCTCCCCATTCAAACTCAAAACCAACCTTGTGAAGAGATCGGATTTGAGCGATGCCAAACCCAGTTGCGTCTCACTAGAGCCTTCTAGAAGCTTGCTTTTGCAGCTTCTCACTTTCCCTTCCGGGTCGAAACCAGCCAAAATTCCGGTCTTGCGCACTAGGGCCCTAGTGCGCTGCCCGCCGCACGGTTGCCATGGTATCGGACAGCCGAGAACTGGCTGGGCTAGCGGGCGAAGTCCGTCGGTGTGGCGTTGCCGGGCTGGGATTGAGCGGAGGCAAGCCAGCGGGATTGCAGGATGGGCTGATGCGGCGGCGGCAGTCCGAACCAGGTCGACAGTGGGACGAAGGGCGCGACACTGGTCCGGGACCCTTAGATGTAACGGTTTGAGGAGCCGGGCGAAGCTGAAGCTGAGCGTTGGGGCCTAATATGTAGGCGACTGCAGTAGTGCGGGGATCCCCATATTTGATTGGAGGATTACAGGATGTACGGGTAGCCTACGCTTGATGGATATTTGACATTTAATAAGGGAATCTTAGTGTTGATGGGAATGACTAAAGCAGCAGGAAGACCCCTAAGTTAACGGTGAAGGCGGGATTCCACAGGGCAACTTACTGCCAGGCTGCCAGAGATGCCAAAGACCAACAGGCTCTATAAAAAAGATTCTGATTTTTCCTGTTTCTGTATTTGAAAGTATGGGTTTATTTTGGAACTCCATTATCGAAATTGAATAAATGAAACTATAAAAGTTTAACATTTTCTTTTTTTATTTCTATGAAGAAGTAAAAGCCAGGCTTGAAAATGGACATGTATGAAATCCTTGGAAAAGTGGGAGAGGGAAGTTACGGAACAGTAATGAAGTGTAAACATAAGGATACTGGGCAGATAGTGGCCATTAAGATATTTTATGAGAAACCAGAAAAATCTGTCAACAAAATTGCAACAAGAGAAATAAAGTTTCTAAAGGTTTGCTTCTTTTACTTTAATTGCTCTCTAAGGCAGTAGAGAAATTGTTAGGGAATAAAAAATTGTATAATGAAACATTTCAGTTAATACATGTACTAAGGCATGTGATTGAAAACCAAGTGTGATACCCTTATTGTCTATAATTTGTAATTTTATAGTGATAAAAGATGCAAATATTTGTGTATTATTTAACAAAAGCTATTCTAAATATTGTGAAATATTTATTCAGAAATAAGTGTAGTAAACTCAATAAAAATGGCCTACTTAGTGCAAGGCAATGGTGCTAGATAGGGGACAATAAAGAGGTAAAAGACAATTCCTGATCTTAAGGACTCTTATAATTTAATCAGAACAACAGGAGAACATGAAAATAACTTTGAATAAAAAGTAGCACACAGTAAATGCCAAATAACACAAAATCCTTTTGGGCAGGGAAGGTTTCTTGGAGGAAATGAGACATGAACTTGGCTTTAAAGGAGGTGAAATTGTACTTATTAGCAAACAGGCGCATGACCAAGGACAAAGCAGAGACATTTCCCTTGTAGAGTTTTCTGTATAGAAGTAGAAAGAGGTGAAATTAGAGCAATAAGTTGGAGATGGATTGTGATGTCTTGTTTTTTAGGCTGAAGAGTCAAAATTTGATTTTATAAGAGATGGAAAGTCAGTGAAAATTTTGACCCCAGGGTAAAAAAACTTTCTATAAAGATCAGTCTAGCACTATTATGTAGACTAGATTGGAGGCTGAGAAACCAAAAGCAGGAAGATCTGTTCTGAGTTTAATTTGGAATCCTGGTAAATGTCCTGAGGGCCCTTCCTCCTGTGAATGTGAATGGAAGGTAAAGTTTGAATATGATATATTGTAAAAGAAGAAAAGAAAGGGCAGGAGTCAAAGGTATTTTTGTGGTTCTGTGACTGGTACCGTTGATGGAAATATGAAAGATCAAAAGGACATATGGTTTGGGATAGAGAAGGGGAACTAGTTCAATTTTAGAAATGTTGAATAAGAGGTGACAGAAGGACATTCAAGTAAAGATGATGGGTAAGCTTTTAGAGATGGGGAACAATATCAAGATAGATCAGAGCATAAGATAGAATCGTGTGTGGGTATAACAGGTCAGGTCAGGGGAAAGAACTCAAAAGTGTGGAGTAAGGAGCACTAACATTCCTTGGGGACTGAGTACCAAACTAGTAATTTAAAAAATATTTAAACATTTATGTATTTTATTTATAAGATTTATCTCAGTGCTTTAACGTTTGTGTCCTTGACAGTGCAATCTAGATGTTTTATATGTGGCAAAGAAAAACAGATGCTCTTCTTGTTCATCTTTATCTGATAGAAAAATAATATTTTCTTTTCTCTCTAAGCCTATTTTAGATATGATAGATCAATTTGCTTTCTAAAGAGGAGAAATATATTGGGCATATGTGGATTGTTGGACTGCTCTGTTTCTAGATAACGACAAGGAAAGTTAAAGTCAGTAAAGATGTTTTGATTTTGTGAAAGATACCAGTCCCTGTCTTGACCTAAAACATAATACTGTAAGATAGCTTTTGCGCTGTATTTGAAAATCTTATTAGAAAGCGACCTTTTCCCAGAGAATATCACTTTATCTTTCTTCAACTCTATTGCACATCAGCTGATTATTTTTTCTACCTAATCATAATAATAGATGAACTATTATGCAAATTATTTTGAGACAACTTAACAATATTCTTATTGGCTTATTTCTGATAGATTAAAAATTTCATATAATCGAATTCCACTAGAGAGATTTCTTGAATTAGTTAACATTCTTAGTCGATAAAGAATGCCAAAATGACTTAATTTAAATTAAATTTTTATCTTAGAATTTCATTAAATAAGTTACATTAAAGTAATTAGACTATTTGTAGAAAAGTTGTCTAGTAATGGAGAAAACCAAAGTGAAACAACTTGAAAATGGGTTAATGGAGCATTGCCAAGGGGTTCATGGTTTATCTGAGAAAGAACCTGATTCCTCATTCTGCGTGGATTTTCCTTAACGCTTATTAACTCTCATTAACCCTTCACTGTTTTCTTTGCTTTTGCCTTTAAAATAAAGACTGACCAGGAAACCAGTAGTTTTCTTAGTTGAAGGATTAATGTGTCTAAAGCAGTCCTTTTTATTGCTGCCAGCATGTCTTAGCAGGATGCTGGCATCTTGCCGACCAGGGAAATTGGGAGCAAAAATAGGAAAGGAATCTGGCATTGTATTTTGGCATGTTTTTCTATTAATTATATTTTAAGGACTTTTGTTAGTACAGAGAAGTGGAAAAATAGATGTTATACTATTGGAGTAAAGACAAATATTTTTCCACAAAAAGTATAATTTTCTAATGAATCCAAACTTGAAAATATACCCCTAACTTTTAGCCATATGAAAACATATTTTTGGCAATTTGAAAAAATTGTTAAATTATTTTAGAATTTATTGTAATTAAGTCTGTTTTGAAAAATAGATTAATAAACAAAATAGTAAACCTCATATATTTTCTAAGTTGATACATGGCCATTTTTGACATCTTGAAATTAGTTTAATAATGATTATTATTCTACAAAGGTGTTTTGTCATTTAATAGAATAGTACAGACAATGAACCGAATTTCACCCACAAATAATTGTGTATTTATGTAAATTTCCTATAAATTGTATTTCACATATCTGAAGATCAGATTTTATCAAGTTTCCAGATATTTTGATACTCTTCTCTTTCAGTCTGTTGAATTTATAATGTCTTCCTGGAACTTATAGCTTGTTCTCTAGGGTTTAGGACCAAAACTAGAAAATAATCAATTTCTGTAAATTCAGATCATATATTCACTGCCGTTGAAATCCATGCTTATATGTAAACTTTAGGACCTTTCAAATTTCAGATGTTAAATTTAACCACAAACCAAGATAAAGTATAGTAAGATATCTCTTAGCAGCATGCCAAGTTGTGTTACAGTACATTAAATTATTTAAATAAGCAAGCAAATGCCAACTTGATGTAAAGCAATATATCTCACTTTGTTCACTAAATATTAATCATAAAATGAATTAAAATTTCCTTAAAATAGAAATGTAAGCAAATCAGTTGAAAAATTTCAGTTGAAATGAGGGAAGAAAAGAAGCTGAAACTTTCTGCTTTTCAAAATTATATAGATATGTTCAAGTTAACGTGCATGAAGTAGTTTATTAAAAATTTGTTTCTTTTGTCAATAGCAATTTCGTCATGAAAACCTGGTCAATATGATTGAAGTTTTTAGACAGAAAAAGAAAATTCATTTGGTGTTTGAATTTATTGACCATACAGTATTAGATGAGTTACAACATTATTGTCATGGACTAGAGAGTAAACGACTTAGAAAATACCTCTTCCAGATCCTTCGAGCAATTGAATATCTTCACAATAATAATGTAAGTGCTTTAGAGTAAGCCAAAATATAGGATGACTATGAATTGTGTCCTTTAACAAGTGCTCTATTTATTTTATTTTATTTTATTTTTTAAATTTTACCGGGAGGTCCCAGGGATTGAACCCAGGTCCCTCCATATGGGAGACAGACACCCAACCATTTGAGCACATCCGCCCCCGAGTGCTCTATTTTTAAGAAGGTTAAGATTGTTTTCTGTATGATATTGACATCCTGAATATGGGGGTGGGGGCCGTACTACAGACCTTATGATTTAGAGCAGAACCAAAAAAACCATTTATTGAGCCCATAGTAATTGTAACCAAGTATGTAATGCCAAAGGAATTATCAATCATTAGAAATAGAGGAATCAGTGCTAGTCAATGGGGACAACTTTTATAGGAGAAAGTACATTAAGACATTGAAAATCAGAGCCATGGCTTAGCAGAGACTTATTCAAATGAAGGGCGGTTTGGAGTTAGGAACTAGAAATTAGGCCATTTGAATGGCAAATGGCTGTGGATACCTTAAGGAGAAGAAAAGAGAAAGTGGTTGTGATGTGTGGGGTCTTGTAATTTAATCTATTAAAAAATCAAAAAGGAGAAGATCATGTATTCTGACATTTAGCATTGACTAGTAAGTGTTCAGCTCAGCAGGTTTTTATGGAGCTTTTTCCCCTCAGCTTTCTGGAAAATTGGATATATATTCAGGAAATAGCTCAATTGTAAAAGCCTCAAAAATAAATAAATGGTATAGACATAGCAACTATATATCCCAGGATTTTTCAGATATCTTAATTTCTAATGATCTCTTTTGCTAATTGTGCATTTCATTTTGTGACTTTGAAAAATATGGTTGTGATAGCAACTGGAATTTAGATTGTAATTTCCTTGCCAGCTATATCCACTAGGAGGAATTATAATGTAATAGTTAAGACCACGCAGTCTTGGAATCAGGCTGTTCTGGGTTTTCAACAGGGATGCTATGGAAGACCACACACCTTGTGCAGTGCTCAAGTTGTACAACCAAAGGTGACAGCTTTGGGAAAGTTATCTAACCTTTCTGTGTCTCATCTATAATATGAGGATAACATAGTACCTCACAGATTTCCTATAAAGATTAAATTAGGTAGTAGGTGTAAAGCGTTTAGCACTGTGTCAGACACATTTTAAATGCTCAGTAAATAGTGCTGGTAGTTAGGAATAATGGTTGTAAACCTACAGTACCTTGTCTTATACTTCTTGAATAAAGAGAGACATTAGTTTGGACCAAACTAATAGCAGAAGACTGCAAGGAGGGAGTAGACTAAAGTAAGTAGAATCTTGAACTGTTGCTAGGATTTCATTAGGCTAGAAGAGGAAATGCAGTTAGTTGGGGTACCACTGTGAAAATGGAGGTAGATTGGAGCAGGACTCTTCAGAGAGTGGTGATGAGTCAGCTTACAGAGACCAGGTAGAAGGAGATAAGATTACAGTTTCCCTCGGGAGAGGAAATTCATCCTGAGGAGTTTGAATTTTATATTGGGGAACCACTGAAGGTTTTTGAGCATGGCAGGAACTGGATAAAAACAAAACCTAAACTTATTTTGTCAAGAATAGAGGATAAGAGTGGTAAGAGACCCAGAGAGATCAGGTGAGAGGCTGTGTGACAGTCCAGATATGAGGTGGTAAGGGCTTAGATTAGTGCAGTGGCCATGGAAAGAGGAAGGATGGCAAGAGGAAAGGATGGAAAGATTTCAAAAGAGAAATGACAGGATTTGGGAAATAATTGGGTGTGAGAGGAAAAAAACAGTGAAGTCAAAGATAACTACAACATTTTAAATTCTAAAACAGAGTTGTGGTGCCATTGGCAGAAATTGATTTTTTTCCCTACAGTTATTTTTATTTGACATAAAAAGTTGCTCTTGCTGTACAGGGAAACAAAAACAAAACAAAACAACCCACCACTACCAAAGTGCCTTTAAGAAACATGAAGAAAAATTGGAGGGAGGGAGCCTCAATCTCGCTGGATGGCAGTAGGAGCCAACTGATTTCAATCTTGCCCCTTCTTTCCAAGAAACCCTCACATAGAAGTTTCCAACACCCAACTGTCACCCATCAGGAATTTGAGGATAAAAGGGAGGGTGGCACCTCCCAGGACTTTTTTTTTTTTTAAGATTTATTTTATTTATTTTTTCCCCCTCCCCCTTGTTTGTGGTTACTGTCTACTCTCTGTGTCCATCTGCTGTGGTGCTTTCTTTGTCTGCTTGTCTTCTCTTTAGGAGGCACCGGGAACCGAACCCGGGACCTCCCACGTGGAAGAGAGATGCTCAATCACCCGAGGCACCTCAGCTCCCTGGTTTGTCATGTCTTTCATTGTCTTTCCTTTTTGTGTCTCTTTTTGTTAAGTCATCTTGTTGCGTCAGCTTACCATGCCTGCCCGCCGTGCCAGTCCGCCGTGCCAGATCGCCTTCTCCGGGAGGCACCGGGAACCGATCCCGGGACCTCCCATATGGTAGGCAGAAGCCCAATTGCTTGAGCTACATCCGCTTCCCTCCCAGGACTTTCTGACCCTAGGGGTGTCTCAACTATCCTTCTTTCACCAAACTCTCACTCATTCTCTCTTACCCCAAACCCCTCCAAACATGTGAATCAAGAAAAACTCACAGAAATTAACAGTTCACAGTAACAAAGAAAAGAGGGAAGGAAAGGAAAGGGAGCACTCCTGCCAAGCAGAAATTGATTTTTTAAAGGGGAAATTGATTTTAGATATAATGTATGTGAGAGAGAAAAATATATATATATTTATTTTAGGTACTGGGGGCCAGGGATTGAACCTGGGACCTTGTATGTGGGAAACTGGTATGCAACCACTGAGCCACATCGGTTTCCCTGAGTTTGTTTTTTTGTTTGTTTTGCTTGTTCATTTTTTGTTTTTTCAGGAGGCACCGGGAACCAAACCCGGGACCTCCCATATGGGAGGCAGGAGCTCTACCATGTGAGCCATATCCACTTCTCAATATTGATATATTTTAAGAGACATTTGGAAAATCCAAGTAAAAATTGTGAATCACGAATTACATAACGTGGCTTTAAGAATTTGTCCAAACTGGATATATAGATTTGGGAATCTTCCTATTAGAGATTAAGGTAAGGATGGCTCACTCTCCAAGGGACAGAGGGAGAAGTAAAAGGAAGTACTCAGCACTGAGTGTTGAAGAATATCTGTGGAGTGATGGGATAGCCAAGAAAAAGGCCTGGACAGAAGCACCCACTTTATATTATTCTCTTAATTTTACTTAGGACTTAAAGCAAAATTATCCCTGTCCCTCCACTCACCTCACAGAATGTTATAAGTTTAGTTACTTTTGAGAATTAAGACAGCCATGAAGTGACTCATTAGACCAAAGGTGTTATATAGAATCATATTATACATATCTGATTATCTAGATTTGGGCCTTGATGAATTAAGGTTATCTTCAGATTGACAAAAATTAAGAAAGTAAAATTGTATTGTTCTAATATCTCCAAATTTCAAACCGATGATTGGTTTTGTATGTAGTTCTGAAATACCTGAGATATTATCTACCATGAAATCTTATATCCCTCTTAATAAGAATTCAGGAAGTAAAATATAATTCATTGGAAACACTGCATTGGAGGGCTCTGTCCCCCCCCACAGAAACTGAACCACCAGCAAGAACTGGCAGAATCATCTTTCTCAAAGCTTCAAAAAACATTTGAAGGATTGCAGGAATAGGTTGAGTGCCAAATCAAGAAAAAGCAACTTAAAAACGGTAAGATCTCTTGGTGCCCTTTCTGGCCCTGCTCCATCCCCTCACCGGTTCAGCACAGTGTCGGGCTATGCTCCCAGTATGAGTCTGTGGTCCTGGTTCTGGAGGAAGCAGAGTAACCCTTGTACACATATGGAAGCATGTTATGCCACTCTGTCTGGTGGTCCTTCAGGGTGAAGTTGGATGCTCATTGCAGGCTTGCCACCCCAGAACTTGCTCTGCATGTAGAGGCAGCTCACAGAGCTATCTTACAGAATGCTGTAGGAGCAGTTAAATCACAGCTGCCTGGGGCAAAGGTTTGCATTCTGTGAGACATATAGTACAGTGCCTGGGACTGTGAGAAAACTCTTTCTCAGGGAAGAGTGGACATTTGTATCTGTGTAAATAAGGGAATCCTTAGGGCTGTGTGCTCACACCCAGGACAAGATGCATGTGCAGAAAGGACCAAGGAGAACTCTATGCTTTGGCTTTGAGCTGTTCTCTAAACTCATTGAATGACGAAACTCTGAAGGACAGCATTCACAGAGGTCAATCTCCAAAGAGTGGGAAAGGTGTCCCCCCCACACACCTTTATTTTTTCTTTTTCAGCACCTGGCATTCAAGGAAATTTCTATTATAACACTAGCTGCATAGAAGCTTAAGGAACAGATGCCTCAAAGTTGACATTTTTAGTGATAACACATTAAAATATCAAAATGTCCAGGTTTCAATAAAAGATTGATTTTTCAATCTCATTATAAAATTATAAATCTCATTATATTTCCCTCCATGTGTCTCGTTGCATCAGCTTGCTGTACATGCTCATTGCGTCAGCTCACTGTCTTGCCGGTCTTTTTTTAGGAGGCACTGGGAACCTCCACTCCCTGCTTTTATTGTGTCTCTAGTTATGTTTTTCTTCTTGTGTCTCTTGTTGTGTCATCTTGTTGTATCAGCTTGCTGCGCCTGCCCGTCGCACCAGCTTGCTGTCTTATTTAGGAGGCCCCAGGAACTGAACCAGGGACCTCCCATGTGGGTAGGTGAAAGCTTAATTGTTTGAGCCACATCCGCTTCCCTATTTCCTTTTTATATTGGCTTCTAGGAAGCTCAAATAAAAATTTAATGTTCATTATAGGTATCTAGTATATCTTCCTCTTTATAATTGTGTTTTTTTTTTTTTTTTTCCAGAACAGCATTTAATTAGGGGAACTGAGAGAATGGTGTTTTTTTTAAGTGAAGTATGTTCAATTCATACATGAACTCACATAACAATGAGTGTATAGTACTGGTTGTGAACTTACAGAATAAACATGCATAACATCATACAGGGGTCCCATGCATCAACCCACCACCAACACCTTGCATTGTTGTGAAACATTTGTTACAAACTATGCAAGAGCATTGTCAAAATATTACTGCTAGCTATATTCCATATATTACATTTGGCGTATTTTACCACCAACCCACCCTATTATTTTTTTTAATATATTTTTATTACAGAGGTTGTGAATTTACAAAACAATCATGCACATGTATAGAATTCCCATACAATACTACTTCACCAACACACCACACTGTGGTGGAATATTTGTTACAGATTACGAGATAATATCATCAGACTATCACCACCAACCATGGTCCATAGTGTACATTTGGCATACTTTATCCATACCCCCCCCATGATCAACACAGTACATTTTTGGCATTGATGCAAAAATATTACAGTATTGCTGTTAACCACAGTCCATAGGTCATACCAATTGTATTTTTCCCATGCTTCTCCCCATTCCAATCACCCTGCAATAGAGACGTACATCCACTCTAGCTCAGAGAAGGACACTCTTGCATCTGTACCATCAACTACAAATCTCATCTACCTCTGGGTTCACTGTGTTTATCAGTCCCTAGATTATTCTCTAGCTTTCTTTCAATTGACATTTACATCTCTAGACTACCCTTTTCAGCCACAATCCCATTTACAAACCAGCTGCTACTCACTATAATGTGTTACCATCAACTCTGTCCATTTCCACACTTTTACAGTCAACTTAATTAAAACGTCAGTGTACATTAAGCATCAGTAGTCCTTTTCAGCCCTCCTCTTATCTCCTAATAACCTATATTCTAGGTTTTAACTACATGTGTTTATTTTTCATATTTAGTTTTTTGTTTTTTTTTTTTTAGTTAGGCCAATAAGAATTTATTGGGAAATGGGGGACAAGAACAAGGCTTGCTGAGAAATGGGAGAGAAAGATGGAAATACACACCAAAATTTGATGAGGGCTCCTATAGTCAGAAAGAGCAAGCTGTGCCTTGTGTGGTTACCTTTTAAACTATTAATTATTCCTCCCCCTTGCCAATGCTAAGGGGAGGGGCCCCAGCTGTTATTGGTTACCTCACCAATGGTGGAGGCCAATGTTGATGCCTGTTTGGAATATCCGGGGCCAAGGGGAGGTCCCAGAAAGAGAAGCACTGGGACCTAAAGATTAAATTCAAGGTCTCAGTGGGGTCTTGCAGCCATGTTGTCTGTTGGCCGTGTTGTGGCTTGTCTTCTCATTTCCCTGGCTAACCTGCCTCAACTCCCCCCTCAGAGAGTTCACGCCCTTATTCTTAAGGGGGTGCTGAGGGGCGATGGTCATTCTTCTGTAGTTACTTCCCTCTGGTTAGGGCAGTAGTCCCAGCCTGACAGGGCATAAACCTCTCTGGCTATTCTTTTGAGATTGATGAAAGATGGGTCCAACACTGTGGTTGGAACTGGCTGAAATCCCTTTGTGACTATCTTGTTCTTTAGGCTCCAGCGGGGGTTGGAGAGCACAACTCGCCTTTCTGTCTCCTGGCAATGGCTCGCCAAATGAAGATGAGGAAGTGTTGGATTCCTCTAGGTTCTTGGCTATGTTGCATAAAAAAACTTAAGAACACACCATTTTAGTTAGATCAGTAGAAAGAATTTATTGGGAAATGGGGGAAAAGACCAGAGCTTGCTGAGAAATGGGAGAAAAAGATGGAAATACTCACTGAGATTTGATGCAGGCTTCTTTAGGCAAAGAGAGCCTTTAGTTCATATTAATGAGACCATGCAATATTTTTCCTTTTGTGTCTGGCTTACTTCACTTAGCATAATGTCTTCAAGATTCATCCATGTTATCACATGTGTCCCAATTTCATTTCTTCTTACTGCAGCATAGTATTCCAGCATATGTATATACCACATTTTGTTTATCCATTCATTGGTTGATGGACACAGGCTGTTTCCATCTTTTGGCAATTGTGAATAACGCCACTATGAACCACGGTGTGCAGATGTCTGTTTGCATCACAGTTTTCAGTTCTTCTGAATATATTTCTAGTAGAGGAATTGCTGGATCATATGGCAGTTCTATATTTAGCTTCCTGAGGAACCACCAAACTGTCTTCCACAGAGGCTGCACCATTTTACAATCGCACCAACAGTGAAGGAGTGTTCCTATTTCTCCACATCCTCTCCAGCACTTATTGTTTTCTGTTTTTTAAATAACGGCCATTCTACGCAGTGTGAGATGATATCTCATTGTCATATTTTTCTCGTTTTCTAATTTTTAAAAAATTTATTGAAGTATATCACTCATACACAAACGTACATAAACAGTGAGTGTATAGTAATAGTTGTGAACTTACAAAACAAACATGACATCATACAGGGCTCTTGCATTGTTGTGAAACGTTTTTAACTAATGATGAAAGAGCATCCTCAAAATATTACAGCTAATCAAAATATCCTACATTTGGAGTATTTTCCCAACAATCCACCCTATTATTGTTATTATATTATTTATACATGAACATACATAAACAATAAGTGTATAGTAAAAGTTTTGAACTTACAAAGCAAACATGTATAACATCATACAGGAGTCCCATACATCAACCCACTATCAATACCTTGCATTATTGTGAGACATTTGTTACAAATTATGAAAGAATATCATCAAAATATTATTACTAACTATAGTTCATATCTTACATTTGGTGTATTTTCTCCCCAACTGATGCTGCTATTATTTTTTTTTTTTTAAAGACTTATTTATTTACTTTTACCCATTTTAAACTTCCCTCTCCTCCATTTTTGCTGTTTTGTGTCCATTCACTGGGCAATTCTCCGATGTGGGAGAGAGGCCTTCTGCCACCGCACCACCTTAGTTCCTGTTTTTTTGGAGCATCTTGTCTTGGCTCTCCCTTGTGTCACTCTCCTGTTACGTCGTCATCTTGCTCCTTGGCTCAGCGGGGCCTGGGGGCTCACCCACTTGTGGATCCTGGCGGCCCGCGCGCCTTCTATATTTTTCTTTATTTTACTGGGAGGTCCCAGGGATCGGACCCAGGTCCCTCCATATGGGAGACGGATGCCCAACCACTTGAGCTACATCCACCCCCCTATTATTTTTAAAATATATTTTTATTACAGAAGTTGTGAATTTACAAAATAATCATGCACATGTGCAGAATTCCCATACTATACCCCTCTATCAACACATCACACCTTGGTGGAACATTTGTTAAAGATTATGAGATATCAGACTATTCACTAACCATGGTCCATAGCGTACATTTGGCACACTTTATCCATATTCCCCCATTATCAACACAGTACATCTTTGGCATAGAAGCATGACTATTACAGTATTGCTGTTAACCACACTCCATAATCACTCCAGTTGTATTTTTCTCATGCTTCTCCACATTCTTACCACCCTGCAATAGTGATGTACATCTGCTCTAGCTCAGAAAGGACACTCCTGCATCTGCACCATCAACTACAATTCTCATCCACCTCTGGGTTTACTGTGTTACTCAGTCCCTAGATTATTCTCTAGCTTTCTTTCAGTTGACGTATACATCCCTAGACTACCCTTTCTAGCCACATTCCCATTTATAAACCAGCTATTACTCATTATAATGTGTTACCATCAACTCTATACATTTCCACACTTTTTTACAGTAAAGTTAATTAAAACTTCTATATATATTAAGCATCAGTAGTCCATCTCAGTCCTCATCTTATCTCCTGTAAGAATCCACTACCTACCACCAGGTCTTGAAGATGTTTTCCTACATTTTCTTCTAGAAGCTTTATGGTTCTTGCTTTCATATTTAGGTCTTTGATCCATTTTTAGTAAATTTGTGTATAAGGTATGAGATAGGGGTCCTCTTTCTTTCTTTTGGCTATGGATATCCAGTTCTCCCAGAACCATTTGTTGAATGGACTGTCCTGTCCCAGCTGGGTGGGTTTGACAGCCTTGTCAAAAATCACTTGACCATAGATTTGAGGGTCTGTTTCTGAACCATCAGTTCAGTTCCCTTGGTCTCTATGTCTATCTTTATACCAGTACCATGCTGTTTTTACCACTGTAGCTAGGTAATATAATTTAAAATCTGAAAGGGAGAGTCCTCCAACTTTGCTTTTCCTTTTAAGATGTTTCTGACTATTCAGGACCCCTTACCCTTCCAAATAAATTTGATAATCGTGTTTTCCGTTTATTTAAAAAATACTAGTAGAATTTTTATCAGGATTGCATTGAATCTGTGTATCACTCTTAATGATTTAGTCTTCCAATCTGTGAGCATGGAATGTTCTTCCAATTATTTAGGTCTTTTAAAATTTCTTTTAACAATGTGTTGTAGTTTTCTGAATACAAGTGCTTTATATCGTTGGTTAGGTTTATTCCTAAATATTTGATTCTTTTGGTCACTAGTGTAAATGGAATTTCTTTTCTGACTTCCTCCTCAGATTGCACGTTACTAGTGTCTTTTAAAGTCTGTTTCATCTGATATATGTGTAGCTACTCTGGCTTATTTTTTATTTTTTTTTTACTGCATGTGTGGAATATATTTATCCAGTCTTTCACTTTCAGTCTATTGGTATCCTTGGGTCTAAGGTGAATCTCTTGCAGACAGCAAATAAGTGGCTCATATTTTCTTATCCATTCTTCCAGTTTGTGTCTTTTTTTTTCCTTCCACATTTGCATGCATTTTTGGCCGAACTTTCAAAGATTCCACATATAACAAAACCACAACTTTGAATCAAAATGAATATTAAAAACATTTAAGCCTAGTGACAGACTTTCTCTACAGAAGCAAGGAAAACAAAGTAAATAGTAATAGCAGTATATTTCTAGGAGAGAAAGCAATCACTTATTTCCTTTATCATAAAACAAAAGTCAATGAGTCAACATTTTAATAAGACTAAGTTATTTATTTTGGAAGAATTTGCTTTTCAAAGTTGTGTCTTTAAAATGTATCCATCCATATATTTAGAGTAAATTAAATTTATACATCAAAAACATTTTGCCCAGAAATCTAATCTTAAATATAAACCATAACTTATCAAAGCATAGTCCAAATAATATACAATAATGCTACCATTTAGATTTATATGCTTCATCTGAAAAACTTATCTTACAAACAGGAGTTTTGCCCTGTTTCTCCAGAATAAATGTCCCTATGTCTAAAACTTTAAATGATAATCAAAAAAGATTCAAATAATTCCTGCTATGCATTTTCCTTTATCAGGCATTGATAAAAACAGAGCCATCTGGTGTTGGATCACCATCTTCCTTCTCAGTTACAATCTCTACAGTCCCAGAAGCAGACACAATAACAATTTGTTTTATTTGTTGAAGCTGTCTTCTGTTTCTCAGCAATAGCTGCACAAACAGCAACAATCTCATCACTTTCAAAGTTGTAGTCAAGAATTGACTTTGGTGAGAAATCTGTTACTTCTGATGATTCACTCTTTTTAATCCTCTCTGCCACTTCCTGCTGCTCCTGGAGTGTTCTTGCCCAAGAAAGGTCTTCTTTCCATATTTCAGGGTTCATTGGATAGATGTGAAGGGCTACTTGAAAACTTTGAATTGCTTCATCCATTTTGTCCTTAGGCTCTCTGTTATCATATTGTTCTATTGTCTGTCTTCTTATCCTTTAGTCGTCTACCCTTCCTAAGAATCTTCATTTCTAAACTCTTCTCCAAATCTCTCATCCTTGTTTTTCTCCTTTCAGGCTGCAGCACCCCCTTTAGTATCTCTTGCAGGTCTGGTCTTTTGGTAACATATTCTGTCAGTTTTTGTTTGTCTGTGAAGACTTCGAACTCTCCCTCATTTTTGAAGGACAGCTTTGCCAGATACAGAATTCTTGGCTGGCAGTTTTTCTCTTTCAGTACCTTCCTTAAATACACGATACCACTTTCTTCTCTCCTCCATGGTTTCTTATGAGAGGTTGGCAGTTAATCTTATCGAGTTTCCCTTGTATGTGATGCTTTGCTTTTCTCTTGCTGCTTTCAGAATCCTCTCTTTATCAGTAGGTGTCTCGGAGTAGGTCTATTCGGATTTATTCTGTTTGGGGTGTGTTGTCGTTTTTGGATATTGGTATTTAAGTCCTTCATAAGGGTTGGGAAGTTCTCGGTTATTATTTCCTCAGATATTCTTTCTGCCCCTTTTCCATTCTCTTCTCCTTCTGGAATACCAGTATGTGAATATTTGTGTGTTTTGCGTTGTCATTCAATTCCCTGAGACTCCATTCCATTTTTTTCCATTCTCTTCTCTTTCTGTTCTCCTGTCTTTTCCAGTTCAGATGTTCTGTGTTCAAAATCACTAATTCTGTCCTCAAGCAATTCAAATCTGCTCTTATGTACCTCTAATGTATGTTTTTTTTCCTCATGTATTTTTAATCTTGTCCATCGTGTCTTTCATTCTGATAAGGTCTATTACTTTTCTTTGCAGGTTTTCTTTTTGTTGTTGTTGTTGTTTTTTTAAAGATTTTATTTATTTATTCATTTATCCCCCCCTTGCTGCTTGTGCTCGCTGGGTCAGCCAACCACGCCATGTGGGCGGGCCTGCCTTCACCAGGAGGCCCCGGGAACCGAACCCAGGGCCTCCCATATGGCAAATGGGAGCTCCACTGATTGAGCCACAGCCGCTTCCCTGCAGGTTTTCTTTATGCTCTCCCAGTGTCTTAATATCCTTTGTTTCTTTGGCCATATTTTCTTTATTCTTTGAAGTGGTTTAGGAGAGTTGTTAATTAATTGTATTTAATTTATTATTTAAATATAATTTGTATTTAATTGTATTAAATCCTGTATCTCTTCAGGATATTTGGTTTGCTTTTTTGGCTGGGCCATCTCTTCCTGTTACCTAGTATGGCTTGTCATTTTTTGCTCATTTCTAGGCACCTGAATATGTTGGTGTGTTTACTCTGATGGCTAATTTCTCTCTCGCCAATTTTTTCTCCCACAGCTCTTCTTTGATCTTTGGTTCAAATTATTATCAGTCTTTAAAATTGCCCATTTTAAGTGTTCAAAATCTGGCCATGGACTCACTAGTGGGGCACAGATTTTCTCCCAGTGGTTGGATACAGAGAACGTGAACAGTTTTTGTACATTGTTTCCAGACCAGCCAGCAGATGGTGCTTGTCAGTGCACATTTTCCACGGAGGTGTTTCAGTCTGGGCATTCCTGTGTTCTTGTGTTGAATCTCCAGGTTGGAGATTTAAAGTGGCCTCTGCTGGCCAAATTCACTGAACAAAATCACCCTGACCTCCCCTCCCTTTTCCCTTGAAACAGCTGACAGGCAGAAGATGTCTGTTCCCCTCTCAGTCAGCTACAGTGAGACAGGGGTTTTACCCCAGTTTAATGTTTTGGGGTTTGGGGAGGGGAGCCCTTTCTGGCTGCCGTGGGGGCTTGATAACTCATATTTGTCTTTTCGGCTTCTTCGTCTCTCTGGGACTAATTGTTAAGGATTCCACAGGAAAGGGGAGAGAGAGAGAGAGACACAGCCTAAGACTGACTCAGCTTTTGACTCACAAATTTGGTCTGCTGTGTCCCAGGAGTCCTTCCAGGCCAGGTGGGGCTGTGCCATTGTTTGTCTTGGAGCCTGCAAGGGGTTAAAGATATACAACCCCCCCAATCTCCTCCTCTACTAACATGGACTGTTTTTTTGAGGACTCAGAGGGGAGTGGAAATATTTCCTAGCTGGGAAAAGTGAGGGGGCTGTCAGAGAAGGCTGGAGAACTGTCCCAGAGAAATTTCGAATTACAAGGCTCCTAACCTCCAGATAGGAAGCTCTATCACATTGATCCAGTCTGTGTTGCCACATATACACTCTGACTAGGCATTGAACTGAGAGCTGCCAAAGAGCTCCAATTCCTGGCAGACCAAGGAATTGCAGGCAAAAAATTTAAAAATAAGTAAAAGAGGCTTTTTCTGGCCTCTATAGCCTCCCTCCCCAAGGCCCTAGGAAGCGACTCTACAGCCAATTACTGGGTCCAGTGCCCAGTTTTGATCAACCAGCAGGACAATCCTAACAATCCAGGTAAAGCTAAGAACCAAAGAGCAGTGGTAACAAACAGCTTCCTGCCACTAAATCCCTACAGAAGAGAAAGAAATTGAACATCTGAGTAAATTACTTCCTAATCCGATACCTGGATATCAGCAAAAAATTATGAACCATACTAAGAAAATAAAAGACATGGCCCAAGAAAAGGAATATATCAAAGCCCCAGAATAGATGCAGAATTTGAGAGAAATAATCAGTGAGATGTACACAAAATTCCAAAATCAAATTAATGAGTTGAAAGACAATATGTTTAAAGAGATAAATGACACCAAGAAGACATTGAGCAAGCACAAAGAAGAATTTGAAATCCTGAGCAGAAAAGTAACAGAGCTCATGGGAATAGGTGAGATCAAAAATACATTTGAGGCATACAACCACAGACTTGAAATGATATAAGAAAGAATAAGTGATACCAAAGAGCTAAAATTGAAGAGAGAAAAGAACAGAGATAAAAGAAAGGAAAAAATTGAGCAGGGGCTCAGAGAGTTGAATGACAATACAAAACACAGCCACATACGTGTCATGGGAGTTCCAGAAGGAGAAGAGAAGGGAAAGGGGCAGAAAGAGTATTTGAGGAAATAATAGCTGAAAATTTCCCAACTCTCATGAATGAAATGAACTTACATGTCCAAGAAGCTCACCGTACCTCAATCAGAATAAATCGTAACAGATCTACTCCAAAACACATACTATTCAAAATGTCAAATGTCAAATATAAAGAGAAAATTCTCAGCAGCAAGGGAAAAGCAAACCATCACATAAAAGGGATGTCCAGTAAGACTTAGTACAGATTTCTCTTCAGAAACCTTGGAGGTGATAAGACAGTGGTGTGATACAATTAGGATACTGAAAGAGAAAAACTGCCAGCTGAGAATTCTTTATCCAGCAAAATTGTTCTTCAAATATGAAGGTGAGTGTAAAATATTCACAAACAAACAGAAACTAAGAGAGTTTGCAAAAAAGAATCCACCTTTGCAGCAAATATTAAAGGAAGCCTTATAACCTGAAAGAAAAAGATAGGAGTGACAGGCTTGGAGGAGAGTATAGAAGAAAGAATGGCAGAAAGGATAACCAAAAGAGTAAAAAGACAGACAAAAATAAGATATGACATATGAAATTCAAAGAAAAATGGAGGAAGTAAATAGTGCATTTACAGGGGGACGGATGTGCCTCAGATGGTTGGGCGTCCGTCTCCCATATGGAGGGACCTGGGTTCGATCCTCAGGACCTCCTGGTAAAAAAAAAAAAATATAGTGCATTTACAGTAATATCATGGAATGTGAATGGATTAAACTCTCCAATCAAAATATACAGGCTGACATATTGGATAAACATCAGCCATCCATATGCTGCTTACAAGAAGTTCACCTTAGACCCAGGGATACAAACCGGCTGAAAGTGAAAGGTTGGAAAAGAATACTCCATGCAAATAGTAATCAGAAAAGAGCAGGGGTAACTATATTAATACCAGACAAAACAGACTTTAAATGCAAAAAAGTTATGAGATACAGAAAGCCATTATGTATTAATGAAAGGGACAATCCACCAGAAATATATAACAGTCATAAATACCTGTGCATCTAACCAGGGTGCCCTAAAATACATAGACAAACCCTGGCAAAACTGAAGGGAGAAATAGACATATCTACAATAATCGCTGGAGACTTCAACACCCCACTCACATCATTAAATAGAACAACTAGACAGAAGATCAACAAGGAAACAGAGAACTTGAACAATATGATAAACAAGTTAGACCTAACAGACATATACAGAACACTGCATCCAAACTCAGTGGGTTATACATTCTTCTCAAATGCCCATGGATCTTTCTCCAGGATAGACCACATGGTAGGTCACAATGCAGTTCTCAATAAATATAAAAAGACTGAAGTTATACAAAACACCTTCTCAGATCATAATGGAATGAAACTAGAAATCAATAACAGACAGGAAAAAAGGAAATTTGCAAATGTGTGGAGACTGAACAACACACTCCTAAATATTCGGTGGGTCAAAAAGAAATTGCAAGTGAAATCAGTAAATATATTAAGACAAATGAAAATGAGAACACAATGTATCAAAACTTATGGGATACAGCAAAGGCAGTCTTGAGAGGGAAATTTATAGCCCTAAATGCCTATATTAAAAAACAAGAAAGAGCTAAACTCAAAGATTTAACTGAACAACTTGAGAAACTAGAAAAAACAGCAAACCAATCTCAAAACAAGCAGAAGGAAAGAAATAATAAAGATTAGTGCAGAAATAAATGAAATTGAGAACAAAAAAAACAATAGAGAAAATCAACAAAACCAAAAACTTGTTCTTTGAGAGATCAATAAAATGGACAAACCCTTAGCTAGGCTAACAAAGAAGAAAAGAGGAAGATGCAAATATATAAAATCAGAAATGAAATGGAGGAAGTTACGCCTGACCCCCTAAAATAAAAAGAATCCTAAGAGGATATTAGGAGAAACTGTATGCCAAAAAGCTAGACAACCTAGATGAAGTGCACAAGTTCCTAGAAATGCACAATCAACCTACAAGATTCTACAAGAAATATAAGAACTTAACAAACCAATCCCATTTAAGGAGACTGAATTGTCACCACAAATCTCCCAGCAAAAAAAAAATCCAGGACCAGATGGCTTCACAGGTAAATTCTACCAAGCATTTCAAAAAGAATTAATACCAAACCTGTTTAAACTCTTCCAAAAAATTGAAAAGGGGGGAAAATTACCCAGCACATTTTATGAGACCAACATCACCCTAATACCAAAGCCAGATAAAGGTACTACAAGAAAAGAAAATTGCAGACCAATCTCTCTAATAAACATAGATGCAAAAATTCTCAACAAAATATTTGCAAATTGAAACCAACAGCATATCAAAAGACTAATATATCACAACCAAGTGGGATTTATTCCTGGTATGCAGGGCTGGTTCAGCATAAGAAAATCAATCAACGTAATACACCACATTAACAAATTGTAGGAAAAAAAACACATGATCATCTCAGTTGATGCAGAAAAGGCATTTGACAAAATCCAACATCCTGTTTTGATACAAACACTTCAAAATAGGAATAGAAGGAAAATTCCTCAATATGGCAAAAGGCATATATGAAAAACCCACAGCCAATATCATACTCAATGGGGAAAGGTTGAAAGCTTTCCCTCTTAGATTGGGAACAAGACAAGGATGCCCACTGTCACCATTGTTATTCAGTATTGTACTAGAAATTCTAGCTAGGGCAATTAGACAAGGGAAAAAAACAAACAAACAAAAAACACAAACTAATGGCGTCCAAATAGGAAAAGAGGAAAGAAAACTCTCCCTGTTTGCTGGTGACATGATCCTGTTCTTAGAAAATCCTGAAATATCTATGACAAAGCTACTTGAGCTAATAAATGAGTTCAGCAAAGAGGCAGGATACAAGATCAACATGCAAAAATAAGTAATGTTTTTGTACACTAGTACTGAACAATCTGAAGAGCAAATCGGGAAAAATTCCATTTTCAAAAGCAACAAAAAGACTCAAATACTTAGGAATTAATTTAACCAAAGAAGTACAGGACCTATGTGCAGAAAAGTACAAAACAATGCTAAGAGAAATTTAAAAAGACTTAAACAAATGGAAAGACATTTCGTGTTCATGGATTGGAAGAATAAATATTGTGAAGATGTCAATCTTATCCAAACTGATTTATAGATTCAATGCAATACCAATGAAAATCACAACAGCTTATTATTATTTTTTTTCTGAAAATCTGTATTTTATTTTGGTACAAAAAAAATAAACCCTCAATCCGTAAATGGTGTTCATATTATTGCAGAGCAAAGTAAGATTATAGGAACACCTGGTACCAAGTATATCACCTTATGCTTTAGGAAAAAAGTCGTTGCTATTTGGACTCAAACAATCGTCAGTGGAGAAGGGAATAACTAATTATCTCACTCTCCTGATTTTCCACAATTTTACTAAATCATCACTGGGAAAGCTAGAGTTTGGGATTTCACATAGTGATGCCAGAATCTGGCAAGGGTGGTGAAATCAGCCATCTGAATCCAGCTAAACTATAAAAGCATGACATTTTATTACCCTTAATCTCTCGTTTCTGGGATAGAAGGGTTCTACTTTATAAGCCCCCCCCCCCAGGCCAACAGCAGGCCAAAATTGGCCTTACAATGCTTTGGTTTCTTTTGGTTAGTGTTGCAACAGAAGCCATGAAATTCTTGGGTGTTTAACATCTCTTGGAAAGAAGCAAGCTAAGAGGCACACTGATGATCTGGATTTTCTTAGGTGAAAAACATGTACAATAGGAGTTCAGTTGATATGCTATTAATGTTAAAACAACCATGCTTGTGCTGGTCAGCGAGTTCAGTCAGATGATGAGTTCAGTCAGATGACTAGGTTACCATCTCCAGATCTTTAAGTGACACATCTGAATTGAGTTCTCATTGTAAGGTCATGGCCTCAACTCCATCAGCTGTGGTTGTCTTCTCTTTGTTTTTAATGCCTATTAATCCTTACCAGCTGTAGATGCTACTGCTTGGTAAAACTTTGCCACGAATTCTGGTTCACTGACTTCCAGCTGCCTGACAAATTCATTGTGCTCTTGCTCAGCCCAACCTCGAAACCACTGATCCCACAGACGTAGCTGGCACTCAAAGATACAAGGTGGTCGGTTTGCCCCAGACACACTAAGTTGCTCCAGATCATCCAGTAGTGGCTGTAATTTTCCTGGCACTGCCTTAGCTACCAGGTCCTTTAGGAAACGTTCACGCTGGGGACCTGAACAACTGGCAAACCAGTGCAGAATACACTTCATCTCCTGGGAAGTGATGTAAGACATTGGGGGAAGGGAAGTGTTAGTAATATTGTCTGGTACTGAGGGTAAGGAAGAAGGGAAGGACAGTGGCAGTGAAGCGGAAGATGATTCCCGTGGCATCCTCCTCTCTACTCTCAGACGACACCCGGAGGCCATCACATGAATCCCTGGACTCTGAATACCGCCGCCGCTTCCATATTTCCTGAAAACCCTCCACAACAGCTTATTTTACAGTTAGAGAAGGCAATTGCCAAATTCATTTGGAGGGTTAAGTTCACCCAAATAGCCAAAAGCATTCTAAAAAATGAAAAGCGACGTGGAAGGAATTTCACTGCCCGACCTTGCAACATATTACAAAGCTACAGTGGTCAAAACAGCACGGTACTGGCAAAAAGATAGACACATCGATCAGTGGAATAGAATTGAGAACCCAGAAATAAACCCTCACCTATACAGTCAACTGTTTTTTGACAAACCTACCAAGTTAATGTTAACGGGACAAAACAGTCTCTTCAACAAATGGTGCTGGGACAACTGGATATCTATAACCAAAAGAGTGAAAGAGGACCCCTATCTCACTCCCTATACAAGAATCAACTCAAAATGGATCAAAGACCTAAATATAAAATCGAGGACCATAAAACTATTAGAAGAAAATATAGAGAAACATCTTCAAAACCTTGTAGTAGGTTGTGGTTTCTTGGACCTAACACCCAAAGCATGGGCAACAGAAGAAAAAATAGGTAAATGGGACTTCCTCAGAATAAAACACTCTTGCAACTCACAGGACTTGGTCAAAAGGATGAAAAGGCAGCCAACTCAATGGGAAAAAATATTTGGAAATCACGTATCCAATAATGGTTTAATATCCAGGATATATAAAGAGATGTTACAACTCAACAATAAAAAGGCAAATGACCCAATTAAAAAATGGGCAAAGCCTTGAATAGACATTTGTCCAGAGAAGAAATACAAATGGCAAAAAAACACATGAAGAAATGCTCAACATCACTAATGATTAGGGAAACGCAAATCAAAACTACAATGAGATACCATTTCACACCTATCAGAATGGCCATTATTAAAAAGACAGAGAACTACAAGTGTTGGAGAGGATGTGGAGAGCTAGGAATACTTATTCCCTGTTGGTGGGAATGCAGAATGTACAGCCACTATGGAGGACTGTTTGGCAGTTCCTAAAGAAGTTGAATATAGACTTGCCATGTGATCCTGCAATACCACTACTGGGTATGTACCCAGAAGAACTGAGAGCAGTGACATGAACTGACATCTGCACACCGATGTTCATAGTGACATTATTCATGATTGCCACAAATTGGAAACAACCCAGGTGTCCATCAAGGATGAATGGATAAACAAACTGTGGTGTATTCATACGATGGAATATTATGCAGCTGTAAGAAGAAATGAAGTCATAAAGCATATGATAACATGCGTGAACCTGGAGGACATTATGTTGAGCGAAGCAAGCCAGACACAAAAGGGCAAATACTGTGTGATTACGTTACTATAAACCAAATATATTGTGTTACATATTGTTTGATTCAAAATATTTCTATGTATCCATTACATTTAATTGAGAAATGTATGTTTTTATTCACCTGTGTTTTCTTTTTAGTTTTTAAATTGTTTATATTTTCAGTCATTAAATGTACAAAATAGAGTTAAAACAAAACAAAACAAAAAACAGTGTGGATGGATAAATAAAATGTGGTATATACATACAATGGAATATTACTCAGTTATAAGAAGAAATACTGTCCTAACACATGGGATAATATGGATGCATTTTGAGGATCTTATGTTGAGTGAAGTAAGCCAGACATTGAAGAACAAATATTACATGAGCTTTCTGATATGAATTAAGCAAATTGAACAGACTCAGAGAGCTAGAGCCTGGAAGACAGGTTTACAGGAAATAGAAAGGGAGAAGGTGGTTGTGAGCCAATGCCCATATGGACGAAATCTATGATAAGGTGTAAGTGAGTAGTTGTGCAGTGAAGGGATATGACAGGGGTGTAGTGATACTATTGGGTTGGGCAGTGCAAGTTTGACAGGGGGGGTAGGGTGGGGAGCGTGGGTTGGACGGTCCATGGAACTGGGGGGACAGTTGGGGGAGGGAGCAGGTGAACACTGAGGATTGGTGGGTATGTGGTTGAAACTACCATGTTGGGAAATCTCTTTTGACAATATGATAAGGAAGGGTTTCTGGTTTAGGGTGTTGGATGGGGGGCCCTTCGGGACAGGGTGCACCTGAGGCAGTCTTTTAGAGAATGTGTGAGTGATCATTTTGTCATAGTGTGTTGTATCAGTGGGTGGAGACCCACACAATGAGCAGGAAGGAGTTGGACTCCCATCCTGGGGAGGCCGGATATGTTCTCAAACAGGGGTGGGTGTCTCTCGAGAGCATGGGCTGTTTCTTATAGGGGAGAACAGATTAGGGTGTCAAGCCCTCAGTGTTGTTGCAAGTAACTATGAATCTTGTCCTTCAAAGAGTGAAGCCTGATGGTCACGTGGCCCAAGGGGAGGGGTAGGGAGGAATAGAATAGATGGAAGAGTGGGTATTTAGGGGGCAATGTAAGTGTTCTGCATGATCTTGCAATGTTGGATGCAGACCATGTTAAATTCCAGCAAAAATTTATAAAAGTGTATGGTCTAAAATGTAAACCTTTGACCATTGTTAGTAGCTATGTTTCAATTTTTGTACATCAGTTGTAAAAAATATACCATCAGTTGTAAAAAATGCACATCAGTTGTAAAAAATGTACCATCCATGCATAAAAAGGTTATTAATATGGGAAGGAGGGAACGGGGGAGGTGTTGGGTATATGGGAGTCCCCCATATTCTGTATGTGACTTTACTGTGACCTAAAACTTCTTTGAAGATAAAACGAAAAAAAGTAAGACAATGGAGAAGAAATGGAAGAAAATATCACTGCACATACAGTACAACAGATATTACAGTGATGAAAGGCAAAATATCAAAAAAATTTTTAAAAATATTTTTCGTTGTTTTTTTAATACCCCACGTTTTAAATTTTAATTTAGTTTTAGGTTTTCTAAATTATTATATATTTTATTTCTTATGTTTAAACCTATTCTTATTATTTCATTTTCCTATTAATTGTATTTGGCAATATTCTTAGCTTCATTTTTGAAGAAGTTTTGGACCACAGAAGGGTTACAACTGTGGCAGGGGAGGATCATTGGTGTGGGGTCAGTGATGGGGCATACATGGGAGGAAGTTCACCTGGGTATGCATATAAAGTATATAAATGTGTTCAAATGTTCATGGGGCATTGTCTCAGTGGATAGAGATTCACACAATAACCGAAAGTGTATTGAATTCCCTTCCTGGGGAGCTCTGCCACATTCTCAAATGGAACAGCAACAATCCCCTGAGTACAGGGGCAATGACTAGTGAAGAGGATGGTCCATTCATGGGCCCTTGATATTGACGACTATGCTTATGAGCCTTTGCTCTTGAAATTGCAACTTGTCCTAGTGTTGTAGGGTGCCTAAGAGTTACCTCCTGAGAGCCTCCATGTTGCTCAAATGTGGCCTCTCTCTAAGCCAAACTCAGCAATATGTGCATTACCTTCCCCGCATAATGTGACATGACTCCTGATGATGAGCCTCTCTGGCACCGATGGATTACTACCAAGCACCAACTAGCAATACAACTGGAAAAAGACCTTGAATAAAAGGGGGAAGGGGTAAAGACAAATGAGTTTATATGGCTAAGAGACTTCAAAATGAGTCAGGAGGTCATCCCAGAGGTAACACTTACACATGTCTCAGCAGGATGGCATAGACTGCCAAAGTAGATACTACCCCAAATAGTGGGGCTCCAGAGGGCTCTGGAAACACCCAGGTCCTACAGTCATGGCAGATAGCTCCAGAGTTTGATGCCTTGCCAGTGGGCCGTACTTTGGGGTTTGTGCTTCTGAGTGTGACAGAGTTGGACTTCTCTACACATACCTCTTCTGTCCCTTCTATTTGAACCTATAGTTGATGCCGGAGTTGGTAAATTTACGCCCAAGAGACTTGAATCTTTGGGCTGTCCATGTGCCAGCTGGATCCTGAGCCTCAGCGGAGTTGCAACACCTACTCTCCAGTTGATTGGACTTACCCAGGACAACTAATAAGGAGGTGAGGATGGACAACCACCATACCAATGAATTGAGAGTCTACAACTGCAAGCAAGAGAGTCCCATCCATCATCCGTATGGGATCAAAGCCCCCTCTCAACACAAGGTGGAGTGGGCATCACCATCCCAGAATACTCATGATTGGGGAATAAAATATGGACTAGAGTGAACTTACTGGTTATTCTGCTATAGACTTATTGTGATTCTAACAATGGAAGAAATTATATCATTGATGAGACAGTGGCCACTGGAGGTGCTGAAAGCAGGGAGATGGAAAAAGAGTAATATAGGGGCACTTTCAGGACTTGGAATTGTCCTGAATGACATTGCAATGACAGATACACCATTATATATCCTGCCATAACCTACAGAATTGAGTGGGAGAGAGTGCAAACTACAATGAAAACTGTAATCTGTCCTTAGTGGCAATGCTTCAAAATGTGTTCATTAATTGCAATGAATGTACCACTCTAATGAAAGAAATTGTTAATGTGGGGAAAAGTGGGAGGTGTGGGGTGTGGGCCATATGGGAATCCTTCATATTTTTTTAATGTAATATTTTATGTAATCCAAGTATCTTTTAGAAAAAATAAAAAATATATTAAAAAAACAAAACAAAAAACTATGTAGTACTGGCATAAGAATAGATGTAGAGCAGTGGAATAGAATTGAAAATCCAGAAATAAACCCTTAGGTTTATGGTCAATTATTTTCTTGACAAAGGATGCCAAGACCATTCAAAGGGGGAATGAATAGTCTTTATTTCCACAAAAAATGCTGGGACAGATGGATATCCATGCAAAAGAATGAAGTTGTACCCCACTCTCATACCATATATAATAATAAACTCAAAGTGGATTCAGAGTCCTAAATGTAAGAGCTAAGGCTATAAATATAAAATCTTTGAAAAAAATCATAGGAGTAAATCTTCATGGCCTTGGATTAGGCTATGGTTTCTTAGATATGACACCAAAAGCACAAGCAACAGAAGAAACAAATTAGAAAAAGTGGACATCAAGATTAAAAACTTTTGTTCTTCAAAGAACACCATCAAGAAAGAGAAAACACAGGGGAGGGGGTGTAGCTTAAGTGGTTCAGCACCTGTTTTCCATGTACAAGGTCCTGGGTTCAATTTCTGATACTGCCTTAAAAAAAAAAAAAAGATAATTCACGGAATGGGAAAAAAATATTTGCAAATCATGTATCTGATAAGGAACTAGTATTCAGAATATATAAAATACAAGTTAATTAGGACAAATAACCCAATTTAAAACTGGGCAAAGTATGTGAATAGACATTTCTCCAAAGAAGATATTCAAATGGCTCATAAGCACATGAAAGATGCTCAATATCATTAGTCATTAGGGAAATGCAAATGAAAACCACGATAAGATACCTCTCATACCCACTAGACTGGCTATAATAAAAAAGCAGACAATAAGCACTGGTGAGGATGTGGAGAAATTGGAACGCTTATAATTTGCTCATGGGAATCTAAATGAATGGTACAGATACTTGGGAAAACAGTTTGGCAGTTCCTCAAAATCTTAAACATAGAGTTAACATTTGACCCTGCAATTCCATTCTTTGGTATATACTCAAAAGAAAAAAAAATTTCCACACAAAAACCTGTACACGAATGTTCATGGCAGTATTATTCATAACAGCCAAAAGGTGGAGAGAATCCAAATGTCCATCAACTGATGAATGGATAAACAAAATGTGGTATAGCCATACAATGGAATATTATTATACAGTCATAAAAAAGAATGAAATGCTGACACATGCTACAACATGGGTGAACCTTGAAAAAACTAAGTGAAAGAAGTGAAAAGGGGAAGCGGCTGTGGCTCAATCAGTAGGGCTCCCGTTTACCATATGGGAGGCCCTGGGTTCAGTTCCCGGGGCCTCCTGGTGAAGGCAAGCCCGCCCGCACGGTGTGGTTAGCTGACCCAGCGAGCACAAGCAGCAAGGGGGGGATAAATGAATAAATAAAATCTTTAAAAAAAAAAAAAAAAAGTGAAAAGGTTACATATGATTCCATTTATAGGGAATGCCCAGAATAGGGTTTCTTTCTTTTTTTTTTTTTTAGGAGGTACTGGGTGTTGAACCTGGGACTTCATACATGGCAAAGTGCATGTATCCAGCCACTGAGCTACACCAGCTTTGCTGGGGTTTCTTATTTGGTGATGAAAAGTTTCTGGAATTAGATATTGGTGATGGTTACACAGCTTTTTGAACTTTCAAAAGATCATGGACTTGTACACTTTTAAAAGGGGAAATTTATGGTATGTGAATTGTGGCTCTCCAGTTATTTGAAATATTTGTATATATAGCTTCTCTTTGCTTGGTGATTGAAATTTTCTGTCATTCTATTGGACTCTGCTCTGAACCACCACAGGTGCCTAGCAGGTACTGTACATAGGGTTTTCTTCCACACCTGTTCCTCCTTCAGTCATTCCCACCTCAAAAGGTGGCATCACCATTCATCCAGCTTCTCAGGTAAAAAATCTAGGTAGTATCCCTAACTTTTTCCCTCAACATACTCCCTCTCCAATCCATTTTCTCACTATGTGCTTATCTTTCTCCTTCCATTCATTTCTCTATGTCTCTACTACTAGGACCCCAGTCTAAGCTATCATCTCATCTGCACTCCTGCCTCCCAACAGAATTGCCTGCTCCCACTGTGGCCATTGTCTACATGTAAGCCATAGTCCTACGTAGCAGCAGAAATCAGATCATGTAACTCTCCTGCTTATTACCTTCATTAGTGTCTCATTGCTCTAAGAATAAAGTTCAAAACTCCTTACCACAGCCTAAAAGCCTTTGTATGATTCTGACCCCTGTTTATTTCTCCCTCTCCCTAGCTCGTTTGTGCTTTAACTGCATTATTTTTATTTCTGCTCCTTCATTGCACTGAATTTTTTCTTAACTTGTAGGCTTTGTGCCTTGTCTCTTCTCCCTGGAATGGTCTTCACCAACTCTTCTTGTGGCTGCCTTCTTCTTAAATGTTATCTTGTATTAGGGTTTTGTAACTGACACCTGTGCAGTACCCAACCTCTATGACATTTTATAAATTGAGATATAATTCACATACCATAAAATTTACTTCTTTAAATGCATACAATTGAGAGGTTTTTAGTATATTCACAAATTTGTGCAACTATCACCACTAATTTCAGAAACTTTTTTATCACCCTTAAAAGAAACCCTATACCCATTAGCAGTCATTCCTCATTCTTCGCCTCTCCCCAGTCTGGTAATCCCTAATCCACTTTATGTCACTATGGATTTGTGTATTCTAGATGTTCCCTATAAATGGAATTATACGGTGTGTGACCTTTTGTGTCTGACTTCCTTCACTTAGTATGCTGTTTTCAAGGTTCATCCATGTTGCACCATGTATGAGTACTTCATTCTATTTTATATTCCATTGTATGAATATACCACATTTTGTGTATCCATTCATTAGTTGATGGACAATTGGATTCTCTGCACCTTTTGGCTGTTATAAGTAATACTGCTATGAACATTCATGTATATATTTTTGTGTGGACATGTTTTGTTTTCTTTTGAGTATATGTTTAGTAGTGGAATAGCTGGGCCATAAGTTAACTTTATATTTAACATTTTGAGGAACCGCCAAACTGGCATTTTTCTAAAGGGTCTGGCATTTTACATTCCCACCAGCAACGTATGAGGGCTCCAATATCTCCAACATTTACCAATACTTATTGCCTGTCTTTTTTATTATAGCTATCCTAGTGGGTATGAGTGGTATCATTGTAGTTTTCATTTGCGTTTCCCTATTGAGTAATGATATTGAACATCTTTCCTGTGCTTATGAGCCATTTGTATATAGTTTTTGAAGATATTTGTCTTCATATTTTAATTGGGTTATCTTTTTATGTTAACTTGTATTTTATATATTCTGACTACCATAATCTTTTCAGTTATAAGATTTGCAAATGTTTTCTCCCATTCCATGGGTTATCTTTTTACACTCTTGCCAGTCTCCTTTTCTATTTGGTACTTTTTAATAATTTCTCTCTCTTTATTGGTATACTCTTTTTTCAGACATATACTTTCTTTAGTTCTTTATATATAGATTCTTTCAGTTTAACATATTTAAAATAGTTGGTTTAAAGTTTATGTCTAGCAAGTCCAACGTTTAGCCTTCCTCAGGGAAAACTTCTATTGATTGCTTTATTTTCTGAATGTGGTCCATAATTTCCTTTTTCTTTTTCATGTTTAGTCATTTTTGTTAAAAACCATACTTTTAAAATAATGTAATGTGGCATCTCTGGAAACAAATTCCCCATCTTTCCCCAGGGTTTGTTGTTGCTTTGTCATTGTTGTGGCTGATTGTTTATTTAGTGAGTCTCTTGAACTAATCCTGTGAAGTCTGTGTTCTTTGACATGTGTAGCCACTGAAGTCCCTGTTTGGTTAACTTTGTGATAAGCTAATCATTAGATAGAGATTTCTTTAAATGGCTGAAACCAATCAATCTCTCAGCCTTTGCTGAGGGACTCTGTATGTGGGGCATGCCTTCAGTATTTAGGCAGTTTATAATTCTACTCAGCCTTTACTTCCTGCTTGTGCAGATCCTCAAGGAAAGCCAGAGGTGTGAGCTTAGGACCTACTTAGATCTCTTCTGAGTACATGTACAACTCTCTCCTGGGAGTCTTTCTTGACTCTCAGGAATATATTGGAGATTTTCAAAGCCCCCTGTGGACATCTCACTTCCCAAATTTTCTTTTTCTCTTTTTTTTTTTTTTCTTTTTTACTTTTCATTTTGAACTAATTTCAAACTTATAGGACAGTTGTGAAAATAATACAAAACCCAAATAGAGAACTCCAATTACCACCCCAGATACCCAAATCCACCAACTTTTAACATTTTGCCACATTTGCTTTATCATTCTATCTATGCATCTGTCCATCAATCTGTCTATCTCTTCTTCCACCTGTCTGTCTATCTATAGTTTCTAAACATTTGAGACTAGGTTATTCTCCTTGAACACTTAATACTTCCCTGTGCATTTCTAGGAACAAAGATATTCATTTATATAAAAACTAAAAGAACTGTTATCAAGTTCAAGAAATTTAACATTGATAGAAAGCTTACCGTCTATATTCCAATTCTGTCATGTGACCCAATAATGTCCTTTTGGGTCTTTTTTCTTCTTTTATCAGATCCAATCCAGGATCATGTATTACATTTAATTGTCATGGTCTCTTCAGTCACTCCTTTTTAAATACAATTTTTTATTAGAGATGTTGTAGGTTTACAGAAAAATCATGCAGAAAAATAGAGTCCCCATATCTCTCCCCCCTCTATTATTAACACCTTGCATTGCTGTAGTACCTTTGTTACAAGTGATGAAAATATATTATTATAATTGTACTATTAACTATAGTCCTTAGTTTCCATTAGGCTTCACTGTTTGTATTGTAGAGTCCTATGGGTTTTGTTTTTCTTTTAATTTTTATTCTAGTAACATACATAATATATACAATCTAACATTTCTCACTTTATCCACTTTCAAATGTACAATTCAGTGCTGTTAATTACATTCACAAATTGTGCCTCTATCACCATCATCCATTGCTACAACTTTTCCATCACCCCAAAAAGAAACTGTACCAATTAAACATTAACTTTCCATTCCCCACTCCTACCTGGCCCCTGGTAAATTGTATTGTTTATTGGTAATCTGATTTTATGAATTTTCGTATTCTGCTTATTTCATATAAATGAAACCATATAATATTTGTCTTTGTGTGTCTGGCTTATTTCATTCAACCATATGTCTTCAAGGTTCATCCATATTGTACCCTGCATCAGAACTTCATTTCTCTTTAGAGTGGAATAATATTCCATTTTATGTATACACCACATTTTGTTTTTCCATTCATCTGTTGATGAATACTTGGGTTGCTTCCACCTTTTGGAAATTGTGAATAGTGTCACTATGAACATTGGTGTGTGAATATCTGTTTGAATCCCTGCTTTCAATTCTTTTGGGTATAATATAGAAGTAGGACTGCTAGATCATATGATAATTCTATACTTAATTTTCTGAGGAACCACCAAAGTATCATCCACAGTGGCTGCACCATTCTACATTACCACTAACAATGAACAGTTGTTCCTATTTCTCCACATCCCTTGCCAACACTTATAATTTTCCATTTCATTAATAGTATCCATTCCAGTGGATTTGAAATGATATCTCATTGTGGTTTTGATTTGCATTTCCCTAATGACTAATGATGTTGAGCATTTTTTCATGTGCTTTCTGGCCATTTATATATCTTCTATGGAGAAATATCTACTCAAGTCTTTTGCCCATTTTTCAATTAGGTTGTTTGTCTTCTTTCTTGAGTTATAGGATTTCTTTATATATTCTGGATAGTAAACTCTTATTGAATATGTGGTTTCTAAATTTTTTCCCATTCTTTAGGGTGTCTTTTTACATTCATGATGAAGTCCTTAGATGCATAAATGTTTTTAATTTGATGAAGAGCCCTTTATCTTTTCTTTTGTTGTTTTTGATTTTTGTTTAAAGTCTAAGAAACCTTTGCCTAATTCAAGGTCCTGAAGTTGCTACCCTATGTTTTCTTCTAGAAGTTTTATAGTTTTATTTCTTATATTTAGGGCTTTGATCCATTTTGAGTTGATTTTTTTTTATGGAGTAAGGTAGGTTTCCACCTCCACCCTTTTGCATATAGCTGACTAGTCTTTTCAGCACCATTTGTTGAAGATATTATTCTTTCCCAATTGAGTGGACTTGGTACCCTTGTTGGAAATCATTTGGTCATAGATGCATGGGTTTATTTCTGAACTCTAAATTTGATTCCATTGGTCTATATGTCTGTCTCTGTTGTTTTGATGATTGTGGCTTTGTAATAAGTTTTAAAATCAGCAAGTCCAAAGTCTTCCAACTTTGTTCTTTTTTTTTTTCAAGATGGCTTTGACTATTTGGGGGCCCTTATGCTTCCATATAAATTTAATGATTGGTTTTCTCATTTCTGCAAAGAAGCCTATTGGAATTTTTTAAAAAACTAGGCCACTAAAAAGAATTTTTTTGGAAATGGGGGAAAAGAACAGAGCTTGCTGAGAAATGGGAGAGAAGGACGGAAATACGACCCAAGATTTGATATGGGCTCCTCTAGACAGAGAGAGGGAGATTTGGCTTGTGTGTTTACCTTTTAAACTATGAATTATTCCTCCTCTTGCTAATGTTCAGGGTAGGGACCCCAGCTGTTTGCTGTCCTGATTGGTTACTCCACCCATCACTTCCCCAGGGGGCCCAATGATAAGGCCCATTGAGGTTATCTGGGGCTTTTGGCTATTGGAATTTTGATTGGGATTGTGTTATATATAAATCACTTTGGGCAGAATTGACATCTTATCAGTATTTAGTCTTTCAGTTCATGAACCCAGAATGTCCTGTTTATTTAGGTCTTTGATTTCTTTGAGAAATGTTTTGTAGTTTTTTTATGTACAAGTCCTTTACATCCTTGGTTAGATTTATTTCTAGATAATTCTTTTAGTTTCTATTGTAACTAGAATTTTTTTCTCTTAAGATTTTTCATTACTAGTATATAGAAACACTACTAATTTTGGGGGGTTGCTTTTGTGCCCCACCATTTTGTTGAATTCATTTATTAGTTTTCATAGCTGTGTTGTGTATTTCTTCAGGATTTTCTGTATATAGTATCATGTCAATTGCAAATAGGGAAAGTTTTTCTTCTTTTCCAATTCTGTTGCCTTTTATTTCTTTTTCTTGCCTAATTGCTCTGACAACTTCCAATACAATGTTGAATAACTGGTGATAGTGGGCATCGTTGTCTTGTTCCTGATCTTGGAGAAAAAGCTTTCAGTTTATCAACATTCAGTAGGATGTTAACTGTGGGCTTTTTTTTTGAGTAAAACTTTATTTTCATTGATATTTCATTTAACATAATTTCAAGTTAGGTCTTTGCTCTAAGTTGAGCAAAACAACAGATATCCTAAATTTCATAAGACATTGTTTTCACACTGTTCAACTGAGTGGGGGGATGGAGTTTCAGGGCCCCCAACATTGACACCTAACATTTCACCCCTTGAAATTTTACCTCTAGATACAGAAAGAAGAACTAACATCAATATACAAGAATCAAATTGCATGAGGGTATAATAATATAATTAGCTCTTGTGTTATATACTTGCCAACTCTGTAGGGTTGTAGTGATGATGAATGATTTTTTTTTTCTCCCACAAAGTTCAATGTCAATTTTTGGTTTTGTTTTTAGTAAAATGTCAGAATATATTAAAATGCTGCACTTATTTCACTAAATGCATTAAAAATAGTGTGAGTTTGGTGATTTTTAATTCTTCATTACGAGTCCAAGCTGAGATACGACTATTATTGATGGGGTCTATTGAGCATACTAATTCCAAGTTTGGCAACCATCAGCAAACTGGCACCCACAATTAAGCCTGCAGGCATAAATTTTCCAGAGTGGTAGAATCTCGTTCCTATAATGCCAGCCAAAGTTCCACATGTAGCTAGGAAAACCCAAATGTTCCTTGGGTCCTGAGACAACTGATAAGCACCTAGGCCTGCTAAACCCCCAAAGAAGAGCCCCGCAGCCAGGGATGGGACACTACCTGCTTTTGCATAACCAATGATCCCACCAGAAGCAACCAGTGCCGCATAGCCAAAGCCAAACCAATGTAAAGGCACGAGTGAGCAGGGCACGCTCTGTATTGTTCTCTTTTCACTGTGTCCAGTCGGGAGACTACACCAGGCCTGCAGAGGCTGGATCAGGGGACAAACTCAGGCGGCAGCAGAGCCTCTTAAATAATCCTTGGGTACCTGCACCACTCTCCTGAGGGTCAGCACTGAGCTACTGGGGAGTGGAGGTCTCCGGTCTGGGAGTCACAGTCCCGCCAGAAATCTGTGGGCTTTTCATATATGCCCATTCTCATGTTGAGGATATTTCCTTCTATTTCTTGTGTTCTAAATGTTTTTGTTCAGAAGGGATGCTAGATTTTGTCAAATGCCTTTCCTGTGTCAGTTGATATGTTCATGTGTTTTTTCCCCTTCATTCTGTTAATGTGGTATATTTCATAAATTGATCTTTTTTATTATGCAAATAAGAATTCAGATGGGTGGGAGAATTAATTGATTTTTTAAAAAGCAGTATATAAAGAAGAAATATATTCACATACCATACAATCCATCCAAAATGTACAATCAGTTTCTTTTAGTCTAATCATAGAACTGTACATTCAAAACCACAGACAATTTTAGAACATTTTCATTACGCCAGAAAGAAAAACCCCATACCCCTTATCAGTCACCTCTCAATCTCTCTGTCCTTCTCCAGCCCTACATAACCACTAATCTAATTCCATCTCTATAAGTTTATTTATTTTTACATTTTATTTATTTTTTTATTTTTAAACAATTTATTGAAGTATATCATTCATACATCAACATACATAAACTATAAATGTTCAGTAAACATCATGATCTACAAAACAAACATGCATAACATTATACAGGGCTCCCACACATCACCCCTCCACAAACATCCTGCGTTGTTGTGAAATATTTGTTAACAAATCATGAAAGAGCATCGTCAAAGTATTACTACCAACTATAGTCCGAATCTTCCTCCCCTATACATTTTTTTAGGATTTATTTATTTATTTACTTTTATCCATTTTTACACCCCACCACCACCACCATTTTTGTTGTTCCTGTGTCCATTCCATTCTCCGGGCAACTCTCTGTGTCCATTTCCTGCCCTCTTTTCTCATCCTTCTCCCCCTATCTTCTCTGGGATTCAATCCTCAGAACCTCCGACGTGGGAGAGAGACATCCTACTACCGCCTGCGCCACCTCAGTTGCTGGTTTTTCAGTGCGTCTCATCTTGGTTTTTCCTTGTGTCACTCTCCTGTTACGTCATCATCTTGCTGCATGGCTTGCAGGACCTGACGGCGCACCCGTGCACGAGGCCTGGCAGCTCACCTGCTCACCGGGACTGGCGGCTCACCCCCTCATGGGGACTAGCGGCGCACCTGCATGCAGGTCCTGGCAACAAACCGTCGCATGGGGCCTGGCGGCTCACCCACTCGCAGGGCCTGGCGGCTCACCCGTGGACGGGGTCTGACAGCTCACCTGCTCACAGGGCCTGGTGGCGCACCCGCGTACGGGGCTGGCAGCTCACCTGTAGACGGGGCCTGACGGCTCACCCGCTCATGGGGCCTGGTGGCACACCCACGCACAGGGCCTGGTGGCCCATGCGCCTTCTATGTTTTTCTTTTTTTAATTTTTACCGGGAGGTCCTGGGGGTCTAACCCAGGTCCCTCCATATGGGAGACAGATGCCCAACCACCCGAACGACATCCGTCTCCCTGCCATATCTCTTAACATTGACCAAAGATACCCAAAGTTACAGTTTTCTTCCATACAGGATGGTCATATCATAAATCAAGCTTAGTTTATCACCAGTATTCTAAAAACCAGACCTAGGGAGAAAAACTAGGTCTGGGGACACATGCATGGTTTCTAATATAGCAAATGTTTAGCCTACCCTGATTATCACAAAATCTAGACAGCGAGAATATTCGCATTACATTTTATTTAAATGGAATCAAATAATATGTAGGACTTTGTGTCTGGTTTCTTTCACTTAGTGTAATGCTCCCCCCCGCCCCCTCAAAATGGCTCCCTCATCTGTTTTGCTTGTTGTCTGCTCGTTGTTTTTTGCTCATTGTCTGCTCATTGTCCGTTTTTTTTTTTAGGAGGCACTGGGAACTGAACCTGGGACTTCCCATGTGGGAGGCAGGTGCTCAACTGCTTAAACCATATTTGCTCCTGTTTTTTTTTTTTTCCCTATCTGGTTGCTTCATCATCTTTTTTGGGCCCAACACTTCTCCCCGGGGGGGCCTGTGTCTCTCCGTGCAGGTCTGGGACGCCTTTTTTCTTTTTCTTTTTTCTTTTTTTACCAGAAGGTCCCTAGGATCGAACCTGGGTCCTCCATATGGTAAATGGAGGTTCAATTGCTTGAGCCACAGCCGCTTTCCTCCTGTTTTTTAAATTATTGTAATTTTTAAATTAGAGAAGTTGTCGGATTACAGAAATGTCATAGAAAAATACAACATTCCCATATACTTTCCCATTGTTGACACTGCATTAGTGAGGTACTTTTGTTACAATTAATTGATCTTCCTATCTATGTTGAACCACTTTTGCATACCTGGAATAAATATCACTTGATCATAGTGAATAATTTTACTCTGCTCTTGTATTCAGTTTGTTAGAATTTTGCTGAAGGTTTTTGCATCTATATTAATAAAGTGATATTTGTTATCATTTTATTTTCTTGTGGTATCTTTATCTGACTTTGATTTTAGAGTGATGTTGGCTGCATAGACTGAATTAGGGAGTGTTCCCTCCTCTTTAAGTTTTGGAAGAGTTTGAGCAGGATTGGTGTTAATTCATCTTGGAATGTTTGGTGATACTCACCTGGGAAACCATCCATTTTTGGGCTTTTCTTTTTTGGGATTACTGATTCAATCTATTTACTAGTTATTAGTCTGTTGAAATCTTCTATTTCTTCTTGAGTTGGTGTAGGTACTTTGTGTGTTCCTAGGTTATTTGTCCATTTCATCTAGGCTATCTAATTTGTAGGCATACAGTTGTTCATAGTATCCTCTTATAATCTTTTTTATTTCTGTGGGGTTGGTAGTAATGTCCCTCCTTTAATTTCTGATTTTAACTATTTGTGTCCTCTTTTTTTAATTTGTTGGTCTAGCTTAAAGCCTTGTCGGCTTTATTGATCTTTTTAAGAACCAACTTTTGGTTTTGCTAATTCTCTCTATTGTTTTATTCTCTATTTCATTCACATGCACTCTAATCTGTCTTATTTTCTTCCTTCTGCTCACTTTGGATTTAGTTTGCTCTTCTTTTTCTAGATCCTTCAGTGTTGCAGTAGGTCTCTGGTTCGAGATCTTTCTTTCTTTTTTTAGGTACCAGGGGCCAGGGTACCAGGGCCCGGGGATTGAACCTGAGACCTTATATGTGGGAAGCCAGTGCTTAATCACTGAGCCACATTGACTCCCTTGAGATGTTTTTTTGTTTGTTTGTTTGTTTTTTCTCATTTGTTTTGCTTGTTGTTGTTGTTGTTTTTTAGGAGTCACTGGGAACTGAACTTGGGACCTCCCATGTGGGAAGCAGGTGCTCAGCCACTTGAACCACATCTGCTCCCCTTCTTTTTTTAATGTAAGTATTTAGAGCTAGAAATTTCCTCTTCAGTTCTCCTTTGCTGCATCTCATAAGTTTTGGTTTATAAGGTTTTCATTTTCATTCACCTCAAGATATTTCCTAATTTCCCTTGTGATTTCTTCTTTGACACTTTAAGATTGCATTGTTTAATTTTCACATAACTGTGAATTTTGCATTTCTCTCTCTGTTACTGATTTCTAGCTTTATTCCATTGTGGTCAGAGAATATACATTGTATGATTTCAATATTTTTGAATTTACTGAGACTAGTGTTGTGACCTAAGATATGCTCTATCCTGGAGAATGATCCATGTTTACTCAAGAAGAATGTGTATTCTCCTGTTGTTGGGTGAAGTGTTCTATATATGCATATTATGTCTAGTTGTTTCAGAATATCATTCACGTTTTCTATTTCCTTGTTGATATTGGTCTAGGAAGTAGTGTATTGAAGTTCACTACAATTAATGTAGAGCCATCTATTTCTCCCTTCAAATCTGTCAATATTTGTTTTATATTTTGGGACTCTGCTGTTAGGTGCATATATTTATAATTTTTATGTCTTCTTGTTGAATTGACCCCTTTATAATAACTGCCTTTCCTTGGCCCTCATAACAGTCTTTTACTTCAGGTCTATTTTATTTGATATTAGTATAGCTACCCCAGCTCTCTTTTGGTTACTATTTTCTTGGTATACTTTTTTCCATCCTTTTACTTTCAACCTACTTGTGTCTTTGAATTAAAGAGAGTCTCCTGTAAGCAGTATATAATTGGGTGAAGCTTTTTTTATCCATTCTGCTGGTCTCTGCCTTTTTACCAGAAAGTTTTAATACATATATATTTAAAATAACTACTGATAATGCAGGACTTTTTTTTTTTTTGCCGTTTAGTTATTTTGTCTTTGTAAGTCTTATACCTTTTTTTGTCCTTCAATGCTTCTGTTAATACCAACTTTCTTATTTATTTGATTTTTTGTAGTGTGCCCTCTTGAGTCCCTCCTTATTTCTTTCTGTACATATTATTCATATACTTTTTTGTGGTTATCATGGAGCTCAATTTTGGGAAGAGTGGACTTAAAAATAACATCTAAATCTATAACAATCATATTTAATTTGATGCAAACTTAACTTCAGTAGCATACACATCCACTGCCCCCATACCCCACTATTCTCCCACCTTTTTGGTTGTACTTGTTACAAATTCTTGTTACTAATTATATCTTTATACATTATATCTCAAAAACCATAAATTTATCATTGCTTTTAATGCATCTGTATTTTAGAATCTGTAAGAAGTAATTGGTAGAGTTACCAAAAATATAATACAATAGTATGGGCATTTTAATTTTAATTTAATTTAATTAAAAAAAATTTTTTTTTTTTTTGAGGTGGTACTGGGGATTGAATCCAGGACCTCATACATGGGAAGCAGGCACTTAACCACTGAAGCTATACCTGCTCCTAGTACAGGCAATTTTTTTAAACAAATCAATTTTATTGACACATATTAATAAAGCACACAATTCATCCAAAGTGTACAGTCAGTGGTATTTGGTATAACCACATAGTTGTTCATTCATTGCTTCAATCATTATTAGACTGTTTTCATTATTTCAATAATAATAGTAAACAACAAACAAACAAGAAAATTCTTCACCTCTCAGTCTCTCTGTTTCCCCTTCTGTACATAGCTGCTATTTCTGGCTATTCTTGCACAATTATTTCTTTATTAAGCAGTTTTACTGAGATATATTCACATATCATATGATCTATTCAGAGTGTATAATCAATGGCTTTTAGTATAATCACAATGTTGTGCATTAATCACCACAAAAAATTTTAGAACAATTTTATTACTCCAAAAAGCAAAACTCCACACCTCTTAGCAGTCCTTCCCCATCTCTACATAACCACTAATGTAATTTCATCTTTATAAATTGATTTATATTGACATTTTATATAAGTGGAATCATGCAATATGTAGTACTTTGTGTCTGGTTTCTTTCACTTAGTGTATTAGTTTTTTGTTTTTTTTTTGTCTGATATTAACATCTTGTAGTATTAACATACATTTGTTCAGCTTCAAAGAAAAATGGTCTTATATATGCAGTTTTACCCATATTCATATTTCACATGTGATCTTACTGTGCAATACAGTTCCGTGTCACATTTTTTTGCTTTCCTTTTAGTAATATACATGACCGTAGATTTCCCCTTTAAACCACTTTCATTCCCACATAATAGTATTGCTAGTTACAAACATTAGTTGGGCTTTCACCTTTTCTATTCATTTCCAAAGATTAACATACATCCTTTTTTTTTTTTTTTTTTTTAACCAATTCTGCATAAGTTAACCCTCAACTTTCCATTCTCTAACCTCATTCTATTTTCTGGTGACCATTGTAGCAGTTTGGTATTATTTATGAATTCCAAAAATAGATATTGGATTATATTTATAAACTGGTCTGTTCCTCTGGGTATATTAGGTTGTATTAAATTCAGAGGTTTAGCTTTTACTTGATTAAATGATTTTTTTAAAAGGATTTATTTATTTATTTATTTATTTATCCCCCCCCCTCCCGCCTCAGTTGTTTTGTGTTTGCTGTCTGCTCTCTGTGTCTGCCTGTCTTCTGTCTTCTTCAATTCTGGGACCTTCTGGAGTGGGAGAGAGGTACTTAATCTCTTGCGCCACCTCAGCTCCCTGGTCTGTTTAGTCTCTTATTGTCTTTCCTCTGTGTCTCTTTTTGTTGTGTCATCTTGCTGTGCCAGCTCTCCGTGCAGGCCAGCACTCCTGCTTGGGCCAGAACTCTGCATGGGCCAGCACTCCACAGGGGCTAGCTCTCTCTACTCAGGCCAGCTTGCTGCGTGGGCCAGCTTGCCTTTCACCAGGAGGCCCTGGGAATCGAACCCTGGACCTCTATATGGTAGACTGGTGCCTAATTGCTTGAGCCACATCCATTTCCCGATTAAATAATGATTAACACTTTGATTGGGCCATGTCAGTAGGGAGTGGAGACTCACAGAGAAAACTACACAGCAAAGGAGTTAGTTGAAGTTTTGGATGCTGGAACCCTGGGAAGTATACACATAGGAGAAGAACACAGAGGAATAGAGATGGCTCCATAGACATGGCAGAGGACCTGGTAAGAGAGAGAGAGCCTGATAGGCTACAGCTGACCTTGTGGAGAGAAAAAGCAGCTGAGCCCAGAGAGAAACAAGCCCCAGGAGAGAGACAAGACTTATCCCAGCCTACAGCTGATATTGGAAGAAGTTGGGTCCATGGAGCCTTGAGAGGAAGAGGAAGTTGGATCCTTGCAGACATTGGCAAGATATCTTGCTCAAACACATGGCAACAGACTTTGGTGAGTGTATTAGTCAGCCAAAGGGGTGCTGATGCAAAATACCAGAAATCTGTTTGCTTTTATAAAGGGTATTTATTTGGGGTATAGAAGCTTACAGTTACCAGGCCATAAAGCATAAATTACTTCCCTCACCAAAGTCTATTGCCATGTGTTGGAGCAAGATGGCTGCTGACGTCTGCCAAGAATTTAGGATTCCTGGGTCCCTCTCTCCCCAGGACTCAATTCTCTCTGGGCTCAGCTGCTCTGCTACTCTGTGTGCTTACTTCATGGGCTCCAGCTCACAACTCTAGCATCAAAACTCCCAAATCTGTCCTTTGCCATATCTTTTCTCTGTGAGTACCCGGGCAGGGACTCAATGCCCTACTGACGGGGCCCAAAGTCATATCATAGTTTAATCAATTAAAATTGATGATAGACCACTTTACAAACATAATCCAATAACTATTTTTGGAATTCATAACCAATGCCAAACTGCTACAGTGATGGAAGTAACTTACACTTTATGGCCTGTTAACTATGGGTTTTTCATATATTCCTTTTATCATACTGAGAAATTTTCCTTCTGTTCCTACCTTTTGGAGTGTTTTTATTAAGAAAGGATGTTGGATTTTATCAAATGCCTTTTCTGCTTTGATTGAGATGATCATGTGGTTTATTTCCTTCAATTTGTTAATTTGGTGTATTATGTTAATTGCTTTTCTTATGTTGAACCACCCTTGCATACCGGGAATAAATCCCACTTGGTTGCAATGTATAAGTTTTTGATATGCTGTTGGATTCAATTTGCAAGTATTTTGTTGAGAATTTTGCCTCTGTGTTCATTGGAGTGATGGTCTGTAATTTTCTTTTCTTGTAGTGTCTTTATCTGGTTTTGGTATCAGGGTGATGTTGGCTTCATAAAATGTGTTAGGTAATTTTCCCTCCTCTTCAATTTTTCTGAAGAGTTTAAACAGGATTGGTGTTTATTATTTTGAAATGCTTGGTAGAATTCACCTGTGAATTCTGGACTTTACTTTGTTGTGAGATTTTTGATGACTGATTCAATCTCTTTAGATGTGATTGGTTTTTATAAGTTCTTCTATTTCTTGTAACATCAGTATAGGTTGTTTGTGCATTCCTAGGAATTTGTCCGTTTCATCGAGGTTGTCTAGTTTGTTGGCATACAATTTCTCATAATATCCTCTTATGATCCTTTTTATTTCTGTGGGATCAGTTGTAACTTTACCCCCTTTAATTTCTGATTTTATTTTTTCATCTTCTCTCTTTTTTTCTTTGTTAGTCTAGCTGGGGTTTGTCAATATTACATAAAAGAACCAGCTTTTGGTTTTGTTGGTTTTCTCTATTTTTTTTTTTTTCCTTTCTTTTTTTTTTTTTTTTTTTTAAGAGTTACGGGGATTGAACCCTATACCTTGTGCTTGGGAAGCAGATGCTCAAACCACTGAGCTACACCTGCTCTCTCTCTCTCTCTCTTTTTTTTGTTCTCCATTTCATTTATTTCTGCTCTAATCTTTTTTATTTCTTTCCTTCTTCTTGCTTTGGGAATGGTTTACTGTTCTTTTTCTAGTTTTTGCAGTTCATTTAGATCTTTGATTTTAGCTCTTTCTTCTTTTTTTTAATATAGGCATAAAGGGCTATAAATTTCCCTCTCAAGACTGCCTTTGCTGTATCCCATAAGTTTTGATAAGTTGTGTCCTCATTTTCATTCATCTTAATATATTTACTAATTTCACTTGCAATTTCTTCTTTAATCCACTGACTATTTAAAAGTGCTTTATTCAGCCTCCACACATTTGCAAATTTACTTTTTTCCTATTATTGATTTCCAGTTTTATTCTATTGTGATCTGAGAAGGTGCTTTGTGTAATTTCAATCCTTTTAATTTATTGAGCGCTACATTGGGACCTAATAGGTGGTCTCTCCTGGATAAATATCCATGGGCACTTGAGAAGAATGAATAATCTTATGAGTTTGGGTGTAACGTTCTGTATATGTCTGCTAGGTCTAGCTCGTTTATCACATTGTTCAAGTTCTCTGTTTCTTTGTTGATCTTCTGTCTAGGTCTATCTAGTGATGTGAGTGGCATGTTGAAGTCTTCAGCTATTATTGTAGAGATGTCTATTTCTCCCTTCAGTTTTGCCAGAGTTTGCCTCATATATTTTTGGGCACCCTAGTTAGGTGCATAGATATTTATGACTTATTTCTACCTGGTGTATTGTCCCTTTTATTAATATGTAATGGCCTTCTGTATCTCATAACTTTTTTGCATTTAAAGTATTTTGTCCAATATTAGTACTGCTACCCCTGTTCTTTTTAGGTTACTATTTGCATGGAATATCTTTTTTTTTTTTTTTTTTAATTTTTTTTTTTACACACCCCCCCCCCCCCCCCATTGTTTTGTGCTCACTGTCTGCTCTCTGTGTGTTCTTCTAAGTCTGCTTGTCTTCTCTTTAGGCGGCACTGGGAACCAATCCTGGGACCTTCTAGAGTGGGAGAGAGGCACTCTATCTCTTGCGCCACCTCAGCTTCCTGGTCTGCTGTCTCTTATTGTCTCTCCTCTGTGTCTCTTTCTTGTTGCATCATCTTGTTGTGCCAGCTCTCTGCATGGGCCAGCACTCTGTGTTGGCCAGCTCTCCTATGTGAGCTAGCACTCCTGCCTGGGCCAGCATGTCATGGGGGCCTGCACCATAGTATATCTCTTTCTAGCCTTTCACTTTCAGCTCATTTGTATCCTTGGGTCTAAGGTGAGTCTCTTGTAGGGAGCATATAGATGGCTGATGTTTTTTTTTTTTTTTTAATCCATTCTGTCAGCCTGTATCTTTTGATTGGGGAGTTTAATCCATTCACATTCAATGATATTACTGTAAATGCATTATTTATTTCTACCAATTATTCTTTGGCTTTCATATGTCATATCTTATTTTGTTTGTATTTTTACATTTTTGGTTATCCTTTCTGCTGTTCTTTCCTCTATATTCTCCTCCAAACCTCTCATGTCTTTTTCGTTCAGGCTGTAAGGCTTCCTTTACTAATTCCTGCAAAGGTGGCTTCTTTTTTACAAATACTCTTAGTTTCTGTTTGTGAATAAACTCACTTTCATATTTGAAGGATAATTTGCTGAATAAAGAATTCTTGGCTGACAGTTTTTCTCTTTCAGTATACTAATTGTATCACACCACTGTCTTTTTGCCTCCATGGTTTCTGAAGAGAAATCTGCACTAAGTCTTACTGGGTATCCCTTGAATGTGATGCTTTGCTTTTCCCTTGCTGCTCTCAGAATTTCTCTTTATCTTTAACATTTGCATTCTGAGTAGTATATGTCTTGGAGTAGGTCTATTCTGATTTATTCTGATTGGGGTATACTGCGCTTCTTGGACAGGTAAGTTCATTTCTTTCAAGAGAGTTGGGACATTTTCAGCTATTATTTCCTCAAATACTATTTCTGCCCCTTTTCCCTCTCATCCCCTTCTGGAACTCCCATGACACATATGTTGTTGCATTTTGTATTTTCATTCAACTCTCTGAGCCCCTGCTCAATTTTTTGCATTCTTTTCTCTCTCTGTTCTTTTCTCTCTTCAATTTCAGCTGTTCTGTCTTTTGTATCACAAATTCTTTCTTCTATCATTTCAAGTCTGCTCTTGCATGCCTCTAATGTGTTTTTATTAAAAATTTATTTTGTTTATTTCTCTCCTTGTTGTTTGTGCTCACTGTATGCTCGTTTTTTTTTTTTTTGTACATTTAATAATCGAAAATATAAACAATTAAAAAGTAAAAAAGAAAACACTGTTGAATAAAAACTTCCATTTCTCAATTAAATGTACTGGATAAATATAATTTTTTTGAGTCATACGATATATTACACAATATATATTTGTTTCATACTAATGCAATCACACAATACTTGTCCTTTTGTGTCTGACTTGCTTCACTCAACATAATGTCCTCCTGGTTCACCCATGGTGTCATATGCTTTACAACTTCATTTCTTCTTACAGCTGCGTAATATTCCATCGTGTGAATACACCACAGTTTGTTTATCCATTCGTCCATTGATGGGCACCTGGGTTGTTTACAACTTTTGGCAATCCTGAATAATGCCACTATGAACATTGGTGTGCAGATGTCAGTTCATGTCACTGCTCTCAGTTCTTCTGGGTATATATCCAGTAGTGGTATTGTAGGGTCACGTGGCAAGTCTATATTCAACTTCTTTAGGAACTGCCAAACTGTCCTCCACAGTGGCTATATCATTCCCACCAACAGTGAATAAATGTTCCTGTCTCTCCACATCCTCTCCAACACTTGTGGTTCTCTCTCTTTTTATTTTTTATTTTTTATTTTATTTTTTTTAAGATTTTATTTATTCATTTATCCCCCCCTTGCTGCTTCTGTTCGCTGGGTCAGCTAACCACGCCATGCGGGCGGGCCTGCCTTCACCAGGAGGCCCCGGGAACCGAACCCGGGGCCTCCCATATGGTAAACGGGAGCCCTACTGATTGAGCTACAGCCGCTTCCAACTCTCTCTTTTTAATAGTGGCTATTCTGATAGGTGTGAAATGATATCTCATTGTAGTTTTGATTTGCATTTCCCTAATCATTAGTGATGCTTAGCATTTCTTCATGTTTTTTTTTTTTTTTTGCCATTTGTATTTCTTTGGAGAAATGTCTATTCAAGGCTTTTGCCCATTTTTTAATTGGGTCGTTTGTCTTTTTATTGTTGAGTTGTAACATCTCTTTATATATCCTGGATATTAAATCCTTATCAGATATGTGATTTCCAGATATTTTTTCCCATTGAGTTGGCTGCCTTTTCACCCTTTTGACAAAGTCCTGTGAGGTGCAAATGTGTTTAATTTTGAGGAGGTCCCAATTATCTATTTTTTCTTTTGTTGCACATGCTTTGGGTGTAAGGTCCAAGAAACCACCAGCTACTACACGGTCTTGAAGATGTTTACCTATATTTTCTTCTAGTAGTTTTATGGTCCTGGCTTTTCTATTTAGATCTTTGATCCATTTTGAGTTGATTCTTGTATAGGGAGTGAAATAGGGGTCTTCTTTCATTCTTTTGGTTATAGATACCCAGTTCTCCCAGCATCGTTTGTTGAAGAGATTGTTTTGTCCCATTAACATTAACTGGTAGGTTTGCCAAAAACCAGTTGACTGTATAGGTGAGAGTTTATTTCTGGGTTCTCAATTCTATTCCACTGATCTATATGTCTATCTTTATGCCAGTACCATGCTGTTTTGAACACTGTAGCTTTGTAATATGTTGCAAGGTCAGGCAGTAAATTCCTCCCACATAGCTCTTCATTTTTTAGAATGCTTTTGGCTATTTTGCTACACTTTCCATTGCAAATGAATTTGGTAATTGCCTTTTCTAATTTTGTAAGGTAAGCTTTTGGGTTTCATTAATATTGAATTGAATCTATAAATCAGTTTGGGTAAGATTGTCATCTTCACGATATTTATTCTTACAATCCATGAACATGGAATGTCTTTACATTTGTTTAGGTCTTTTAAAATTTCTTTTAGCATTGTTTTGTAGTTTTCTGCATATAGGTCCTGTACTCCTTTGGTTAAATTAATTCCTAGGTATTTGATTCTTTTTGTTGCTATGGTAAATGGAATTTTCCCCCTGATTTCCTCTTCAGATTGTTCAGTACTAGTGTACAAATGCATTACTGATTTTTGCGTGTTGATCTTGTGTCCTGCCACTTTGCTGATCTTTTATTAGCTCAAGTAGTTTGCCGTGGATACTAAAGAATTTTCTAACTACAGGATCGTGTCATTGCAAACAGTTTTACTTCCTCTTTTCCTATTTGGATGCCTTTATTTCTTTATTTTTTTCTTGTCTAATTACCCTAGCTAGAAATTTAGTACAATATTGAATAACAATGGAGACAGTGGGCATCCTTGTCTTGTTCCCGATCTTAGAGGGAAAGCTTTCAACCTTTTACCATTGAGTATGATGTTGGCTGTGGGTTTTTCATATATGTCTTTTATTATATTGAGGAATTTCCCTTCTATTCCTATTTTGAAGTGTTTTTATCAAAAAAGGATGTTGGATTTTGCCATATGCCTTTTCTGCATTGATTGAGATGATCATGTGTTGTTTTTTACCCCTTCTATTTGTTAATGTGGTGTAATATGTTGATTGATTTTCTTATGTTGAACCAGCCTTGCATACCAGGAGTAAATCCCACTTGGTCACAATATGCTGTTTTATTAGATTTGCAAGTATTTTGTTAAGAATTTTTGCATCTATGTTCATTAGAGAGATTGGTCTGTAATTTTCTTTCTTTCTTTTTTTTTTTTTTTTAAAGATTATTTATTTATTTATTCATTTATCCCCCCTTTGCTGCCTGTGCTCGCTGGGTCAGCCAACCACGCCGTGTGGGTGGGCCTGCCCTCACCAGGAGGCCCCAGGAACCGAACCCGGGGCCCCCCATATGGTAAACGGGAGCCCCACTGACTGAGCCACAGCCGCTTCCCTGTAATTTTCTTTCTTGTAGTATCTTTATCTGGCTTTGGTATTGGGGTGATGTTGGCTTCATAAAATGTGTTGGGTAATATTCCCTCCCCTTCATTTTCTTGGAAGAGTTTAAACAGGAGATTGGTGTCATTTCTTTTGACACAGAATTCAACTGTGAAGCCATCTATTCCTGGACTTTTCATTGCTGGGAGATTTTTGATGATGGATTCAATCTCTTTAAATGTGATTGATTTGTTAAGTTCTTGTATTTCTTGTAACGTCAGTGTAGGTTGTTTGTGCATTTCATCTAGGTTGTCTAGTTTTTTGGCATACAGTTTCTCATAATATCCTCTTATTTTTTTTTTATTCTGTGGGGTCGGTTGTAACTTCCCCCTTTTCATTTCTGGTTGTATTTAATTGCATCTTCTCTCTTTTTTTCTTTGTTAGTCTAGCTAGGGGTTTATCAATTTTATTGATCTTCTCAAAGAACCAGGTTTTTTTGGTGATTTTTCTCTATTGTTGTTCTCAATTTCATTTATTTCTGCTCTAATCTTTTTTATTTCTTTCCTTCTACTTGCTTTGGGATTGGTTTGCTATTCTTTTTCTAGTTTCTCTAGTTGTTCAGTTAACTCTTTGTGTTTAGCTCTTCTTTTTTTTATATAGGTATTTAGGGCTATAAATTTACCTCTCAAGACTGCCTTTGCTGTATCCCATACATTTTGATACATTGTGTTCTTGTTTTCATTTGTCTCAATATATTTACTGATTTCACTTGCAATTTCTTCTTTGACCCACTGATTATTAGGAGTGTGTTGTTCAGCCTCCACACATTTGCAAATTTTCTTTTTTCCTATCTATTATTGATTTCCAGTTTCATTCCATTATGATCTGAGAAGGTGCTTTGTATAATTTCAATCTTTTTATATTTATTGAGAGCTGTATTGTGACCTAACATGTGGTCTGTCCTGGAGAAAGATCCATGGGCACTTGAGAAGAATGTATAACCCGCTGAGTTTGGATGCAGTGTTCTGTATATGTCTGTTAGGTCTAACTTGTTTATCATATTGTTCAAGTTCTCTGTTTCCTTGTTGATCTTCTGTCTAGTTGTTCTATCTAATGATGTGAGAGGGGTGTTGAAGTCTCTGACGATTATTGTAGAAATGTCTATTTCTCCCTTCAGTTTTGCCAGAGTTCGTCTCATATATTTTGGAGCACCCTGGTTAGGTGCATAGATATTTATGACTGTTATATATTTCTGGTGGATTGTTCCTCTTATTAATATAAAACAGCCTCTGTATCTCTTATAACTTTTTTGCTTTTAAAGTCTATTCTGTCAGATATTAGTATAGCTGCCCCTGCACTTTTTTGATTACTATTTGCATGGAGTATCTTTTTCCATCCTTTCACTTTCAGCCATTTTATATCCCTTGGTCTAAGTTGAGTTTCTTGTAAACAGCATATGGATGGCTGATGTTTTTTTATCCATTCTGTCAGCCTGTATCTTTTGATTGGGCAGTTTAATTCATTCACATTCCATGATATTACTGTACATGCACTATTTACTCCCACTATTTTATTCTTTGGCTTTCATATGCCGCATCATATTTTTGTCTGTCTTATTAGTCTTCTGCTTATCCTTTCTGCCATTCTTTCTTCTATACTCTCCTCCAAGTGTCTCTCTCCTGTTTTTTTATTTTAGGTTCTAAGGCTTCCTTTAATATTTCCTGCAAAGTTGGATTCTTTTTTTGCAAAATCTCTTAGTTTCTGTTTGTTTGTGAATATTTTATACTCACCTTCTTATTTGAAGGACAATTTTGCTGAGTCAACAATTCTCGGCTGGCAGTTTTAATCTTTCAGTATCCTAATTGTATTTTACCACTATCCTCTCAACTCCATGGTTTCTGAAGAGAAATTCACGCGAAGTCTTACTGGGTGTCTCTTGTATGTGATGGTTTGCTTCTCCCTTGCTGCTCTGAGAATTTTCTCTTTATCTTTGACATTTGACATTCTGAGTAGTATGTGTCTTGGAGTAGGTCTATTCAGATTTATTGTGATTGGGTTATACTGTGCTTCTTGGACATGTAAGTTCATTTCTTTTGTGAGAGTTGGGAAATTTTCTGCTATTATTTCCTCAAATATTCTTTCTGCCCTTTCCCCCTTCTCTTCTCTTTCTGGAACTCCCATGATAGGTATATTGTTGTGTTTTGTGTTGGCATTCAACTCTCTGAGCCCCTGCTCAATTTTTTCCATTCTTTTCTCTCTCTGTTCTTTTCTCTCTTCAATTTTTGCTGTTCTGTCTTCAGTATCACTTATTCTTTCTTCTATCATTTCAAGTCTGTTGTTGCATGCCTCTAAGATGCTTTTTTCAAAGACTTTATTTATTTATTTATTCCACTCCTCTCATTCTTTTGTGCCTGCTGTCTACTCTCCACGTGTTCTTCTGTGTCTGCTTGTCTTCTCTTTAGGCGGCACTAGGAACTTCCAGAATGGGAGAGAAGCCCTCAATCCCTTTCATCACCTCAGCTCCCTGGTCTGCTTGTCTCTTATTGTCTCTCCTCTGTGTATCTTTTTGTTGCATCATCTTGCTATGCCAACTCTCCACATGGGCCAGCACTGTTATTTTTCTTTTCCAGATTTCAAATTCTTCTTTGCACTATCACTACGTCTTCTTGATGTCATTTATCTCTCTAACTATATTGTCTTTCAACTCATTAATTTGATTTTGGAAATTTGTGCTCAACTCGTTGATTAGTTCTCTCAAATCCCATGTCTCTTCTGGGGCTTTGATATATTCCTTTTCTTGGGCTATGTCTTCTATTTTCTTAGTATGGCTTGTAATTTTTTGCTAATATCTGGGTATCTGATTAGGATGTAGTTTACTCAGAATCTCAATTTCTTCCTCTTTTGTAGGGCTTTAGTGGCAGGAGGCTGTGTGTTATCACTGCTATTTGATTTTTTTTTTTAAGATTTTATTTATTTATTTCTCCTCACCCCCTTGTTGTTTTTCACTTACTGTGTCTGTTCATCTTCCTTGTCTCTTTAGGAGGCACTGGGAGCCAAAACCAGGAGGGAGGTGTCTAATTGCTTGAGCCATGTCCACTCCCTGCTTTATTTTGTCTCTCATTCTGTTTTTCCTCCCCGTATCTCTTGTTGTATCATCTTGTTGCATCAGCTCACTGCACCTGCCCATTGCGTCAGCTCACTGCCTTCTTTAGGAGGCACTGGGAATCTCTGCTCCCTGCTTTGTTGTGTCTCTCATTATGTTCTTTTCTTCTTGTGTCTCTTGTTGTGTCAGCTTGCTGCACCTGCCCATCATACCAGCTTGCTGTCTTCTTTAGGAGGCACCAGGATCTGAACCAGTGACCTCCTATGTGGTAGGTGGGAGCCCAGTCGCCTGAGACACATTTGCTTCCCTTGCTCTTTGATTCTTGACTCGACTTGATTGTTAGGATTGTCCTGCTAGTTGATTAAAACTGTGCACTGGACCCAGTAATTGGTTTTAGACTCACTTCCTAGAGCCTTGGGGATGGAGGCTATAGAGGTCGGAAAAAGCCTCTCCTACTTATTTTTAATTTTCTCGTGTGCACTTCCTTGCTCTGCTAGCAGATGGCGCTCTTTGGCAGCTCTCAGCTCAGTGCGTGGCTGGAATGTATTTGTTGCAACACAGATCAGATCACTGTGATAGAGCTTCCTGTCTGGAGGCTAGGAGCCTTGTAATTCAAAGTTTCTCTGAGACTGTTTTCCAGCCTTCTCTGACAGCCCCCTCCCTTTTGGCTAGGAAATATTTCTACTCCCCTCTTAGTCCTCAACATTCCAGGTTAGTAGAGAAAGAGATTGGGAGGGTTGCATATTTTTAGTCCCTTGCCAACTCCCAAGGCAAACAATGGCAGGATCCCACCCGGCCTGTGAGGGCTCCTGGGACAGAGCAGACCAAATCTGTGAGTCCAAAGCTGAGTCAGCCTCTGACTGTGTCCCTCTCTCTCCTGTTTTCTGGGGAGGTGCATCCTTAACAGTTAGTCACAGCTAGAAGAGAGGGAGATTGTGGGAGTCAGATTTCTCCAGTCCTGTGCCAGCTTCCAGGGCAAACCACAGTGTGGTCCTACCAGGCCTGGAAGCCCCGCCTCCACCCCCCCCCCCAGGCCACACAGTCCTGGATGGAACGACCAGGTACAGGAAGAGGGTCACTGGGGTAGGTGCCAAGCAGGGCAGTAGATAGGCAAATGCAGTGGGCCTGGTGTTTTCTGAAGGAGCCCTGGGCGGGATGGGGTCAGGGCCAGAGAAGGGACAGCAGACCAAATTTGTGGGTCAGAAGCTGAGTCAGCCTTTGGCTGTGTCTCTTTCTCTCTCCCCTTTCCTGGGGAGGTGGATCCCTGGGACCCCCTTTTTCTATAGCCACTGGTCCCAAGGCGTAAGACTTCAAAAGTGACTGTAGGGTGGGGGATACCGGCTTTTGCAGCTATGGCTTTCAACTCACAGTTTTGCCATTATGATTCTTTTCCTTTGCCCCTCTCTCCTCTGGGCGGTGTCCAGCCTTCCCCTGGTGTCCTAAATCCTAGAAGCTTTTTTCCCAGGCCATTTCTGCCTGTCCTCTAGCTAATTTACTGGGAGAGAAGAGAGTCTCATGACTTTCTAGTCTGCCATCTTCCTGGAAGTCTAATATAGGAATTTTTAAATTTTAAATTTAAATTAAAATTTTTTTTATTACAGAAGTTGTGGACTTACAAAACAATCATGCACATGTGCAGAATTCCCATACAACCCTTCACCAACATACCACACCGTTGTGGAACATTTGTTACAGATTATGAGATAACATCATCAGACCATTACACTAACCATAGTTCACAGCACACCCTTAGGCATATCTCTTCCATAACCCCCACCATTAACACAGAACATCTTTGGCATTGATGCAAGAAGATTGCAGTATTGCTGTTAACTATAGTGCATAGGTTACATTAATTGTATTTTTCCCATGCTTCTCCACATTCCAACCATCCTGCAATAGTGATATGCATTCATTCTAGTTCACAGAAGGACATTCCTGCATTTGTATTATTAACCACAATTCTCATCCACCTCTGAGTTCACTGTGTTATTCAGTCCCTAGATTATTCTCTAGCTTTCTTTCAATTGACATTTACATCCCTAGACTACCCTTTTCAGCCTCAATCCAATTTATAAACCAGCTGCTACTCACTATAATGTGTTACCATCAGCTCTGTCCATTTTCACACATTTACAGTCAAGTTAATTAAGACTTCTACATACATTAAGCATCAGTACTCCTTTGCAGCCCTCCTCTTATCTCCTAATAAACCTATATTCTAGGTTTTAACTACATACTTTTATTCTTCCTATTTAGTTCATATTAATGAGACCATGCAATATTTGTCCTTTTGTGTTTTGCTTATTTCACTTAGCTTAATGTCTTCAAGATTCACCCATGTTGTCACAGGTATCCCAATTTCATTTCTTCTTACAGCAGCATAATATGCCATCGTACGTATATACCACATTTTGCTTATCTATTTGTTGGTTGATGGACACTTGGGTTTTTCCATTTTTTGGCAATTGTGAATAATGCTGTTATGAACATCGGTGTGTAGATGTCTGTTTGTGTCACAGTTTTAATTTCTTCTGGATACATTCCTAGTAGAAGCATTGCTGGATCATATGGCAGTTCTATATTTAGTGTCTTGAGGAACCGCCAAACTGTCTTCCACAGAGGCTGCAACATTTCACATTCCCACCAACAGTGAAGGAGTGTTCCTATTTCCCCAGCACTTATTTTCTGTTTTTTAAATTAATGGCCATTCTATGTGGTGTGAGATGATAACTCATTGTCATTTTTATTTGCATTTCCCTAAGAGCTAGTGATATTGAACATTTTTTTATGTGCTTTTTGGCCATTTGTATTTCCTATTTGGAGAAATGTCTATTTAAGTCTTTTGCCCATTTAAAAATTGGATTTCTTGCTCTTTTATTGTTGAGTTGTATGATCTCTTTATATAGAATGGAAATCAAACCCTTATCGGATATGTGGTTTCCAAATATTTTCTCCTATTGAGTGGGTTGCCTTGTCACTTTCTCAATGAAGTCCTTTAAATAACAAAAGAGTTTAAGTTTGAGGAGGTCCCATTTATCCATGTTTTCTTTCATTGCTCATGCTTTCCATGTAATGTTTTCCTACATTTTCTTCTAGGATCTTTATGGTTCTACCTTTTATATTTATGTCTTTGATCCATTTTGAGTTGATTTTTGAATAAGGTGTGAGATAGGGATCCTCTTTCTTTCTTTTGGCTATGGATATCCAGTTCTCCTAGCACCTAGTACAGGCATTTTTAGTTACCCAAATGATTACCTGTACCAGTGATCTTCCTCCCTCCTTCCCTCCCTCCCTCCCTCTCTCCCCCCTTTCTCTCTGTCTCTTTCTGTCTCCTTCCTTCCTTCCTTCCTCCCTTCCTCCCTCCCTCCCTCCCTTCCTTCCTTCCTTCCTTCCTTCCTTCCTTCCTTCCTTCCTTCCTTCCTTCCTTCCTTCCTTCCTTCCTTCCTTCCTTCCTTCCTTCCTTCCTTCCCTCCCTCCCTCCCTTCCTTTCTCTTTTTTTTTTGCTATAAATACTAACTTTATTTGAACATTCTAACTGCAGGGAAGGAATAGGTAAATGTGTTCTATAACTAGAGGAAGAATACTCTATGTGAAATTTTAAAACTTAATGGGAGAATAAGCTAAAAGAAATTTATTTCTATAGTAGCTCTCAAGTAAAAGGAAAAGAATGTTACTATGACATAACATGTTAAACTATGTCTGTGTGCATAATCCTTAAGGATCCAACAAACTCTGTTCTTTGATCCTAATAAAGTACTGAAAATGGAATAGATTTATATAGGATTTATAAAGATACCAATCACAAGTTTCCAATACTAGAGCTATCTCTTAAATCAGTAAAGAGAAGTTTAATAAAAAGGAGAAAAGTATGTCAAATAGTTTGAAAAATGTGTAATTTTTTAAAATATCAGATCAACACTGGGCTTGTATTTCAAATGGTGATAAATGCTAACCTAAATTATCATGAATTCAGTAGTCTCCAGTACAACCTATCTTTCATTTCTCCTCACTTAAGGGAGTAAAGTTTTTTTTATTTTTTTGAATCTAGAACATAATTTTCTTAGGGTAAACAGGTTTAATGCTTATAAGAGACTTTTCTATCTATAGGTTTAATTTCATATCACAAGATAGCAATTTACAAAAATCTACACAAGCAAACAATTTTCTTATTTTTAGTAAGCTGTAGCAATGAGCATTTTTCTATAGAAGGAAATTTTATGTTGAATACAAACACATGGAAGGTCCACATTCTTCTGTGAAGCTACACTCTGAATAAAATACATGCACAAATGAAGTTACAAATGCTATGTGCATTTTATGATAAAAATCCTGGAAATTATGTTTTATCATTTTTACTCTGCAGAATCAGAGTTTGAAAAATGAAGCATTCTCCTCTTCATCTAAAGATTCCATAGCATTAGTGGAAAGTTTTCCAATACCAGAGCTGTCTTCTATATCTTTGTTAATGCAGTTTTTCTTCTTGATGCTGGAGCTGAAAAATGAGTTTCAAACATTTTTTTCTTGATGTTGCCCCAGACAATACCACCATTACTTTTATGTTTTTTTGTTTGTTTGTTTTGCATATGAAAAACACATTTATCACATTCATCCCTATTTATAGAAGCTAGCATGCCAGGACTGACATGCTGACACTGAGGAGTTTTTGCCAACGAAATGATAACTCATGATAGAGTTTTTGGATTTCTGTCCATATTTGGCAGTGTATCATCCTTTTCTTGACTGTCCTGGAAACTTGGCAGCAGTACTCTTCGATTCTGCAAGAATGTTGTACTGAAAAAATCATCATGGTCATTTTTGGCAACTGTTCCAGAAAATCCCTCATCTGTTGCTTCCTTTTAAGAGTTCCCACTTTGGCAGTTATCTTAATAATTTGCTTCTTATCAGCATCACCTGGTTTGCCATTTTGGCCTTTGGGATTGGCTGGCTTTTTCTTAGTGATATGTTTCTGGGATCCTTTTCCTCAGGGATCTTCCATGTATTTCCTCTGGTATTCCTCAGCAGATGGAGAACCTATAGCCATAACAACATCTGACCAGAAATCAGGTTTGTATTTTGGAAGAGATGCAAAAGAACAATGAAGCTTCTATAATTCCTTCTCATTCCAGTCCTCATCCTGAATTAAACCAGGGAAACATTCTGAAGGAGGCCTGTTCATATTCTCAGATCCCATTGCCTCAATAATTGGAAACTTATTCCTAATACCAGATTTCTAAACAGTTTCTTTAGTAGAAGATCTAGATTTCAGGACCTCATACATGGGAAGCAGGCACTCAGCAACTGAGCTACATCCACTCCCCATTGAGAATTGGTTTTTTCATTTGTTTTGTTTTTAGGAGGTACTGGGGATCAAATCTGGGACCTTGTACATAAGAAGCAGGTGCTCAACCATTTGAGCTACATCCATTCCCTAGTACTTAGAGTCTTAATAGTAGTATTTTGAGATTTTTTTTGTGGTAAGAATCAATGTCTTCTAAAACAAATGTTTCCTTTTTGGACTTAGTGGTTACAATTATATCCTAGTTTGGATGAAGAATTTTTTTAGCCAACTGAGCACTAACTAATGCCTTGTTTGAGACTTCTAAAGATGAAACATTTTCATGTTGTTGGTTCAGAATTGGAAACTCTTGGCAGGGCTCCACTCTGCATGGAGCAGAACCGGGCACCACAGGACTTGTGCCTCAGGCCTGCATCGATCCTATACTGCCACAGCCAGAACTCAGGTCACCCTCACTGCCCGTGAGGCTCCCTGACACCCACAAAAGTTTAGGAATTGAGATATTACTTTATGCTCATTTGATCCACTGTATAGTGTCTTTTCCCATCAGTCTGAAGATTCCCTTTAGCGTTGCTTGTAGGCTGGTCTAATGATGACATACTTCCTCAGATTTTTGATTATCTGGGAATGTTTTAATCACTCCCTCATTTTTGAAAGACAGTTTTGGCAGATATAGAATTCTTGTTTGGTAATTCTTTTCAGCATTTTAATATGTCATCCCACTGCTTTCTTGCCTCCATGATTTCTGATGAGAATGTACTTTATCTTATTGAAGATCTCTTGTATGTGACACATTGCTTCTCATGCAGTTTTCAGAGTTCTCTCTTTATCTTTGGAATTAGACTGTTTGGTTATGATATGTCTCAGTGTGTGTCTCTTTGGGTTTATCCTGTTTTGAGTTTGTTGAGCTTATTCAGTATGGATATTCATGTCTTTCATTAAATTTGGAAATTTTCAACCATTACTTTGAATATTCTTTTTGACCCTTTCTTCTCCTTCTGGGACTCTTACAATGCATATACTGGCATGCTGATGGTGTTTCACAGGTCACCTAGTCTCTGTTCTCTCTTCTTCATTCTTTTTTCTTTTTCCTTCTCAGGTTGGATGATTTCCATGATCTTATCTTCAATTTCACTGATTCTTTCTTATGCCAGCTCCAGTAGTCTGTTGAAACCATTATGGATATTTCCTATTTCTATTACTCTGGTCTTCAGCTCTGTTTGCCTCCTTTTCACTGTTTCATATATCTTTATTGATATTCCATTTGTGTTAATATCTTGTGTTCTTTATTTCATTTCTTTTTCCTTTTTTAAATTTTAGGTCTTTTTGCATATTTCTGAAAATTTTAAAAAGCCTTTGTGTGGTATGTCCCAGATCTGGTCTTCTTCCTTGATGTTTTCTTTTCTTTTTTAAAAGATTTTATTTATTTATTCATCTATCCCCCCCTTGCTGCCTGTGCTCGCTGGGTCAGCCAACCACGCCGTGCGGGCGGGCCTGCCCCCACCAGGAGGCCCCGGGAACCGAACCCGGGGCCTCCCATATGGTAAACGGGAGCCCCACTGATTGAGCCACAGCCGCCTCCCCCTTGATGTTTTCTAATGCTTTACCTGCTCTTCAGTATGGGGCATCATGTCATGTTTCTTTGTATATTTTGTAATCTTTTGTGCAACCTGGACATTTTGGTATTTTAACATGTTAGCTTTAGACTTTAGACACTCTGGCATCTGTTCCTAAACTTGTATCCAGCTACTTTTATGACAGAGCTTTCCTTTGAATGTAAGGAACTAAAAATGACAACAAAAGGGACATCTTTTTTAGTCTTTGCAGATTGGCCTGTGTGAGTGGTCTCCTTCAGACTTAGCTGTCCTAATAATGAGTTTAGAAAACAGCTTGAGCCAGAACTATAGTGCCCTCTCCATCTTTTCTGCCCATGCATCTTGTCCTGGGCATGTGCACATGGCCCTAGAATTATCCAGTTTATGCGGACTTGAATGTCCCCATTATTCTAGGAAACAGTGTTTCCTCATGGTCACAGACACTACACTCTATGTCCCACCTGGCAGTCTTTATCCCAGTCAGCTGCAATTTGACTGTTCTCCTACTAACTTCTGTAGGATAGCTCTATGAGCCACCTCTACACGCAGGGCAAGTTCTGGGACAGAGAACCTGCAATGAATGTCTTTGGTTGGTTCTTAAGGGTGCCACTAGAAAAATTCAAATGGATATACATGCACCTAGGTATGTGCAGAAAGGTTACTCTGCTCCCTCCAGAACTGAGGGACTTGGGACCTGCACTGGGAGTGCTGGCCAGCTAAGTATTGAGTCAGTGGGGAAAAGGGGGATGGGCCGGCAAAAGCACCAGGAGAATCTACCATTTTTAAGTGGCCTTTTGAAGAAAATTGGCACTTGTCCTGTTACTGCAACCTTAACTGTTATCCGGAGCTTTAAGAGTTATGGTTTATTGCTTAAAGCTTCTGTGGGGGGAGGAAGCCCTGTAGTTTTCCACTCTAAAATCTTAATGTGGCTCTTTTAAATTTTTTTGGTCAGCTTGTTGTTTGCCTCAACTGCTATCCCCACATCAGGCAGCTGCAATATTAAACTATTGCTGCTAATTATTTTCACCAAAGTCTTCTGGGGAAAGGCTGTTTGCACCAGAGAAGATATATGTCAGTTCAAATAAAGACAAGCCTTGCCAATGGGATTTTCCAGGAAACTGCAAGACAGTTCTCATGATGGCACTTTCCTGGGATGGAGATTTGGAGAAGCTCCAACCCTGTTCTTCTCCCTCTAGTAGTTGCTGGTTTTTACTTTGTGGGATTGTTGGTTTTCTAGGCTACCTAAATTGGGGAGAGGGGGGATGGTTAGAGGGCAAGTTAAAACACTACTAAGCTCTGTTCTTACTAAGATTAAGCTGATTTTCTTGAATAAATGCTTCCTGGATTGTTGCAAGCTTCTGATTAGTTTCCAGAGTTCTGAAGAATTTGATTTTGATGCTTTTCCCCAGTGTTATAATTGCTTTATGAAGCAGAATTTTCAGATTGTGCCTTCACAATTTGTATTTCTTTTTTTTGACAGGGAAAATTTTTTTTAAATTATGAATTCAATCCATTTGGTGTATTTCAAAACGTGCAATACTTTTCTTCATTTATCAGTAAAAGAAGTTAGAAATTAACTTCCAAAAAAAAAAAAAAAAATCAGCAAATGGCAAACATTTCCTTGAAAGTCACAGTCACATATATAGTGCATCCTAGAAAAGAGGAGGGGCAAGACAGGTTCCACCCACTTTCATCAAATACTGGGCCTATACTTAAGGGTGGAGAGAAAAGGCAACTTTCAAAAAGGGGTATGTTATTAAATGAAGCATTTACTATACTCCTTCCTAAGAGCACCAGGTGGGGAACATGTTTTCTAAACTACATCTAGGAAGTGGAATGTGGAATTAATCCATCCTCCTCCCATCAAGGGCTGTCCACCACCGGTTAATGAATTAAAAAAACAAGACTAAATAAAAACAAACCCCCACAAACTCCACCCCCTCCCAAGAAAAAACAACAACAACAACAAAAAAACAAAACACTAAGATGTCCCAGATCACTCTCCAGAATGGAACCAGGGAGCAGCTTCAACAATTCAAATTAGTCTGTTACAGAGTCATCACAAGCATGCCTTACTTTTAACAATGTATTTCTTTTATGTATTTGTTCACTTGCTTATTATATGCCTTTCCTATCAGACTGTAATTTCCATGATAGTTCCAGGACTTTTCCCTATTCATTGCCTAAGATAGTACTTTCAATACATATTTATTGAAAGAATGAATTGAGCTTCAATATGTCATAACAAAAGTCATAGAAGTTATTGTGTGCCTACCATGTATAGATACTTTTATAGAAAAGGAATATTACATTATCAGTTTGTTACATTTCCTTAATACACTAACCAAAGAGTTTGGATCGACTCACTAGTATATGCTGATGATATCAGGGATACAATATAAAGAGGAAACAGGATTTGCCTTCAAAGAGTTTATTTTATAGTTGAGAAAATAGACTTTAAAAGATTATGCAATAAGAGAGTAAAAGTGTAGATGATAAATAGATTTATTGAAGTTTTGTGATACAAACACTTAGCATGGGAGTATGCATAGGTTGGGCAAGAAAATCATTAGGACAAGGTTTGACAAAATAGGTTGTGATGTCAGATTCCCTAGGATGGCCTGCCATTGTCTTCATCCATGTGTAGCTAGCTTCTTTTCATTTGATACAAAACTAACCATTTTATTATGAGAAGAAAGTTTCTTTTTAACTGTTTCCCAATGAACTGGAAACAAATTCAGAGGTTACTAAATTGCCCAATGTCATACAATGAATAAGTGATGAAGCCATCCCTGGCTCATGCTTGCTCCTTACTACCATGCTGCTTCTCCACAGCAGCTTAATTAAAAAATTTAAAATGATTAGGACATCCTACAGAATGAGAAAAATGACAGTTTGTTTGGAAAGCAGTCAGACAAACATCTATATGCATATTCATGGATACAAGTACAAATGTATACGTGCATGCATAATTTTTTAAAATCAAAAGTGATTGGGCGGGTGTCAAAAGAGGAGAATAATGGATAAGAGAAAGATTTCTAAAACTTCAATTACTGTTTTCAAAAGAGAAATTTTTCCTCTCCAATATGCTTTATCAACATATATTGTACAGTAATTACCATGCTCCCTCCTACTGCAAGGCCTTTGCATATGCTGTTCCCTTTTCATGGCTTGCACTTTCCTTCCTTCTCCAAATCTACCCCTACTCATCCCTCTGGTCTCATTGCAAGTGGAATTTCTCCCAAGGATGCCTTCCCTAATCTCTGTGACTGGGATAGGTCATTTTAGATTCTGGTAGTATTGTGTTCCTCTATTTCATAGCACTTGTGACAGCTGTGTTTTATATTTGTATGGTTATATAATTAATGTCTGTTTCTTCCACTTGACTGTGAGCACTGTGAGGGCAAAGATACATGTCATTTTTTTAAAAAAGCTTTATTGAGGTATAATTTACACTCCACAAAATTCACCCAAATTCACCTATTTTAAGTGTATAATTCACTGACTTTTTAAAGTAAATTTACAGAGTTCTGCAACTATACCCACACTACAGTTTTAGAATTTTCATCACCCCCTAAAAAATGCATCTTGCCCGTTTGCAACCAGTTCCCATTTTCACTCCCAACCTCTGTCAATCAGTAATCTGCTTTCTGTCTCTGTTTGTGCTTTTTCTGTTCATTTCATGTAAATGGAGTCTTACCAGATGTAGTCTTTTGAATCTGGTTTCCTTTACTTAGTGTAATGTTTTTGAGGCTTATCTGTATTGTAGCATGTATCAGTGCTTCATTTCTTTTTTATTGTTGAATATTCTATATTATGGATATACCACATTTTGTTTACCCATTCATCAGTTGATGGTTATTTGGATTATTTCTACATTTTTTACTGTTATGAATAATGCTGCTATGAACATTTGTGCGCAATCTTTGTGTGGACATATGTTTATAATTCTCTTAAGGTATCTAGGAATGGAATTAACTTTAAGAAAACACAAAACATTTCCAAGGTGGCTGTACCATTTTACATTCCCACCAGTAACGATGTCTTAGTTTGCCAGAGCTGCTTTGACAAACACCACACAATGGGTTGGATTAAACAATAAGTTTTTTTGGCTCATGGTTTTAATGGTTTTATAGGCCAGAGATCCCACATCAGGGTGTCAGTAAGGCCATGTTTTCTCTCAGTTTGTAGCATTCTAGAGATGATTTGCTGCAATCCTTCAAGTCCTTAACTTGCATCTCTGCCTCCATCACCTGGCAATGTCCTTGGTCTCCTCCTGTGGCTTTCTGTGACTTCTGGCTTCTACCAGTTTCTTGCTTCTACTCCTGCTCAGTTGTTGAATTTCCTCTCTTTTATAAGGCCTCCATTAGTATGAATTAAGACCCACCCTGATTCAATTGGCCATACTTAACTAATAACATCTTAAAAGGTCCTATTTACAAATGGGTTCACAGCCACAGAAATGTGGATTAAGGTTTGAAAACAAGCTTTTTGTGGGGCACATGATTCAATCTTGAATAAACGGGCTTCAGTTTTTCCACATCCTCACCAATATTTGTTGTCTTTTTCATTATAGCCATTCTACTGGTACATAGTGGTATTTTTAAAAATTTATTGAAGTATATCATTCATATATGAACATACATAAGTGTATAGCAATAGCTGTGAACTTACAAAACAAACATACATAACATCATATAGGGCTCTCATACCTCACCCTACCACCAATACCTTGCATTGTTGTTAAACATTTTTAATGATAAAGAGCATCCTCAAAATATTACTACTAACCAAAGTATTTTCCCCCAACCCATCCTATTATTATTATTTTTAAATATCATTTATACATGAACATACATAAACAATACCTGTATAGTAAAAGTTGTGAACTTATAAAGCAAACACTCATAACATCATACAGGGGTCCCATACATCAACCCTCCACCAACACCTTGCATTGTCTTGAGACATTTGTTACAAATTATGAAAGAATATTGTCAAAATGTTACTACTAATTATAGGCCTTTTCCTACATTTGGTGTATTTTCCCCCCAACCCACCTTATTATTATTTTTAAAATATATTTTATGACAGAAGTTGTAAACTTACAAAACAATCATGTACATGTGCAGAATTCCCCTCCATCAACCCACCATACCGTGGTGGAACATTTGTTACAGATAATGAGATAATATCATCCAATTATTACCAGGTCCACAGCATACATTTGGCACACATTTTCCATAATCCCCCATTATCAACACAGTACATCTTTGGCATAGATGCAGGAATATTACATTATTACTCTTACTCACAGTCTATAGGTCACTCCAGTTGTATTTTTCCCATGCTTCTCCACATTCCCACCACCCTGCAATAGTGATGTACATCTGCTCTAGCTCACAAAGGACACTCTGGCATCTATACCATCAACACAATTCTCATCCACCTCTGGGTTTACTGTGCTATTCAGTCCCTAGATTATTTTCTAGCTTTCTGTCAATTGGCATTTACATCCCTAGACTACCATTTTCAGCCACATCGCCATTTATAAACCAGTTGTTACTCACTATAATGTGTTACCATCAACTCTGTACATTTCCACACTTTTACAGTAAAGCTAATTAAAACGTCTATATATATTAAATATCAAGAGTCCATCTCAGCCCTCCTCTTATCTCCTTTAAGAATCCACCACCTACCACCAGGTCTTGAAGATATTTTCCTACATTTTCTTCTAGAAGCTTTATGGTTCTTGCTTTTATATTTAGATTTTTGATTCATTTTTAGTTAATTTTTGTATAAGGTGTGAGATAGGGGTCCTCTTTCTTTCTTTTGCTATGGATATCCAGTTTTCTCACCACCATTTGTTGCATGGACTGTTGTGCCTGAGCTGGGTAGGTTTGACAGGCCAGTCAAAAATCATTTGACCATAGATGTGAGGGTCTGTTTTTCAACCATCAATTCAGTTCCATTGGTCTATGTGTCTGTTTTTTTTTTGCCAGTACCATGCTGTTTTTACCACTGTAGCTAGGTAATATGACTTAAAGCCGAGAAATGAGTCTTCCAACTTTGCTTTTCCTTTTTAAGATGTTTCTGGCTCTTCAGGACCCCTTATCCTTCCAAGTAAATTTGATAATCATGTTTTCCATTTTTTAAAAAAAATGCTGGTGGAATTTTTAAAATCAGGATTGCATTAAATCTATACATCAATTTGAGTAGAATTGACATCTTTTTTAAAAAAAGATTTATTTATTTACTTTTTATCCATTTAACCCCCTCCCCCCCACATTTTTGCTGTTTTTGTGCCCATTTGTTGGGCAATTCTCTGCATCTGTTTCCTGTCATCTCCTCTCATACACCTACTCCTGTCTTCACTGGGAGTCTGTCCTGGGAACCTCCAATGTGGGAGAGGGGCATTCTGCCATCTGTGCCACCTCAGTTCCTGGTTTTTCAGTGCATCTCATCTTGGCTCTCCTCTGCGTCTCTCTCCTGTTATGTCATCATCTTGCTGCATGGTTTGGCATGGTTTTGCAGGTGAGCAGTGAGGCTCACCCGCTCACTGGGCCAGACGACTCACCCACTTGTGGGGCTTGATGGCGCACCCACACAACTTATATATTTTTCTTTTTTAACTTTATTTTGTACATTTAATAATTGAAAACATAAACAATTAAAAACTAAAAAGTAAACACAGATGAATAAATATATACATTTCTCAATTAAATGTAATGGATACATGTAAATTTTTTTTTTTGAATCAAACAATATATTACGCATTATATTTGGTTCATAGTAATGCATTCATATAGTACTTGTCCTTTTGTGTCTGGCTTGCTTCACTCATAAAAATGTCCTCCAGGTTCATCCATGTTGCCATATGCTTTATGACTTCATTTCTTCTTACAGCTGCATAATATTCCATTGTGTGAATAGACCACAGTTAGTTTATCCATTCAGCTGTTGATGGACACCTGGGTGTTTCCAACTTTTGGCAAAGGTGAATAATGTGGCTATGAACATTGGTGTGCAGATGTCTGTTCGTGTCACTGCTCTCAGTTCTTCTGGGTATAAACCCAGTAGTGGTATTGCAGGGTCACTTGGCAAGTCTATATTCAACTTCTTTAGGAACTGCCAAACAGTCCTCCATAGTGGTTGTACCATCCTGCATTCCCACCAACAGTGAAGAAGTGTTCCTATCTCTCCACATCCTCTTTAACACTTGTAGTACTCTGTCTTTTTAATAGTGGCCATTCTGATAGGTGTGAAATGATATCTCATTGTAGTTTTGATTTGCATTTCCCTAATCATGAGTGATGTTGAACATTTCTTCATGTGTTTTTTGGCCATTTGTATTTCTTCTTCGGAGAAATGTCTATTCAAGTCTTTGGCCCATTTTTTAATTGGGTCATTTGTCTTTTTATTGTTGAGCTGTAACCTCTCTTTATATAACCTGGATATTAAACCCTTATCAGATATGTGATTTCCAAATATTTTTTCCCATTGAGTCAGCTGCCTTTTCACCCTTCTGACAAAGTCCTGTGAGGTGCAAAAGTGTTGAATTTTGAGGAGGTCCCATTTATCTACTTTTTCTTTTGTTGCACGTGCTTTGGGTGTGAAGTGCAAGAAACTACCACGTACTACAAGGTCTTGAAGATGTTTCCCTACATTTTCTTCTAGTAGTTTTATGGTCCTGGCTTTTCTATTTAGATCTTTGATCCATTTTGAGTTGATTCTTGTATAGGGGGTGAGATAGGGGTCCTCTTTCATTCTTTTGGTTATAGATATCCAGTTCTCCCAACACCGTTTGTTGAAGAGACCGTTTTTTCCCATCAGCGTGGGCTTGGTAGGTTTGTCAAAAACCAGTTGACTGTATAAGTGAGGGTTTATTTCTGGATTCTCAATTCTATTCCACTGATCGATATGTCTATCTTTATGCCAGTACCATGCTGTTTTGACCACTGTAGCTTTGTAATATGTTTCAAGGTCAGGCAGCGAAATTCCTCCCACATTGCTCTTTTTTTTAGAATACTTTTGGCTATTCGGGTGCACTTACCCTTCCAGATGAATTTGGTAATTGCCTTCTCTAATTCTCTAAAGTAAGCTGTTGGGATTTTGATTGGTATTGCATTGAATCTATAAATCAGTTTGGGCAAGATTGACATCTTCACGATATTTATTCTTCAAATCCATGAACACGGAATGTTTTTCCATTTGTTTAGGTCTTTTTAAATTTCTTTTAGCATTGTTTTGTAGTTTTCTACATATAGGTCCTGTACTTCTTTGGTTAAATTAACTCCTAGGTATTTGAGTCTTTTTGTTGCTATTGAAAATGGAATTTTCCTCCTGATTTCCTCCTCAGATTGTTCAGTACTAGTGTACAAAAACATGACTGATTTTTGCGTGTTGATCTTATATCCTGCCACTTTGCTGAACTCATTTATTAGTTCAAGTAGCTTAGTTGGGAAATTTTCTACCATTGTTTCTTCAAATATTCCTTCTGCCCCTTTTCCCTTCTCTTCACCTTCTGGGACACCCATGACACGTATGTTTGCATGTATCTTGCTATCATTTAGTTCCCTGAGGCCTTGTTCAAGTTGTTCCAATCTTTTCTTCATCTATTCTTTTGTATGTTCACTTTCATAGCCCATTTCTTTAAGTTCACCATCCTTTCTTCTCCCTCCTCTGATCTGCTGTTATATGATTCCAGTGTATTTTTAATTTCATTTAGTGCACTTTTCATTCCTGTAAGATCAGCGATTTTTCTATGTATGCTTTCAAATTCTTCTTTGTGCTCATATAATGTTTTCTTGATATCCTTAATCTCTTTAGCCATCTCATTGAATTTATTAAGGATATTTGTTTGAACATCTATGATTAGTTGTCTCAACTCCTTCATGTCATCTGGAGGCTTATCTTGTTCCTTTAACTGGGCCATATCTTCCTGTTTCTTGGTGTGGATTGTAATTTTTTATTGGTGTCTTGGCATCTGGCTTACTAGAGTATTTATTCTGGGTGCAGTTTTTCTCTTCAGTTTAGGGCTTCCTGCCCTTTCTTCCTTGCTGGTTGTGTGGTAGGAGCCAATGATGTAGTTGGTGCTATAAGCTGTGGAGGCTCAAGCTGCCCTCATTGCCCCAAGGACCAGTGAAGCTTCTCCCAACTTTCTCCTTTGCCAGGGGTATGGACAGAGCCACAGTTGTGTGGAATAATCCAACTCATGCAGGCCTAGACTGTATTTGCCCAGAGAGACTGATGAAGCTTCATGCCCCTTTCTCCCCTGCCTGGGCTGGGGATGGAGCTGCAGGTGTGGGCAGCAATCTATGCAGTGCAGGTCCAAGATGACCAGAGTTGCCCTGGTAGATTTCTGATTATTCAGTCTGTGCCAGCTAAATGTACCTGCAGTTACCTGGATAGGCTGGTGCAGGTCCCACCAGCTTCTTCCCCACTGCTAGAGGTAGGACTGAAGCCTAGGCTAGGGCTGCAGGCCAATCTGGGTTAAAGAAACTGGTCTCAACCATCACTGTGATTTTCAGTCAGCCCGGCTTCCACTCATGCTGGGGGTGAGTCAAAATGGCAGCTACTGGCCTCCTTCTGGCTTGGACAGACTCAAACTTTAGCTGTTCTTAGGGTTGTACTTTAGCCAGCTGAATTATACTAGTCAGCAGCTGAGATCGGTGACCAACCATCTCTTCTCCTGTTTTTGGGAAATGGAGCTTCCAGTTCCTGCCACAGAATAGCTCCTGGGGTGGCTTGCGCTGCCAAAGTAGGATGATCACTGGCCTCTGCGGCCTGGCCTGTAGTTTCCCAGAAAGCCTGGCGCAGCTCCCCCCAGCGTCCCGAGGTGGGCCTGGAGCTTAGGTTAGAGCAGCAATCTGATATAGATGGAAAGAAGCCGGTCCCTACCAGCACTGTGATTTTCAGCCAGCCCTGCTTCCCCTCGTGTCAGGTGCGGAGTTAAGATGGCAGGTTCCGGCCTCTTTCTGACTTGGACAGGTTCAAACTTCAGCTGTTCTTAGGATTATACTTTAGTCCACTGAATTTACTAATCAGTAGCTGAATTTGGTGCCCAGCCATCTCTTCCTTCCCGGTTTTTGGGAAGTGGAGCTTCCAATTCCAGCTGTGGAACAGCTCCTAAGGCGTCTTGTGCCTCCAGTGGAGCATGGGCACTGACCTCCGTGGTGTGGAGTGCTCTACTTACAAATCTTCTCTGCAGAGGTGCAGTCTCTTTCTTCCTTTCTTTCAAGCATGTTGTAGGATGCACTTCTGGTCTCCTGGTGCCCCCAAACAAGTGCCCTAGATAGCTCTGGGTGATCATCAACTGCCCTATAGCAGGAGCTGATTTTAGGAGCTCTTTACTCTGCTGCCATCTTGCTGGTTGTGCAAAGTGGTATTTTAATATGTTTTTTCCATGTCAATTTTTGCTCACATTATATCCTCAGATCTTGGCATAGTGCCTGGCACATAGTAGACACTCAATAAAAATTGTGGAAGTAAAGAAGATTAATATATATAGGTTTACAGATGGCAACTTTAAGATGGCTCATTTAGCAAAGATTATCCCAAGGTAAATTTTTGGCCAATTTTGGAGGGAGACTGAGTCTAAACAAGGGCCAATCCCATGAACTTATGGCATTAAGTTGTATAAACAAGAAAAGATCCTGGATATCTGGCACTGAGACTTTCTCATTCATGCCATGATACTTTGTAGGTAACGAGTATATGCTTATTTCATTCATTTGATATGTGTGTGTGTGTGTGTGTATTTCCTATGTTCTAGGTATTGTACTGGGAACTGGGGATGTAGCTTAAACAAGACAGATATGCATCTTGTCCTCATGGAGCTCACAGTCTAGTGGAGGTTACAAAAAAATTAATAGGCAATTAACAATTTAACATGACAAATGTTGTCATGGGGAAAGTACATCATGATGTGAGAACATATAGAAGGGACATCTAATACAAACATCTAAGGTGAGACATGAGGAAATAATGCCAGGCAAAGCATTCTAGGCAGCCAGAACAGCATCTGCAAATGCACAGAAGTGCAAGAAAACTTGGAAAATGGGAAACTAATATCATTTCTAAAGGCTAGGATGGGGAGGTGAGCAGGGTCCAAATCCTATAAGTCCTTACAAGCCTTTTTAAGGAATTTGAACTTGATCCTGTGGGATAGGGAATTCTTGAATGTTTTTAAGTAGAGAAGTGACACAGTCACATATGTGATTTTAAAAGAGCACTGTGACTTCACTGTGGGGAGTGGATTAGAGGGGATCAGAGTGGATTCAGGGAGACCAGCTAGTTGACTTGTGAATAATTTTTGTGAGAGAGATGAGAGGACCTGGACTATGGAGAGAAGTAGATAGGTTAAGATAGTATGGGAGCTAAGGGAGAAAAATGCCTTGGTTTCTTACTTGATCCATGGGGTGAATGTTGGGTCCATTCATTGAGGTTTGTGGAAGTAGATGATGAATATGGTTTTTTATATTTCCAGAGTTTGAGCTGCCTGTTGGTCAGCCTTGTGAGCCTGGATGCAAGAGAGAGATCTTGGTTGGAGAAAGAACTTTTGAAGTCATCAGTTTTTGTATAGTTATTAAAGCTGTAAGAGTACATGAGGGGGAGCTCATGTGGCTCAAGTGGTTGAGTGCCTGCTTCCCATATGGAAAGTCCCAAGTATGGTTCCCAGTGCCTCCTAGAAAAAACAAAAGCAAAACAAATGAAAAAACCAACTCAGGAGAGGCGATGTGTCTCAGAGGTTTGGTTGAGTGCTGGCTTCCCACATACAAGGTCCTGGGTTCAATCCCTGACCCTGGTACCTCAAAAAAAAAAAAAAAAAAAAGTACATGAGATTGGCCAGGAAGCATGATAAACAGGAAGAGAGAATATCTAAGACCAGAACCCTCCATTTAAGGAACAAGTAGAGAAAGAGGATCTGCAGGGAAATAGAAGGAAACTGGGAGAGTTTGAGGTACCAAAAACTGAGGAATGGGAGAGTAGTTGGCAATGTCTCTCCACTGAGATATGAAGTAAGATATTAAATTGAGAGATGTCTATTGGATGTAACAACAGTGAGGTTGTGATACTTACCTGGCAGGGGAGATACCATGATTGCGAAGGTGGTTTTCCCAGGGTGGGGCTTATCCATTGCACTCAGGATGTGCTGACCCCTGAGATTTCCCCAAATGTGGGAAGCTTGACTGCATAATTTGTGGTAGTGGGGGACTGCATTCATGCTCTCCCCTGTAAAAAACAGAAACAAAAAACAATGAGATTGTTGATGAGTTTGACTAAGATGGTTTAATAGAGTGGTAGGGGTGGATGACAGACTGCATTACGTTGAGGAGTGAATAGGTGGTCAGAAAGTGAAGACTGTGTACAGATAATGTTTTTTAGAAGTTTAGCTATGAAGGAAATGAGAAGGAGGGCAGTAGCTGGGATGGGACAGGGGATTAAGGGAAGGCTAATTTTTTTCATTGAATTCTCTTGATTGCTTTTCCTTATAGGGGTATGATTTACCTCTTTAGTATTCTGTTTGTTTTCTTGGCTTCATTTCAGTGTGAGGTGATGGAGGGGCAAGAAATAAAAATATTTAGCTATTGCATTGTGTAGTTAATCTTTTCCATGTAGTAAGAAAATTGTTTTACTATCTTAATTAGCTGTATTTCCTCTGTATAATTTTTGAGAGATTGTCTTTATAATGAAACCTTATTTTAATATGTTGTATCTTCTGTTTGTTTTTTAGATCATTCATCGAGATATAAAACCTGAGAATATTTTAGTTTCCCAGTCAGGAATTACTAAGCTCTGTGACTTTGGTTTTGCACGAACACTAGCTGCTCCTGGGGACATTTATACGGACTATGTGGCCACACGCTGGTATAGAGCTCCAGAATTAGTATTAAAAGATACCACGTATGGAAAGTATGTATGTTTCGAGATCCTGACTGGCATTTCCTGGCAATCTCTTTTTTTTTTTTTTTTTTTCCTGTGGTTGTCTGTAATCCCTACTACCCTGTCTATATCCGTATTATACCCTCTACCTTCTGTGCTATGGGTTGGGGCTAAGAAGAATGATACCTCAATGGTAACCTAACAGAAAGGCCCTATAGGCAGGCCCCTGCCATGCTGGCCACTTCTGCCATGCCTGCCCTTTGGAGCTCAGTGACCACAGCTCCAGAAGACCTGTGCAGAGATCCTTCATGGTATATACATGCTTGCTCTAAGCTATACCCCACCTTTGGCAGAACTGCCATCAGTTTACCTTTAGCCTCTACATTCGACAAAGATTTGTAAATCATTTACCTCCATGTTGCAATAGGAACTGCCAAGTTTCCTATTTCCTCGGAAATGGCATTCTCATTGCAAAGACCAACAAATAATAATTTTTAAAATGTGCCATTCTAGGTGCCTCAAAAAATAGCATGGTCTCAGTCTAATGTATAGCAGCAATCTAATATAAAAATAATCAGTCCTGAAGAACATAAAGGGACCAAGGTGTACAACTGAATACAAGAAATGGAGGGAGAGAAATAAATACTTCTCACATGCTTTTCCTAGAAACTCTGGTTTTGTTATAATAACAGCTAACTAATGAGTATTTACTTTAAGCCAAGAACTGTTCTAAGAGCTTTATATGTGTTAAATCATTTAATCTTCACAACAACCCTGGGAAGTAGGTGCTACTGTTATCATTCCCGTTTTAAATAAGAGGACACTAGGCACAGAGAGTTAAAGTAATTTGCCTAGCATCACATAGCTGGTAAATGGCAGAACCAGGATTCTAACCCAGGTGGTCAGGATTCAGAGTCCATGCTTCAGAGTACTTTCTCAACTATACCTACCACTGGTGCCCTGCACAGACCTTCTCTGTGCCTCAGCCACATCATCTGTAAAATGGAAATAGTAATCGAAACTGCTTCATAGTTTTATTGTGAGTATTAAATGATTTAACGCATGGAAAGGCTAAAAAATACAGTAAATGCTCATTAGATGTAGCTTTCCTTCTTCAAGTTCAAGGTCCTTCAAACTGCCCTCCCCTCCCCCCCGTCCCACTTGCCTCTGGTCACAATGTAGACTTCTTAAGATCTCTCTGTGTTCCAATTCTACCCTCTCTCCATTATGTACCTTAAATTCCATTTCTGATACACTTCCTAACTCCCATTCCTTGGCCCAAAACTGTATCCTCTTCTAAATCCTCTAGTACATTATCTGTAAATATTGTGCCAATTAATATTTAATGTCAGTTAGTTCTTTCTCAAGCTCTCTCTCTCTTTTTTTAACCTTCCAATAAAAGAAGCTCCTTGTGGCATAATTCTTGTATTCTACAGAGCCAAAACTTGTTGTCTTGCATACAGTATCGTTGGATTCTATGAGGCTTCATATTGTGTTTGAAACAGATTTGCTAGTGAGTCCCTTTTAAAAAAACTTTTTCTTGTAAAACAAAACACAGATACAGAAAAACTCATAATAAATGAATAGCTTCAACACCAGATTAAAAACAATATTTTTTGGGGGCAGATGTGGCTCAGATGGTTGGGTGTCTGTCTCCCATATGGAGGGACCTGGGTTCCATCCCCGGGACCTCTCGGTAAAAACAAAACAAAACAAAACAAAAAACACAATATTTTTATAGTCACCCCAGAAAATCCTAAATGGACCCTATGCAAATTACAACACATTCCCTTCTCCCAAAAGTATCTGTTATATTGACTTTCACCATAATTGGTTCCTTACATTTCTTTAGTTTTATCACCCAAGTGTGCGTTCACTACTTTAATGTGTTTTTTGTTTGTTTGTTTGTTTTGTTTTGTTTTTTGAGGTACCGGTGTCAGGGATTGAACCTCGGACCTCGTATGCAGGAAGTTGGCACTCAAGCACTGAGCCACATAAGCTCCCCTGAGTTGTTTTTTTTTTTTTTTTTTCACTTGCTAGCTTGTCTATTTTTGTTTTTAGGAGGCACTGGAAATGGAACCTGGGACCTCCCATGTGGGAAGCAGGCACTCAGCCACTTGAGCCACATCTACTTCCCATTCATGTACTTTAATCTAGCTTTTTTTTTTTTTTTTTTTTTTAACCACGGCTTTATTAAGATATAATTCACATATCATATAATTTTCACACCAGTGGTCTTTAGTATATTCACAGAGTTGTTCAACTGTAACCACCAGTTAAGTTTAGAACATTTTCATAACCCCAAAAAGAAACCTTGTGCCCAATAGCAGTCATTCCCCATTACCTCCCAACCGCTAAAGCCAGGCAACCATCAATCTATTTTCTGTCTCTATGCATTTGCCTGCTCTGAACATTCCATATAAATGGAATTTTATAATACGTGGTCTACTGGGACTGGTTTTGTTCACTTAGCATAATGTTTTCAAGGTTCATCCATGTTGTAGCATGTAACAGTACTTTATTTCTTTTTGCTGCTGAATAATATTTCGTTGTATGGGTATCCTGCAATTTTGTTTATCCATTCACAAGTTGATGGACATTTGGGTTGTTTCCACCATATGAGTATTTTTTCTCTTTTCTTTCTTTTATTTTGGTTATATGGGTATTTTGAATAATGCTACTATGACATTTGTATACAGGTTTTTGTGTGGACATAGATTTTCATTTCTTTGGTGTATATATGTCAGAGTGGAAATGCTGGGTCATATGGTAACCCTAGGAACTGCCATACTGTTTTCCAAAGTGGCTGCACTATTTTACATTCCCACGAGAAGTGTATAAGGGTTCCAATTTTTCCACATCTTTACCACCACTTGATTTTTTTTTTTAATTAATTTATTTATCCCCACCTTGCTGCTTGTGCTCTCTGTGTCCATTTGCTTTGCGTTTTACTGTGTCTGCTTGTCCTCCTTTGTTGTGTCATCTTGCTGCGCCAGCTCACTGCGCAGTGCGGGCCATCAGCTCACCAAGCTGTGCAGGCTGGCTTGCCTTCACCAGGAGGCCCTGGGAATCGAACCTGGGGCCTCCCATATGGTAAACAGGAGCCCAACCAATTGAGCCACAGCCGCTTCCCCATCACTTGTTATTATCTGTCTTTTACTGACAGCCATCTTAGGCTTTTTAAAAAATTAACTTTTTAACTGGAATAATTTTAGTTTATAGAAAAATTCTGAAGATAGTATAGAGAGTTCCCATATAGCCCTCACCCAGTTTTTCCCCCTAATGTTATCATCTTTTATTACTGTGGTATGTTTGTCAGAATTAGACTTGCCTTTCTTATTTAAATAAAATTTGAATATTTTAAAAAATCTTTTTAAAACTATAGGCATTTCCTCCATTCTTTTCTTTTCCTTACTACTTATCTGTTGAAGAGTCCATACCATTTGCTTTGTTGAGTTTCTCACAGTTTGAATTTGGCTGATTGCATACTCACAGTGAAATTCAATATATTTCTCTGTCTTCAATATTTTCTGCAAACTGGCAGTTGAATCCAGAGGCTGGATTAGTCTATCCCTTTGGCAAGTCTATAGGCAATATTGTCTTCCTTCATCATGTGACATGTAATGTCTGAATGTTTGTTTTGTGATGTTAGTAGCCATTGATGCTTTATGGCTAGATCCACCAATTCCCTGCAGTTAATAAAACAATTAATTTTATTGTTTCCTTTTTATTTGTTACATAGAGCACTTTTATAAACAGACATTTCCCCTTATGTACTATTTGGTTACTCAGTGATATGGTTCACATAGAGAACGCAGGATAAAAGCTTGATTTATTTATCAGTTTTATAGAATTGTTTCCCTATTTTCCTCAAAGGTGATGAATTAATTTTTTACAAATATTATTATGAACTCATGCATTTAAACATATCTAATGTATTTCAGTGCATTGCAACTTCTTTTTTTTTTTTTTTTTTAAAGATTTTATTTATTTATTCATTTATCTGCCCCCCTTGCTGCTTGTGCTCGCTGGGTCAGCTAACCACGCTGTGCGGGCGGGCTTGCCCTCACCAGGAGGCCCCGGGAACCGAACCCGGGGCCTCCCATATGGTAAACGGGAGCCCCACTGATTGAGCCACAGCCGCTTCCCTGCAACTTCTTATTGAAGTTCAAATTTTCCTATCTTTAGCCAATTGGAGTCTTTTTAAGTTGGCTCGAGTTCTTTTTTTTTACATTTTTTATTTTTGTATTTTAAAAATAATTGTAGGTTTATAGAAAAATGATAAAGAAAATACAAAATTCCCATATACTTATACTTTTATACTTATACATTTCATGGGTTTATACTGATACTTCCTATTCAAATTCAGGGATACATGTTTTTACTTAATTTCTTTTGTATTACCTGTATATCTCCTTTCTTCTACAATAAGAATTCTGATTCCAAGGACATAGGAAGTGATAGAATTAGAATATTCCATAATTATTTAGTCTCAGGATACCAGATACCAATATTAATACCCTCCCCTTCAGTGTGAGGACTGAAAATAGTTAAAATGTTTTTGCATATGCTCTCTTCCATTGCCCCCCCCCCCCACCTACATTGTCAGAGCACAGTCATAACTTTCTATACTGTCACTTTTTCAACCCCCAGTTAGTCTTTTCTGTAAGTAAATATTTTAAGTACTCACCACCAGTCTTTAATTTGATACTTCTCTAGTATCAAACTCATTCTCTAGTAGGTTTATCAAGACGTGTTCAAAGGAACAATATTCCTTATGTTACTTGCATGTTGGTATCAGTTTTCCCATGTTCTTATAGAAAGTTAGTTTGGGTGTAAAATTCTTGGAATTTATTTTATTTCCTTGAATATGTTAACTATGTTATTCTTTTTTCTTCTGCATAAAATATTTTTGTTGAAAATTCTGATGATAATCTAATTTTCTTAACCTTGCATGTGACCTACTTGCTCTTTTTACCCTAGATGATCAAAGCATTTTTCTTTTTCTGTCAAGTTCATTAATTTACTAAAATACCTTAGTATTGCTAGTTCTGGGTCAGTAGTCTCAGATATATTGTGCACTCTTTTAATATATATAGTTTAAAAATATTTTTTAAAAATTAGAGTTTTTAGTGTTTGTTATATTCCCTTGGATTTTTTCTTCAAGAATTCTCATTATCCATATGTTGGGTTTTTTCCCCTTCAATATCATTTTCTCTAAAATTCTTTTAATCTCTTTTAAAAATTGTGTTAAGATAAAATTTATTATTTTAACCATTTTTAATTTTACAATTTGGTGACATCAATATATTCACAATATGGTGGAATCATCACCACTATTTCAGAACATTTTCATGATCCCCAACAGAAACTCTGTACCCATGAAGCAATAACTTTCCATTCTCCTCTCCCCCCAGACCCTGCTAAACAGCATTTTACTGTCTGTCTTTATGAAGTTGCCTATTCTATTTACCTTATAAAGTTGAATCATAAAATATTTGGCCTTTTGTCTCTGGCTTATTTCACTCAGCATAATGTTTCAAGGTTCATCCATGTTGTAGCATGTATCATAACCTCATTCCTTTTGATAGATGAATAATATTCCATTGAATGTATATACCCCATTTTGTTTATCCATTCATCTGTTGATAGACACTTGGGCTGTTTCTACCTTTTTGCTATTGTGAATATAGGTGTGGAATGCCTGGGCTATATGGTAACTCTACACTTAACTTTTTGAGGAACCACCAAACTATTTTCCATAGTGGCTGCACCATTTTACATTTCCTCCAGTGGTGCACAAATGTTCCAATTTCTCCATATCCATTTCAACACTTTTAGTTCCCATTTTTGTTTAAAAATCCATCTTAGCTGTGAAGAAGTATCTCATTGTGGTTTTAAATTGAATTTCTGTAATGACTAATGATGTTCAGCATCTTTTCATGGGCTTATTAGCCATTGGTATATCCTCTGAGGAGAAATGTCTATTCAAGTCCTTGGCTCATTTTTAAAATTTTTTTTTTTTTGACATTTTGTAATTGAGTTGTAGGAGTTCTTTATATATTCTGATTTCCCTTGTGATTTTTTCCCCTTGACCCATTGGTTGTTTAAGAGTATATTGCTGGAAATGGATTTAAAAATTGTTGACCTGGAAAAAATAAAATAAAATAAAATAAAAAGAGTGTATTGCTGGGGAGTGGATATAGATCAAGTTGTTGAGCACCTGTTTCCCATGTATGAGGTCCTGGTTTTGATCTCTGGTACCTCCTAAAAACAAACAAACAAACAAACAAACAAACCCAACTCTCATTGGGGAGTGACTGTAGCTCAGTGGTTGAATGCCTGCTTCCCAAGTCCATGGTCCTGGGTTCAATCCCTGACACCTCCTAAAAAATAAAAAATAAAAATAAATAAAAATTAAAAAGTGTATTGCTTAATTTCCACAAATTTGTGAACTTTCCAGTTCTCCCTCTGTCATTGATTGCTAGCTTCATTCCATTATGGATGGAGAAGAGACTTTGTATAAATGTATTGAGACATGTTTTGTTACCTGAAATATGGTCTATCCTAGAGAATGATGTATATGCACTTGAGAAGAATGTATACTCTGCTGTTGGGTGAAGTGTTCTTTATATGTCTACTTTGTTCAAGTCCTTTGTTTCCTTATTGACCTTCGGTCTATATGTTCTGTGCATTATTGAAAGTGGTGTATTAAAATCTCCTACTATTATAGAGGCATCTATTTTTCTCTTCAAATCTGTCGATGTTTGCCTCATAAATTTTGGGGCTTTGTTGTTTGGTGCATGTATGTTTATAATCATAATATCTTGATAAAAAGACCCTTTTTTTAAATCAATATAGAGTGCCCATCTTTTTCCCCTTTAACAATTTTTGATTTTAAGTCTGTTGTCTATATAGCCACCCATGTTCTCTTTTGATTACAATTTGCAAGGAATACTTGTTTCCATACTTTTTCTTTCAACCTACTTGTGCATTTGAATTTAAGGTGAATCTCTTGTAAACAGCAAATAGTTTGGTCATTTTTTAAAAATCCATTTTGCTAATCTCTGCCTTTTGACTAGAGAGTTTAAACCATTTACATTTAAAGTAACTACTTTCTTCGGACTTTTTGCTCTTTTTTTTTTTTTTTTTTTGTAAATCATAAACCATTTTTGTCTCTTAACTCTTCCATTACTGCCTATTTTTGTATTTAGTTGATTTTTAGTAGTGAATTCTTTAGAATACATTCTTATTTCCTTCTGGGCACAGTTTTTCCTTTTTTTTTTTTTTTTTTTTTTGGTGTGTGTGTGTGGTTGCCTTGGGGCTTAAATTTAACCTCCTAAGTCTATACAGACTTTCATTTAGTTTGATAACAACTTAACTTCCAAGTGCACACAAACTATGTTCCTATATCCTTCTGTTGCCCATCTTTTTGTAGTTCTTGTCACAAATTCCATATTTATGCATTATGAGTGAAAAAAACATTGATACATCATCACTTTTTATGCATTTATCTTTTAAATGCTGTAAGTAGTACAAAGTGGAGTTGCAAATAAAAAATAGAATAGTATTAGCATTTATATTTACCCAAGTTATTACCTTTAGTGGAGATCTTTCTTTCTGTGGCTTCAATCTCTTTATTGTCTAGTGTCCTTTCATTTCAACCTGCAGAACTCCCCTTAGCATTTTTTATATGTTTGGTCTAATGACGATGAACTCCTTCAGTTTTGTTTATCTAGGAATGTCTTAATCTCTCCCTTATTTTTTTTGAAAGACAGTTTTGTCAGATACAGAACTCTTGGTTGGCTTTTTTTTTTTTCTTTCAGCACTTTAAATATGTCACCCCACTTCCTTCTTGCCTCTATGATTTCCAATGAGAATTCAGCACTTCATCTTATTGAGGATCTCTTGTATGTGATGCATTACTTCTCTCTTGCAGTTTTCAGAATTCTCTCTTTATCTTTGGCATTTGACTGCTTGATTATATGTGTCTCTTTAAGTTTATCCTGTTTGGAGTTTGTTGAGCATCTTATATGTGCACATTCATGTCTTTTGTTAAATTTTGGAATTTTCAGCCATTACTTTTTTTTTTTTTTTTCAGGTACTGGGGCAGGAGATTGAACCCAGGACCTCATATGTGGGAAGCTAGCGCTCCCACATATGGCTTTCCTGAGTTGTTTTTTTTGTTTGTTTGTTTGTTTTGCTTGTTTGTTTTTGTCTTTTCAGGAGGCACTGGGAACCAAACCCAGGACCTCCCATGTGGGAGGCAGGAGCTCAACCACTTGAGCCACATCTGCTCCCAATTACTTTTTTTTACTTTAAAAAAAAACAAAAAAACAATTTATTGACATATATCATTCAAACATGAACATACATAAACTGTAAGTGTTCAGTAAACATTATGAACTTACAAAACAAACATGCACAACATCATACAGGGCTCCCACACATCACCCCCCATAAACACCTTGCATTGCTGTGAAACATTTGTTAACAAGTCATGAAAGAGCATTGTCAAAGTATTACTACTAACTATAGTCTATATCTTACTCCCCTATACATTTTTAAAAAGGATTTATTTATTTACTTATTTTTATCCATTTTTACCTAACCCCACCCCCACCCCCGGTTTTTGCTGTTTCTGTGTCCATTCACTGGGCAACTCTCTGTGTCCATTTCCTGCCCTCTCTTTTCATCCCTCTCCCCCTGTCTTCACTGGGATTTAATCCTTGGAACCTCCGATATGGGAGAGAGGCGTCCTACCGCCTGCACCATCTTGGCTTTCCCTTGTGTCACTCTCCTATTTCATCATCATCTTGCTGCATGGCTTGCAGGGCCTGGCAGTGCACCCATGTGTGGGGCCTGGAGGCACACCTGCACATAGGGCCTGACAGCTCACCCGCTCATGGGGCCTGGAAGGCACACCTGCTCGTGGGGCCTGGTGGCGCACCTGCATATGGGGTTTGGGGGGCTCAGCCGCTCATAGGGTCTAGCGGCGCATGTGCACATGGGGCCCGACAGCTCACCCCTGCATGGGGCCTGGTGGCCCACGTGCCTTCTATATTTTTCTTTTTTTTATTTTTACTGGGAGGTCCCGGGAATTGAACCCAGGTCCCTCCATATGGGAGATGGACACCCAACCACCCAAGTCACATCTTTCCCCCTGCTATATCTCTTAAGGTTGACCAAAGATACCCAAAGTTACAGTCTTTTCCCATACAGGATGGTCATATAATAAATCAGGCTTAGTTTATCACCAGCATTCTAAAAACTAGACATAGGGAGAAAAACTAGGTCTGGGGACAAATGCATGGTTTCTAATATAGCAAATGTTTAACCTACCCTGATTATCACAAAATCAGGACAGCGAGAATATTCGCACTCATTACTTTTTTGAATATTCTTTTTGCCTCTTTTTCTCTTCTCCTTCTGAGACTCCCACAATGCTTATACTGGTATGCTGATGATGATTCACAAGTCTCATCTCACTGGATGATTTCAATTGTATTATCTTCAATTTCAATGATTCTTTCTTCTGGTAGCCCCAAATTTCTGATGAAGCAATTGTGGATTTTGTTTGTTTGTTTCTATTACTGTGGTCTTTAGCTCTCTTTTGTTCCTTTTCATGATTTCTGTCTCTTTGTTGATCTTTTATTTGTGTTTATATCTCATTCTCCTAATGTATTTTAGTTCTTTGTCCAAGTTTTTCTTTAGCTCTTTGAACATATTTAGGAGCACTTTTTTAAAGAAGCAATTTTATTGAGATATATTCACATATTATACAGTCCATTTAAAGTGTACATTCAGTTGCTTTTGGTATAATCATAGCATTGTGCATTCATCAATATTAGAGCATATTCATTACTCCAAAAAAGAAAAGTCCTCTACCCCTTAGCAGTCAACTCTCAATCCCTCTATCCTACCCCTTCTATACATATAGGACCAATTTTTAAAACTATTTGCCTGGCATGTCCCAGGCCTGGTCCTCCTCATTAATGGTTTCTGATGCTTTATCGTGCTCCTTTATATTGGCCATTGTTTTCTGTTTCTAGGAATCCCTCCATTTGCATGAATGAGATTGTCCCTGTTTCCCCTGGAAACTTCCCTTCTACCATCCCAGTTGCCACATTATTTGTCCCATTGCAAGCAGTTCCCATGCTGCAGATTTGACTTTTCTCCCATGGTGCTCTCAAGGAGAGCTCTGTGAGCTGCCTCCAGGTTCAGGACAAGTTCTGGGACAGCAAATCTGTGATGAGTATCTTAAGTCCTTTCGGCTGCCACCATACTGATGGGCACAGACTACAAATTGAAGGTTTGTGGCAACTCTGAGTCAATTAAGTCTGTTGTGCCATTTTTTCCCAACAGCATGTACTCACTTCGTGTCTCTGTGTCACATTTTGGTAATTCTCACAATATTTAAAACTTTTTCATTATTTTTATATCTTATGGTGAACTGTGGTCCATATTTGATGTTACTCTTGTAATTGTTCCACAAACTGCGCCCATTTTAGATGGTGAACTTAATTGATAAATGTGTGTGTTCTGACTGCTTCACCAACTGGATGCTCCCTGTCTCTCTACCTCTCCTTGGGCCTCCCTATTTCCTGAGACACAGCAATATTGTAATTAGGCTAATTAATTACCCAATAATGACTTCTAAGTGTTCAAGTAGAAGAAAGAGTCACACAACTATCATCTAAAATCAAAAGCTAGACATGATTTAGCTTAGTAAGGAAGGCATGTCAAAAACCCAGATAGGCTGAAAGCTAGGCCACTTGCATGAGTTAGCCAAGTTATGAATGCAAAGGACAAGTTCTTGAAGGAAATTAAAAGTACTATTCCAATGAACACATGAATGTATGTGAAACAGCCTTATTGCTTATATGGAGAAAGTTTTAGCGTTCTGGATAGAAGATAAAATCAGCCACAACATTCTCTTAAGCCAAAGCTTAATCCAAAGCAAGACCCTGACTCCCTTGAAGGTTAAAAGATGGTAAGGAAATGGCAGAAGAAAAGTTTGAAGCAAGCAGATGTTTGTTCATGAGGTTTAGAGAAAGAAGCCATCTCCATAACATGAAAGTACAAGGTGAGGAGGCAAGTGCTGATGTAGAAGCTGCAGCAAGTTATTCAGAAGATCTGGTTAAGATATTTGATGAAGATGGCTACAGTAAACAACAGATTTTCAATGTGGATGAAATATCTTTACACTTTATTGAAAGAAGATGTCATCTAGGACTTTCAGAGATAGATAGAAGTCAGTGCCTGGCTTCAAATTTCAAAGGACATGCTGTCTTTCTTGTTAGGGGCTAATGAAGCTGGTGACTTTAAGTTGAAGCCAATGCTCACATACCATTCTGAAAATCTTAGGGCTCTTAAGAATTATGCTAAATCTACTCTGCCTGTGCTCTATAAATGGAACAACAAAGTCTGAATGACAGTATATCTATTTACAACATGGTTTACTGAACCCACTGCTCAGAAAAAGATTCCTTTCAAAATATTACTGCTTGTTGAAAATATACCTGGTCACCCAAGAATTCAGATGGGGATGTACAATAAGATGAATGTTGTTTTCATGCCTGTTAACATGACATCCATTCTGCAGCCCATGGGTCAACGAGTAATTATGACTTTCAAGTCTTATAAAAAAATACATTTTGTAAGTCTATAGCTGCCATACATAGTGATTACTCTGCTGGATCTGGGCAAAGTAAATTGAGACCTTCTGGAAACAATTCACCATTTTAGATGCCATTAAGAACATTCATGATTTATGGGAAGAGGTTAAAACATCAACATTAACAGGGGTTTGGAAGAAGTTGTTTCCAACCTTCATGAATGAGTATGAGGGGTTCAAGACTTCAGTGGAGGAAGTAACTGCAGATGTGGTGGAAACAGCAAGAGAATTAGAAGTGGGGCCTGAAGATGTGACTGAGTTGTTACCTTCTCATGATAAAACTTTAATGGGTGAGGAGTTGCTTCTTATGAATGAGCAAAGAAAGTGGTTTCTTGAGATGGAATCTACCCCTGGTGAATATTCTGTGAACATTGTTGAAATGACAACAAAGGATTTACAATATTATTACAATATTACAATATTACATAACTTAATTGATAAAGCAGCAGCAGGGTTTGAGAGGATTGACTCCATCATCTGAGCCTTCAGGAAGTTACAATCTTTTTGCTAATGGAGGGTATTCCCCTGATGTGATAGCCACTGACTGATCAGAGTGGTGTTTGCTGAGGGTTGGGGTGACTGTGGCAATATCTTGAAATAAGACAACAATGAAGTTTGTCACATCAATTGACTCTTCCTTTCACAAGAGGTTCTCTGTAGCATGTAATACTGTTCTATAGCATTTTCCCCACAGGTTACCAAAGTAACCTAAAAACTGGAGGAACTAGAAAAAGAAGTACAATTTAAACCCAAAGTGAGCAAAAGGAAAGACTTAACAAAGATTAGAGCAGAGATAAATGAAGAGAAAACAAAAAAACAAAAAACAATAAAATCATCAAAATCAAAAGTTGGTTCTTGAAAAGATCAATAAAATTGACAAACTTTTTGCTGGACTGATAATAAAAGAAGAGGATATAAATGAAAATCAGAAATGAAAGGGGGCATATTACTACTGACCTTACTGAAATACAACAGACCGTAAGAGGATACTATGAACAATTGTAAGCCAATAAATTATATAACCTAGATGAAATGGACAAATTTTTAGAAACACACACTACATACATTCACTCAAGAAGAAATAGAAGATCCCAACAAACAATTGCCAGTCAAGAGGCTGAATCAGTATTAAAAACCCTCCCAACAAAGAAAAGCCCAGGACCAGATGACTTCACAGGGGAATATTACCAAACATTTCAAGAATATTTAACTCCAATTCTTCTAAAACACTTACAAAAGATTGAAGAGGAGGGAACACTCCCTAACTTATTCTCCAAGGCCAACATCACCCTCATATCAAAGCCAGATATAGACACGCCCCAGAAATTAAACTATAGATCAATATCTTTAATGAATATAGATTAAAAATCTTCAATAAAATGCTATCAAATCAAATCCAACAGCACATTAAACGAATTATACATCACAATCAAGTGGGATTTATCCCTGGTATGCAAGGGTGTTTCAACATAAGGAAATCAATTAATGTAATATGCCACATTAACAGAATGAAGGGGAAAAAACACACATATGATCATCTCAATTGATGAAGAAAAGCCATTTGACAAACTACAGCACCCCTTCTTGATAAAAACCACTTAGAACACAAGGAATAGAAGGAAATATCCTCAACATGAAAAAGGGCATGTATTAGTCAGCCAAAGGGTGCTGATGCAAAGTACCAGAACTATGTTGACTTTTAGAAAGGGTATTTATTTGAAGTAGAAGCTTACAGTCACAAGGCCCTAAAGAGTCCAATTCAAGTTACCATAAGAGGTACTTTCTCAAAGTCTGTTGCCACGTGTTGATGCAAGATGGCAGGCGATGTTTGCGAGGGTTCAGCCTTCCTTCTTTCTCTATAGGCTCCATGGTCCCAATTCTGATACCTAATATTTCTTTTTCTTACCTAGTTGCTTTGGCTAGAAATTCCAATACAGTGTTGAGTAACAGTGGTGAGAGTGGGCATCCTTGTCTTGTTCCTGATCTTGGGGGGAAAACCTTCAATCTTTAATCATTGAGTATGATGTTAGCTTTGGGTTTTTCAAATATGCCTTTTATCATGTTAAGGATGTGTCCCTTTTTTCCTAGTTTCAGAGTGTTTTTTTATCAAGAAGTCGTGCTGGATTTTCTCAAATGCCTTTTCTGCATCAATTGAAATGTTCATGTGTTTTTTACTTTTGTTCTATTAATATGATGTATTACATTAATTGATTTTCTTATTTTGAACCACTCTTGCATACTTGGGATAAATCTCACTTGATCATGGTGAATAATTATTTAAATGAGTTGTTGGATTCATTTTGCTAGTTTTTTTGATGAGGATATTTGCATCTACTTTCATTAGGGGCATTGGTCTGTAATTGTCTTTATCTGGTTTTGTTATTAGGGTGATCTTAGCCTCATAGAATGAGTTGGAATGTGTTCCCTTCTCTTCATTTTTTCAGAAGAGTTTGAGCAGGATTGCTATTAATTCTTGGAATGTTTGGTAAATTTCACCAGTAAAGCCATCTGTTCCTGGGTTTACTAGGTTCTTTTTTTTTTTTTTTTTTAACTGGGAGATCCCAGGGATCGAACCCAGGTCCCTCCATATGGGAGATGGACGCCCAACCATTTGAGCCACGTCTGTCCCCCTACTCAGTTCTTGATTATTGATTCCATGTCTTTACTTGCTATTGGTGTGTTGAGATCTTCTCTTCCTTCTTGAGTTAGTGTAGGTTGTTGTGTGTTTCTAGGAATTTGTCTGTTTCATTTCGGCTATCTAATTTGTAGGTGTACAGTTGTTAATAGTATCCTCTTATAGTCCTTTGTGTTTTTGTGAGGTTGGTAGTAATGTTCACCCTGTCATTTTTTATCTAAGCTATTTGTGTCTTCTATCTTTTTTGCTTTGTCAGTCTAAATAAAGTTTTGCCTCTTTTCTTCTTTTACTGGCGATTGAACTCAAGACCTTATACATGCAAAGTAGGCACTCAACCACTAAGCTATACCCTCTCCCCTATTATCTTTTCAAAGAACCAACTTTTAATTTTGTTGATTCCCCGTTTTTTTCATTCTATATTTCATTTATATGCACTCTAATCTTTGTTACTTTCTTCCTTCTGCTGGCTTTGGGTTTAGTTTGTTCATTTTATAGATCTTCCCGTTATGAGGTGTGATGGTTAGGCTAATGTGTCAACTCAGCCAGGCAATTGTGCCCAGTTGTTTGGTCAAGCAAGCACTGGGCTAATTGTAATACAAGGACATTTGTGGACTTTAGTCATCAGTTAGTTTACTGCATAGATGGCTGATTACATCTACGATCAACCAGGGAGATTGCTGTCAGCAATGAGTGACGTTTTATCCAATCATTTGAATGCCTTAAAAGAGGAAGTGATTTCAGCATTCAGAGAGAATTTCCCAGCTTGTCTTTGGACAGCCTGCATCTCCCAGGAACTCATAAAGGACCTTCATCAGACTCTCATTGGAGCCCCTGGTTTACCACCTGCCTGCAGAATCTGGACTTGTGCATCCCCATAGTCACGTGAGAGAATTTTATAAAATCTCATACTATTTACAGATATCTCCTGTTGATTCTGTTTCCCTGGAGAACCCTGACTAATACATGAGGTTAGGCCTTGATTTGAGATCTTCATTTTTTGGGGGGCGGGGGACGTATCAGGGATTGAACCCAGGACCTCATACATGGGAAGCAGGCGCTCAACCACTTGAGCTATATCTGCCTGCTCCCCTTTTTGTATGTAAGCATTTAAAGCTATAAATTTCCCTCTTTGCACTGGTATGTTGTATTTTTATTTTCATTTGCCTCATGATATTTCCTAGTTTCCCTTGTGATTTCCTTTTTAACCCATTGGTTATTTAAGAGTATGTTGTTTAATTTCCACATATTTGTGAATTTTCCAGTTCTTCCTCTATTATTGATTTCTGGCTTCATTCCATTGTGGTTGGAAATGATACATTGTATTATTTTAACATTTTTGTGTTTATTGGCACTTGTTTTGAGAACCAACATATGATCTGTTCTGTAGAATGATCCATGTGCCCTTGAAAAGAATGTGTGTTCTGCTGCTGTAGGGTGAGGTATTCATTATATGTCTGTTAGGTCTAGTTGGCTTAGAGTATCATTCAAGTCATCTATTTCATTATTGATATTCTGTCTAGATGTTCTATCCATTACGGAATGTGGTACATTGAAGTCTTCTATTGTTAATGTAGAAGTGTGTTTCTCCCTTCAAATCTATCAATATTTGCTTCATATATTTTGGGTCTCTACCATTAGGATCTGTTTTAGTTTGCTAAAGCCTGCCAATTCAATATACCAGAAATGTATTGGCTTTTATCCTGGGAATTTATTAGGTTAAAAGCTTACAGTTGGGGGGCGGATGTGTCTCAGATGGTTGGGCGTCCGTCTGCCATATGGAGGGACCTGGCTTTGATCCCTGGGACCTCCCGGTAAAATAAAAAAAAAAAAAATATATATATATATATATATGGAGGGCGCATGCGCTGCCAGGTTCTGTGTGCCGGTGAGCCGCCAGGCCCCAGGAGCCATGCAGCAGGATGGTGACGTAACTGGAGAGAGACGCAAGGGAAAGACAGGACGAGATGCTCCGAAAGCTCCGAAAATCAGGAACCGAGGTGGCGCAGGTAGCAGAACACCTCTCTCCTACATCGGTGGTCTCCAGGATCGAATCCTGGTGAAGCCTGGAGGAGAAGGATGAGAAGAGATGGCAGGAAACGGACAGAGAAGGTTGCCCAGTGAATGGACACAAAAAACAGCAAAATGGGGAAGGTGGGGTTTAAGATGGATAAAGTAAATTAAAAAAAAAAAAAAAAAAAAAAGAGCTTACAGTTCTGAGGGTGTGAAAATGTCCAAATATGATCATATGATGCTTTTCTCTCTGAAGGTTGGCTGCTGGCAATCCTGGACTCCTGCCATGTGACAAGGCACAATAGTGGCTCTGCCAGTTTCTACCGTCTCCTCCAGGCTCCCCCTGTCCCCGAGTTCAGCTGTGGATGCTCAGGCACATGGCAAGGCATAATGGTGGCATTGGCTTGTCTCTCCTGGCTTCTCTCTGTCTCTGTGGCTTTTATTCCTGTGTCTGTAGCTTTTATTCCTCCATTTATAAAGGACTCCAGTAAAAGGGAATTAAGACCCACCATGGGCCATGCCCTACTGGAGCAATCTAATCAAATGGCACATAATCGACCTAACCTAATCAAAGGTTCACAATAGGTTCAATTTAGGAATACAGTTTTCTGGGGTCCACATAAAAGTCTCAAACCAACACAGGGTCATCTATCTTTATAATTGTTATATCTTGCTGAATTGACTCCTTTATCAGTATATAGTGCCCTTCTTTGTCCCTTTTAATACTTTCTGACTTAAAGTCTATTTGGTCTGATATTAGTAAAACCCCACCTCCCACATATTTTTTCCATCTTTTCTATTTCAACCTGCTTGTGTCTTTGTATTTTAGGGGAGTCTCTCGCAAACAGCATATAGTTGGGCCATGCTTTTTTATCCATTCTGCCAATCTCTGCCTTTTGACTGGAGAATTTAACACACATACACACACATAAAATAAATACTGATTATGCAGGACTTTCTTCTGCCAATTTGCTATTTGTTCTTTGTAAGTCTTACACATTTTTGTCCCCCAATTCTTCCATTAATTCTTACTTTCACCTTTTTTTAAAATTTTTAAAAATTTTGAGTTTCTTTTTACCCTCTGTATTAGTCAGCCAAAGGGATGCTAATGTGAAATGCCAAAAATGGGTTGGTCTTTATAAAGGGTATTTATTTGGGGTAGAAGTCCACAGATACCAGGCCATAAAGCGTTAAGTTTCTTCTCTCACCACAGTCCATTGCCATGTGTTAGAGCAAGACAGCTGCCGGCGTTTGCCACAGTTCAGGCTTCTTGGGTTCCTCTCTTCCCAGGGCAGCGTTTTTCTCTGGGCTTAGCTCCTGTTTCCTCCACAAGGTCAGCTGTAGACGATCAGGCAAATGGCTCGCTTCTCTTCTCCTGGGGCCTTCTTTCCAACATCAAAACTGCTTCTCAAAAAACTGCTTCAACTCTGTTCTTGCCATGCCTTTTATGTTTGATTCCCCACCCACCAAGAGGTGGGGCTCAATGCCCTACTGACGTGGCCCAGTCAACGCCCTAATCATAACTTAATCATGCCCAGATTAACAGATCAGTTTACAAGCATGATCCAATTATATTTTTGGAATTCATAATTACATCAAATTGCCCAATGGTTACACCCTCTTTTCCTTTTGTGTAGCTAACTTTTGTGTTTGGTTGATGTTTTATGATATAACTGATTGTTCCCTTTCTCATTTCTGTATCCATATATATTTTATGTACTTTTTGTGTGTGGTTACCCTGGGGTTTGTATTAAACAACCTCAGTCTGTAACCTACTAGTTTGAAATACCAACTTCACTTCAGTACCATACACATTCTCTGCTCTTACACCCCTCTGCTTCCCTCTTCTGTTGTTTTGTCACATATTATCTCTTTATATTTTGTGTGTCTATAACATAAAAATAGGATTATTTCTTATTCAACAGTATTCTAAATCTTATAGGTTATAAAGAGTAGATTTATGTACTGAGGATACCATACTACTGGGTTTTTCATTCAATCGTTTAGTTATCTCACTGGAGATCTTCATTTCTTCATACTACTCGAAGCTTCTATCTGTTGTCCTTTCCTTTCAACCTGAAGAACTCCCTTTAGCATTTCTTGTAGGGCTGATCTCTTGGTGACAGGATCTCTCATTTTTCGTTAATCTGTGAATATTCAAACTCTCTCTCATTCATGAAGGGCAATTTTGCTGGATGTAGAGTTCTTGGGACTTTCAGGAAGATGGCGGACTAGTAAGACACGGGAATCTCTTCTCCAGAAAAATAGCTAGAGGACAGGCTGAAACAGCCCCGAAAAAGATCTTCTAGGGTTTAGGACAGCAGGTGAAGGCTGCACACCACCCAGAAGAGAGAGGGACAGAAGAGGGAAATCTCAACGACAGAACCGTGAGTTGGAACCAGCAGCAGCTGCTGCCACTGGCACCCTCCCCTACACTCTTTAGAATTTTCGGGCCTCTGGGCCTGCGACCACAGACAAAGGGGGCTCCAGGGATCTACCGCTCCGGGAAAGGGGAGAGAGAGGGACACAGCCTTAGGCTGACTCAGGTTCTGACCTGTAAATTTGGGCTGGGGAGCTCCATGGCCCTTCCACACGGCGGTTTGCCCTGGGAGCCTAGGAAGGACTGGAGAAATCCGACCCTCGCAACCTCCCTCTCTTCTAGCCTGGACTAATTGTTGAGGACTCCACAGGAGAGGGGAGAGAGAGCCTGGGGCTGACCCTGCTTTTGGCTCCCAGGTTTGGTCTGCCCTGTCCCGAGAGCCCTTCCAGGCAGGGTGGGGCTGCGCCATTGTTTGCCTTGGAGCCTGCAAGGGGCTAAAGATATACAAACCTCCCAACCTCCTCCTCTACTAATAGGAACTGATTGTTGAGGATTCAGAAGGGAGTGGAAATATTTCCTAACTGGGAAAAGGGGGGCGCTACGAGAGAAGTCTGGAGAACTGTCTCAGAAAGTTTGAATTACAAGGCTCTTAGTCCCCAGACAGGAAGCTCTATCACATTGATCTGGTCTGTGTCACAACAAATACGCTCTGACCAAGCATTGAATTGAGAGCTGCCAACAAGCGCCATCTCCTGGCAGACCAAGGAAGTGCACATAAGAATATTAATAAGTAGGAGAGGCTTTTCCTGGCCTCTATAGCCTCCCTACCCAAGGCCCTAGGAAACGACTCTACAACCAATTACTGGATACAGTACCCAGTTTTGAGCAACCAGCAGAATAATCCTAACAATCAAGGTTGAGCCAAAAATCAAAGAGTTGTGGTAACTCACAGCCTCCTGCCACTAAAACCCCATAAAAGAGAAAGAGATAGAGCATCTAAGTAAAATACAACCTAACCAGATGCCTAAACACCAGCAAAAAATTACAAGCCATACTAAGAAAATAGAAGACATGGCCCAAGAAAAGGAACACAGCAAAGTCCCAGAAGAGGTACAGAATTTGAGAGAACTAATCAGTGAGATGAGCACAAATTTCCAAAACCAAATTAATGAGATGAAAGAGAATATAGTTAAAGAGATAAATGACATCAAGAAGACATTGAGTGAACACAAAGAAGAATTTGAAATCCTGAACAGAAGAGTAACGAAGTTCATGGGAATGAAAGACACAATAGGTGAAGTCAAAAATACATTTGAGGTATACAATTCTTTCTTGAAATGATAGAAGAAAGAATAAGTGATACCGAAGACAGAGCAGCTAAATTTGAAGAGAGAGAAAAAAATAGAAAAAATTGAGCAGGGGCTCAGAGAGTTGAATGTCAAAACAAAATGCAACAACATACGTGTCATAAATGGGAATTCCAGAAGGGGAAGAGAAAGGAAAAGGGGCAGAAAGAGTATTTGAGGAAATAATAGCTGAAAATTTCCCAACTCTCACGAAAGAAATGACCTTACATGTCCAAGAAGCACACCGTACCCAATGAGAATAAATCCAAATAGACCTACGCCAAGACACATATTATTCAGAATATCAAATGTAAAAGATAAAGAGAAAATTCTCAGAGCAGCAAGAGAGAAGCAAACGATCACGTAAAAAGGACGTCCAGTAAAACTTAGTGCAGATTTCTCTTCAGAAACCATGGAGGCGAGAAGACAGTGGTATGACACAGTTAGGAAACTGAAAGAGAAAAACTGCCAGCTGAGAGTTCTTTATCCAGCAAAACTGTCCTTCAAATATGAAGGTGAATATAAAGTATTCACAAACAAACAGAAACTAAGAGAGTTTGCAAAAAAGAATCCACCTTTGCAGGAAATATTAAAGGAAGCCTTAGAACCAGAAAGAAAAAGACAGGAGAGAGAGGCTTGGAGGAGAGTATAGAAGCAAGAAAAGCAGAAAGGATAACCAAAAGAGTGAAAAGAGAGACAAAAATAAGATGACATATGAAAATCAAAGAATACAATGGAGGAAATAAATAGTGCATTTTCAGTAATATCATTGAATGTGAATGGATTAAATTCCCCAATCAAAAGATACAGGCTGACAGAATGGATAAAAAAACATGAGCCATCCATATGCTGCTTACAAGAAACTCACCTCAGACCCAAGGATACAAGCCGGCTGAAAGTAAAAGGTTGGAAAAAGATAATCCACGTGAATAGTAAACAGAAAAGAGCAGGGGTAGCTATACTAATATCAGACAAAACAGACTTCAAATGCAAAAAAGTGATAAGAGATGCGGAAGGCCATTATATATTAATAAAAGGGACGATCCTCCAGGAAGATATAACAGTCATAAATATCTACGCACCTAATCAGGGTGCCCCAAAATATATGAGACGAACTCTGGCAAAACTGAAGGGAGAAATAGACATTTCTACAATAATCGTCAGAGACTTCAACACCCCTCTCACATCATTAGATAGAACATCTAGACAGAAGATCAACAAGGAAACAGAGAACTTGAACAATATGATAAACAAGTTAGACCTAACAGACATATACAGAACACTGCATCCAAACTCAGCGGGTTATACATTCTTCTCAAGTGCCCATGGATCTTTCTCCAGGACAGACCACATGTTAGGTCACAATACAGCTCTCAATAAATATAAAAAGATTGAAATTATACAAAGCACCTTCTCAGATCATAATGGAATGAAACTAGAAATCAATAACAGACAGGAAAAAAGTAAATTTGCAAATGTGTGGAACTGAACAACACACTCCTAAATATTCGGTGGGTCAAAGAAGAAATTGCAAGTGAAATCAGTAAATATATTAAGACAAATGAAAATAAGAAAACAACATATCAAAACTTATGGGATACAGCGAAGGCAGTCTTGAGAGGGAAATTTATAGCCCTAAATGCCTATATTAAAAAACAAGAAAGAGCCAAATTCAAAGATTTAACTGAACAACTTGAGAAACTAGAAAAAGAACAGCAAACCAACCCCAAAGCAAAAAGTAGGAAAGAAATAATAAAGATTAGAGCAGGGAAGCGACTATGGCTTGATCGGTGGGGCTCCCATTTACCATATGGTAGGCCCTGGGTTTGGTTCCCGGGGCCTCCTGGTGAAGGCAGGCCTGCCCGTGCGGCGTGGTTAGCTGACCCAGCGAGCACAAGCAGCAAGGGGGGGATAAATTAATAAATAAATGAAAAAATCTAAAAAAAAAAAAAAAAAAAAAAAAAGATTAGAGCAGAAATAAATGAAAATGAGAACAGAAAAACAATAGAGAAAATCAACAAAACCAAAAGCTGGTTTTTTGAGAAGATCAATAAAATTGACAAATCCCTCGCTAGACTAACAAAGAAAAAAGAGAGAAGATGCAAATAAATACAATCAGAAATCAAAGGGGGGAAATTACAAATTCCCTCAAAGAAATAAAAAGAATCATAAGTGGATATTATGAGAAACTATATGCCAACAAACTACACAACCTGGATGAAATGGACAAATTTCTAGAAATACATAACCAACCTACACTGACACAACAAGAAATACAAGAACTTAACAAACCAATCACAATTAAGGAGATTGAATCCGTCATCAAAAATCTCCCAGCAAAGAAAAGTCCAGGACAAGATGGCTTCACAGGTGAAATCTACCAAGCATTTCTAAAAGAATTAACACCAATCCTGTTTAAACTCTTCCAAAAAATTGAAGAGGAGAGAAAATTACCCAACACATTTTATGAAGCCAACATCACGCTAATACCAAAGCCAGATAAAGATTCCACAAGAAAAGAAAATTACAGACCAACCTCTCTAATGAACATAGATGCAAAAATTCTCAACAAAATACTTGCAAATTGAATCCAACAGCATATCAAAAGACTTATACATCACGACCAAGTGGGATTTATTCCTGGTATGCAAGGCTGGTTCAACCTAAAAAAATCAATCAATGTAATACACCACATTAACAAATTGAAGGAAAAAAACCACATGATGATCTCAATAGATGCAGAAAAGGCATTCGACAAAATCCAACATCCTTTTTTGATAAAAATACTTCAAAAGATAGGAATAAAAGGAAAATTCCTCAATATGATAAAAGGCATATATGAAAAACCCACAGCCAACATCATACTCAATGGAGAAAGGTTGAAAGCTTTCCCCCTAAGATCAGGAACAAGACAAGGATGCCCACTGTCACCATTGTTATTCAACATTGTACTAGAAGTTCTAGCGAGGGCAATTAGACAAGACAAAAAAATTAAAGGCGTCCAAATAGGAAAAGAGGAAGTAAAACTCTCACTGTTTGCGGATGGCATGATCTTGTGTTTAGAAAATCCTGAAGTATCCACAACAAAGCTACTTGAACTAATAAATGAGTTCAGCAAAGTGGCAGGATATAAGATCAACACGCAAAAATCAGTCATGTTTTTGTACACTAGTACTGAACAGTCTGAGGAGGAATTCAGGAGGAAAATTCCATTTTCAATAGCAACAAAAAGACTCAAATACCTAGGAGTTAATTTAACCAAAGAAGTACAGGACCTATATGCAGAAAACTACAAAACAATGCTAAAAGAAATTAAAAAAGACCTAAACAAATGGAAAGACATTCTGTGTTCATGGATTTGAAGAATAAATATCGTGAAGATGTCAATCTTGCCCAAACTGATTTATAGATTCAATGCAATACCAATCAAAATCCCAACAGCTTACTTTACAGAATTAGAGAAGGCAATTACCAAATTCATCTGGAAGGGTAAGTGCACTTGAATAGCCAAAAGCATTCTAAAAAAGAAATCACTGCCTGACCTTGAAACATATTACAAAGCTACAGTGGTCAAAACAGCATGGTACTGGCATAAAGATAGACATATCGATCAGTGGAATAGAATTGAGAATTCAGAAATATATCCTCACCTATAAAGTCAACTGGTTTTTGACAAACCTACCAAGCCCACGCTGATGGGAAAAAACAGTCTCTTCAACAAATGGTGTTGGGAGAACTGGATATCTATAATGAAAAGAATGAAAGAGGACCCCTATCTCACCCCCTATACATGAATCAACTCAAAATGGATCAAAGATCTAAATATAAACACCAGGACCATAACACTACTAGAAGAAAATGTAGGGAAACATCTTCAAGACCTTGTAGTAGGTGGTGGTTTCTTGTACCTTACACCCAAAGCACGTGCATCAAAAGAAAAAGTAGATAAATGGGACCTCCTCAAAATTCAACACTTTTGCACCTCACAGGACTTTGTCAGAAGGGTGAAAAGGCAGCCAACTCAATGGGAAAAAATATTTGGAAATCACATATCTGATAAGGGTTTAACATCCAGGATATATAAAGAGATGTTACAACTCAACAATAAAAAAGACAAATGACCCAATTAAAAAATGGGCCAAAGACTTGAAAAGACATTTCTCCGAAGAAGAAATACAAATGGCAAAAAAAACACACGAAGAAATGCTCAACATCACTCATGATTAGGGAAATGCAAATCAAAACTACAATGAGATATCATTTCATACCTATCAGAACGGCCACTATTAAAAAGACACAGAGAGAGAATTTCCCAGCTCGTCGTTGGACAGCCACCTTTTCCCAGAAACTCATCAAGGACTTTTCATCGGAGCCCCTGGTTTGCAGCCTGCCTGCGGAACCTGGACTTGTGCATCCCCACGGTCATCTCACAGCTATGGCCTCTTGGGGAGTTCCCTATGATCAATTGACACAGGAAGAGAAAAGTTGAGCCTGGTTTACAGACAGTTCTGCAGGATATACAGATACTACCAAAAAGTAGACAGCAGCAGCACTACAGACTCTTTCTGGGACATCCTTGAAGGACAATGGTGACGGAAAATACTCCCAGTGGGCAGAACTTTGAACAGTGCACCTGATTGTTTATTTTGTTTGGAAGGAAAGAAATGGCTGGAGGTGCATTTGCTTACTGATTTATGGGCTATGACCACAGGTTTTACTGGATGATCAGGGACTTGGAAGAAACATGCTTGGAAAAATTGATGACAAAGAGGTCTGGTGAAGAGGTATGTGGATAGACCTTTATGAATGGGCAAAAGACATGAAAACATTTGTGTCTCATGTGCATGCTCACCAGAGGGTGACTTCAGCAGAGGTGGATTTTATTTGTCTAGTGGATAGGATGATGTGTTCTGTGAATACCAGTAGGCTTGTTTCCCCAGCCACGCCTGTCATTGTCCAATGGGCTCATGAACAAAGGGCCCATGATTATAGAGATGGAGGTTATGCATGGGCTCAGCACATGGACTTCCACTCACCAAGGCTGACCTGGCTACAGCCACCGCTGAGTGCTCAATCAGTCCCCCATATGGCACTATTCCTGAGGTGAGAAGACTGCTATGTGATGGCAGATTGATTACATTGGACCACTTCCATCATGGAAGGGGCAGCATTTCGTTTTTCCTGGATACATACTCCAGATACAGATTTGCCTTACTGATGCAATGTTTCTGCCAAAACTGCCGTCCAAGGATCTTACAGAATGCCTTAGTCACCATCATGGTATTCCATACAGCATTGCTTCTGATCAAGAAAACCAATTCACAGTAAATGAATTGTGGGAATGGACACATACTCATGGATTTCACTGGTCTCATCATGTTCCCCACCATCCTGAAGCAGTTGGATTGATAGAATTGTGGAATAACTTTTGGAATATAATCACAGCACCAAATACATGGCAATACCTGGCAGGGCTGGGGCAATGTTCTCCAGGATGCCATACATACTCTATATCAGCATGCAATCTATGGTGCCATTTATTCTATATTCAGGATTCATGGGTCCAGGAATCAAGGAGTGAAAATAGTAGTGACACTGCTCACTATTATCCCTAGTGATCACTAGAAAAAATTTTTGCTTCCTGTCCCCTCAACCTTATGCTCTGCTGGTCTACAGGTCTTCGTTCCAAAAGGAGATATGCTTCCAAAGGAGACCAAGCAATGATTCCATTGAACTGGAAGTTAAGACTGCCTCCCAGCCACTTTGGGCTCCTTGTGCCTCTGAATCAATAGGCAAAGAAGAGAATTCCTGTACTTTACTGGCTGAAGTGATTCAACTTGATTATCAAGGGGAAATAGGAGGTAAAGAAGAGTTTGACTGGAATACAGGAGATCCTCTAAGGTGTCTTTAGTAACACCATGCCCTATGATAAAAGTCAATGGTAAATTGCAACAACCCACTCCAGGAAGGGCTACTAATAGCCCAGACCATTCAGGAATGAAGGTTTGTCTGGTTACAAGCCTGCGTGAGCCAATTCCTAAAATAAATCTTATAATATTAAAAAAAAAAAAAAAAAAAAAAGACAGAGAACTACAAGTGTTTGAGAGGATGTGGAGAGATAGGAACACTTCTTCACTGTTGGTGGGAATGCAAGATGGTACTACCACTCTGGAGGACTGTTTGGCAGTTCCTAAGGAAGTTGAATATAGACTTGCCACGTGACCCTGCAATACCCCTACTGGGTATATACCCAGAAGAACTGAGAGCAGTGACAAGAACAGACATCTGCACACCGATGTTCATAGCAACATTATTCACGATTGCCCAAAGTTGGAAACTACCCAGGTGTCCACCAATAGATGAATGGATAAACAAACTGTGGTCTATTCACACGATGGAAGAAGGTGTAAGAAGAAATGAAGTCATAAAGCATATGGCAACATGGATGAACCTGGAGGACATTATGTTGAGTGAAGCAAGCCAGACACAAAAGGACAAGTACTGTATGAATGCATTACTATGAACCAAATATATTGTGTAATATATTGTTTGATTAAAAAAAAAAAAAAGTATATGTATCCATTACATTTAATTGAGAAATGTATATATTTATTCATCTGTGTTTACTTTTTAGTTTTTAATTGTTTATATTTTCAATTATTAAGTGTACAAAATAAAGTTAAAAAAAAAATAATGAAACAATGAAGAAAAAAAAAAAAAAGAATTCTTGGGTGCCAGTTTTCCCCTTCAGTACTTTAAATAATTCATACCACTGCCTTCTTGTATCCATGGTTTCTGATGAGAAATCAGCATTTAGTCTTACTGAGGATCCCTTTTATGTGATGAATTGCTTTTCTCTTGCTGCTTTCAGAATTCTGTCTTTGGCATTCAACATTTTGATTAGCACATGTATTAGAATATGTCTATTAATGTTTATATAAATTGGAAAAGAGGAAGTAAAACTCTATTCACAGATGACATAATCCTGTATTTAGAAAATTCCTAAATATGTATGACAATGCTATTAGAGCTAATAAATGAGTTTAACAAAGTGGCAGGATACAAGATCAAAATGCAAAAATCAGTAGTGTTTCTATACATTAGTAATGAGCAAGCTGAGGAGAAAATCAAGAAAAATATTCTATTACAATAGCGATAAAAAGATGCAGATATCTAGGAATTAATTTAACCAGGAATGTGAAGGATCTGTATTCAGGAAACTACAAAACACTGCTAAAAGCAATCAAAGAAGACCTAAACAAATGGAAAACATTCTGTGTTCATGGATTGGAAGACTAAACATCGTGAAGATGTAAATTCTACCCGAACTGATTTATAGATTCAGTGTAATCCCTATCAAAATTCCAACAGCCTACTTTTCAGAAATAGAGAAGTCAATTACCCAAATTTATTTGGAAGGGAAAGGGGACCTGAATAGCCAAAAACATCCTAAAGAAGAAGAATGAAGTTGGAGGACTCACGCTTCCTGACCTTGAAGTGTATTGTAAAGTTAAGTGGTCAAAATATCATGGTATTGGCATTAAGATAGACAAAATCATCAAGGGAATTGAATTGAGTGTTCAGAAATAGACCCACACCTCTATGGTCAACTGATTTTTTTTTTTCATTAAAAAAGTTTTATTAAAATAGACTATAGGTTACTGGGAGATAGGATGAGGACTAAGAAGGGATACTAATGCTTAATGTATGTAGAATTTTCAATTAGCTTGACTGTAAAAGTGTGGAAATGGATAGAGTTGATGGTAACACATTATAGTGAGTATAATTAACACAGCTTGTTTATAAATGGGATTGTGGCTGAAAGGGGTAGTCCAGGGATGTAAATGTCAGTTGAAAGAAAGCTAGAGAATAATCTAGGGACTGAATAACATAGTGATCCCAGAGATGGATGAGGATTGTGGTTAATAGAACAAATACAAGACTGTTCTTCTATGAACTAGAACACATTTGTATCACTATCACAAGGTGGTAAGAATATAGTGATGTGGGAAGCGGATGTAGCTCAAGTGGTTGAGTGCCTGCTTCCCACATATGAGGTCCTGGGTTTGATCTCTGGTATCTCCTAAAAACAAAAACAAAACAAACAAGCAAATGAAAAAACCAACAGGGGAGTTGAGTGCTGGCTTCCCATATACGAGGTCCAGGGTTTAATCCCCGACTCCGGTACCTAAAAAAAAAAAAAAAAAAAGGAATATAGGATGCATGGGAAAATACAATTAATGTAACTTATGGACTATAGTTAACAACAATCTTGTAATATTCTTGCATCAATGTGAAAGAAGGTACTATATCAACGCTAAGGGTCAATAATAGGGTATGAGTTTGTTCTTTTGGACTAAGGAAACATTCAAAGATTTAGTGGGGCAATGACTGCATAACTCTGTGATGAAAGTGAGAGCCACTGAGTGGATAGAATGTACAGGCATAGGACTGTATAACACAGTGAACCATGTGGTGGAAGATGGACTGTGGCTACCAGTACAAATATGAGTGTTCTCTCATGAACTATAACAAATGTACAATACTAATAACATAGTGTTAATAATAGGGGGTATATGGAAAAAATATACCAAGTGTACTCTATGGGCCATAATTAGTGGTAATAGTCTGATGATGTTCTTTTATAATCTGTAACAAATATTCCACAACAATGTAAGGTGTTAGGGGAGGGGTGATATATGGGAGTTCTGCACATTATTCATGATTGCTTTATAAGCTCACAACACTCAATAAAATAAATAAATAAAATAAAATAAATTTAGTGAAATATATCATTCATACACGAACATACATAAACAATAAGTCTATAGTAAAAGTTGTACCCTTACAAAACAAATAGGCATATCATCATACAGGGCTCCCATACATCATCCCACCACCAACACCTTGCAGTGTTGTGAAACATTTGTTACAAACTATGAAAGAGGCTTGTCAGTAAAATATTACTTTTAGTAAAATATTATTACTAACTATAGTCCATATCTTAAATTTAGTATATTTTTCCCCAACCCACCCAGGTATTAACACCCTGTATTAGTATTATATATTTGTTATAGTTCATGAGAGAACATTCTCATATTTATTCTGTTAACTATAGTTCATCTGCCACCACAGGATTTCCCTGTGTTATATAGTCCCATGACTTGTATAATTCATTCAAAGTGTATAATCAGTGGCTCTCATTTTCATCACAGAGTTGTACTGTCATCACCTCAGTCAATTTTAGAGTGTTTTCATTACTCCAGAAGGAAAAATCCCATACCCCATAATATCCCCCTATTGTTGTCCCTTAGAATTGATATAATACCTCCTTTTCCATTGCTGCAAAAAATATTACAATATTACTGTTAACTATCGCCCATAAGTTACATTAGTTGTAATTTTCCCATGTATTACCATATTCTTAACACTTTGTAAAAAATGAACATTCTTATTTTTATACTATTAACAACAATCTTCATTCACCACCAAAATTACTATATTATACATTCCCTAGATTATTCTCTAGCTTCCTTTCAATTGTATGGTCAACTGTTTTTTGTTTTTTTTCATTTAAAGGTTTTATTTTACTTATTTCTCTCCCCACCTTGTTGTTTGCATATCTTCTTTTTCCAAAGCACCAGGAACTGAACCTGAGACCTCCAATATGGGAGGGAGGCGCCTAATCACTTGAGCCACCTCTGCTCCCTGTTGTGTCTCTCATTGTGTTTCCTCATTGCCTTATCTCATTGCATTATCTTATTGCATCAGCTTGCCCACCAGCCCCATGTTGTGTCAGCTCGCTGTATTGCTCGTCTTCTTTAGGAGGCACTGGGAACCAAATGTAGAACCTCCCATGTGGCACCCAACTGCTTGAGCCACATCCACTTCCTGTCAACTGATTTTTGATAAGCCTACCAAATCCACTTTTTTTTAGGACAGTACAGTCTCTTCAACAAATGGTGCTGAGAGAACTGGATATTCATAACCAAAAGAATGAAAGAGGACCCCTATCTCACTCCCTATACAAGGATCAACTCAAAATGGATCCAAGACCTAAACATAAAAGCCAGGACCATAAAACTCCTAGAAGATAGCATAGGGAAACATCTAAAGACCTTTTAGTAGCTGCTGGTCTCTTAAACCTTACACCCAAAGCACAAACAATGAAAGAAAAACTAGATAAACAGGATCTCTTAAAAAAAAATTTTTTTTCTTCATAGTTTTTTGTTTTTTTCACTGGGAGGTCCCAGGGATCGAACCCGGGTCCCTCCATATGGGAGACAGACGCTCAACCATTTGAGCCACATCTGTCCCCTCTTCAAAATTAAACACTTCTGTACCTCAAAGAACTTTGTGAAGAGTGTAAAAAGGCAACCTACTCAATGGGAAAAAAATATTTGGAAATCACATATCCGATAAAGGTTTAATATCCATGATATATAAAGAGATCCTACAACTCAACAATAAAAAGACAAATTGCCTGACTGAAAAATGAGCTAAAGACTTGAATAGACATTTTTTCTAAAGAAGAAATACAAATGGCATAGAAACACATGAAAAAATGTTCAACATCACTAGCGATAAGAGAAATACAAATCAAAGCGACAATGAGATATCATTTCACACCTATTAGAAAGTCTGCTATTAAAAAAAAACAAACAGAAAACTACAAGTGTTGGAGAGGATGTGGAGAGATAGGAACATTTATTCACTTGGTAGGGATGTAGAATGGTACAGCTGCTGTGGAAGTTTGTTTGGCAGTTCCTAAGGAAGTTAGAGTTCTGTCATGTGACCCAACAATACCAGTACTAGGTATATACCCAGAAGATCTGAGAGCAGGTACATGACAGTCATCTGCACACTGATGTCTAGCGGCATTATGTATGATTGCCAAAAGATGGAAAAATCCCAGGTGTCTATCAATTGATGAATGGATAAAAAAATTGTGCCATATATACACAGTAGAATATTATTCAGCTGTAAGAAGAAATGAAGTTGTGAAGCATATGACAATTTGGATGAACTTGGAAGACATTATGTTAAGTGAAGCAAGCCAGACACAAAAGGACAATAATTGTATGATTTCACTACTATGAAATAAATAGAATGCGCAAACTCATGGAATCAATAGCTAGAATATGTCACCAGAGAATAGAGTATGGCTAGAGAATGGAAAGCTAAGGTGCAGAATTGGTAAAAAGTTGTTTGGAAATGAATAGAAATGGAGAAAGCACATCATAGGATTTCTAATTAGTAGTTCTAACTTTTGGGTACGATGGTTTGCTTTTTGTTGTTTTTCCTCTTTTTTTTTTGGAGTAATGAAAATGCTCTAATATTGATTGAAGTGATGAATATGCAACTCGGTGATATACCAAATACCATTGATTGTACACTTTAGATAAATTATTTGATTTATGAACCAAAAAAATTAGGGTGGGTTGGGGGAAAATACACCAAATATAAGATATGGACTATAGTTTGTAGTAATATTTTGATGCTCTTTTATAATTTGTTACAAATGTTTCACAACAATGCAAGGTATTTATGGTGGGGTGATGTATGGGAGCCCTGTATGATGTTATGCATGTTTGTTTTATAAGTTCACAACTTTTACTATACACTTATTTATGTATGTTCATGTATGAATGATACACTTCAATAAATTGTGTTTAAAAGGAAAAACAAATGTGTCCTTTTCTTTTAGATTTATATACTGAGATATTTATGCATGAAATGATGTGAGAGCTAGGATATTTTCCCCACCACAGTAATGGGGGGCAGGAGTAAAGTGGATGGATGTATATAGATGAAGCAAGAATGGCTTTTAGTTGATTATTGAAGATGAGAGTTAGGTTCATGGGGGCTAACTGCAGTATTCTGTTTGTCCTTATATGTGTTTGAAGTTTTCCATGACAAAAAAGTTTTGAAGAAATTCTCATATTTTAAGACAAAATTGGCATTTTTTTATAACTAAAAAAAAAAACCCATAAGATATATGTTTAACTCCCCACCCCACCACCTCTATTTGTCTGCTACAATGCCATGGTTCTGTATTAAGCCAGCGCTTCTCAAAGTGTGGTCCAGGGCTTCCTGAGGGAGTCTGTGAGGTCAAAACTACTTTTATAATGATAAGACATTATTTGCCTTTTTCACTTTCATTTTCTCATGTATGCAAAGTGGAATTTTCCAAAGGCTACATGGTGTGCGCTATTGCAACAGATTGAATGCAGAAGCAAATGAAAATACAGCTGTCTACTATTAACCCAGAGATTAAAGAAATTTGTAATATATAAAACTGTCATTTTTCCTCACTAATTATTTTCTTTGTGGAAAATAGCTATTTTTTTTAAATGAAAGCTTGTTATTTATATAAACATATAGTTTATTATTGTTATTTTTTAATGAATTAATAAATGTTTTTAAAATTCTCAGTTTCCTTTTTTCCCCTTTTTCCTTTTCTTTATTAGAGAAGTTGTGGCTTTATAGAACAATCATGCACAAAATACAGGATTCCCATCCCTCAGTTTTACTTTTTAATGGCAAGTATGGGTAGCTCTAAACCACATAAACAAAAACTCTTTGTGGGAGGGTGGTCTTCAATAGTTTTTAGGAGGGTAAAGGCATTTTGAGACCAAAATATTTGAGAACTGCTTTGTTAAGCAAATACATCTCTAAGAAAGACCACAGGCTTCTTTTCAACCCTTCTGCTCCTGCAGTGTGAGACCTGAGCTTGGTCAAATGTGCTTTATTTACTTAAGAAAGACTTGAGTCTAATACCTTCAGTTTTCATAATTGGTACTAAATAAATATTGGTTTTGTTCTTTCCAGTGGACCACTCTTTTTCTGCAAAGTGCTGTGCTTGATGTGAGGAGGAGATTGTCTCCATAGCTGAACTAGGACTTGCTCATATTTCAGATTATGAGGGAGTCCTTTAAGATTACTGCTGCAATGACCATCAACTAGATGTACTCTGTTTTCCATTGCTCATTGAAGGGCCTGCCTAGATAATGCCTTACATTTCTGCAGATAATGCCTTATCTGACTAAACTGAACTGTGAAAGTTCAGTCAAAGCTGGGGGAAAGTGAACTGGTTTGTTGGGAATGTTTTTATTGTCTTTTTTAGGGGTGGTGGAAATGAGTAGAAGTTTCCTTCTTTGGGGAAGGAGCTTAAAAATAATTTACTTAAAGCTTTGAGGGCTAAAACTTGATCTTAATTTTACTCTTTCTCAGTAAAACTTACAAGTAAATTTCTATTAAGTCCTTAAATTTTGTGATATAAGGAAGTATATAAATTCCTATTATATTATCCAGTTGTGATTGTAATATGGACTTGAGAAATTGTATATACTACAATTAACTTCTTTTTTCCTAAAATCATTATCTAGCAATACACATACACACTCACACACATCTTCCTTTTAAACATAAATAGGGACATACTATATACATTGTACATAATCTTGTTTTTTTCATTAGACATGAAATGAAGTGATTTCTTCTCATTTGTTTCAGACCTGTGGATATCTGGGCTTTGGGCTGTATGATCATTGAGATGGCCACTGGAAATCCCTATCTTCCTAGCAGTTCTGATTTAGACTTACTCCATAAAATCGTTTTAAAAGTAGGTAGGTATTACTGAAATATTCTGCTACATGCCTAAAATAAATATTGCCAGATCAATCCTTCTCTATTACCAGATTTAGCTTTTTCTTCATAAGAAGAGGGGAGCATATTGTTTTGCTAGATGGCAGCAGATGGATGCCTTGAGCTGTTAAAGAAGGCAGATAATTCTCCTCTGTTTTTGCAAATAATATTTGTTTTGCCAGGGTGCAAATAGCTATGTCATATGTCGATGGTTGATGCTAAGAAAAATAGTACAATAGGAACCGACTTCAATTTACCTGAAAGTTGTTTTTAAAATTTGGCTTCCACAAATATTTGTTCCTCTAAAGAAGGGCTTTTAAATAATAGAGATGAGTCAGATGCTTTTCTAAAAAGAATAATTGGAGATAGAAAATTAATTATTCACTCAGAAAAAACTTTTTTTATAAACCACAATAGATAACCAGAAGCTAACTAATTTACTGAAGAATTTTTTTATGAGAGCTTAATTATTTGATGATCTGCTTTGACTACCCAAACTTTGTGATGGTTACCCGTGCTCACAGTGTTTCAATGATTTGTTTTCTTTATATTTCTGTATGAAGAGTTTGCGGAGCCTTTTATGTGGTAGGGAAGTTATACATAAACATGTAGTTACGGGATCATGAAGAAGGGCTGTGATAAAAATCTGGATAAACACTGGTTTATGATGCAGTTCAGAGCTTTAAAGCATCACACTGTTTTGTTTTTCGAGGTACTGGAGGCCAGGGATTGAACCCGGGACCTTGTATGTGGGAAGCCAGAACTCAACCTGAGCCTCATCAGCTTCTCTGAGTTGGTTTTCTCGTTTGTTTTGCTTGTTGTTGTTTTTTGTTTTTTTTCATGAGGCACTAGAAACTAAACCCGGGACCTCCCATAGGGAGGCAGATCCTCAACCACTTGAGCCACATCCGTTCCCTCACACTGTTTTTTGAGTCACCTTTAAGGTTCTTGTTATGAGTTTAATGTTAGAAGGAACCTTAAAGATTATGGTTCATTTATAGATGAGGAAAACAAGGCACACAAAGGAGAGAGGTTTTTCTCAAAGTCTCAAAGCTACTTATTACAAAACTGGTGCTAGAACTTAAATCTCTCTACTGCTCCTGTACTACTATACTCTTCTAGCCTTGTTTCTTCTTTGCAGTATTTCAATTTCTAAATAATTTCGATATTTTAATGTTTTGGGGTATGGATGGCTTCAGCTCTTTTTTTTTTTTTTTTTTTCCCCTGACTAAAACTTGCTAAATAAATCATTTTATACCTGGAAATTTGTAAAAGTTTGAGGGTGCTTTTCCTGATAGCATTATATATTATGTCTTCTAGTTTGCGAAAAGAAAATGTACTTGGTGATTTTACATTCTCTGCTGCCTATGTACTATCAACAGATTACTAGGGAAGCCTCAGTTTCTTATGCCATGATTAGATAGTTCCTTGTTCAACTTTAAAAATTAAAAGAACATAACTGCTATTCTCCCTTGTCTCAGTTTCTAGTAATTTAATGCAGACCATATAGCAATATGATTATTTTGATTGTAGACCTACTTTGTTTTCTTAAACATTTTTTTTTCTTTTTTTTCTCTTTTCAGGCAATTTGACACCTCACTTGCAGAATATCTTTTCCAAGAGTCCCATTTTTGCTGGGGTGGTCCTTCCTCAAGTTCAACACCCCAAAAATGCAAGGAAAAAATACCCAAAGCTAAATGGATTGCTGGCAGATATAGTTCATGTATGTTAAGAAATTAAGGACTTTTTTTTCTGGTAAACTTACACCAATCATAATATGATTTTAAAATATTACTTTAAGGAAGTTCTAAAAGGATTACTGAATGATGTTATCTGTTAAAAGTTACCATATCTCTCGGTCATTATGTCTTTAGTACAGAGAAATTAAAATTCATAGGCTGTTGGAACTGAAAGCCCTGAAATTTATTTTTTTTTATAATAATTTTTTTTATTTTTTAAAAGATACTTAGATTACATAAATGTTACACAAAAATTGAAGGGATTCCCATATGCCCTACCTCCCACTCCTCTCACAACCTCCCAAATAAACATCATTCATTAGAGTGGCACATCACCTCCAATGGATATACACATCTTGGGGCTTTGCCACTAAGTGTGGACCATAGTTCACATTGTGGACCACACTCTCTCCCACACAGTTCTGCATGTTATATGCTGATGTAAAATGGTTTATATCTGTCATTGCAGTGTCACTCAGGATAATTCCCAAGTTCCGAAAAAGGCCCTGTATTACAACTGTTTTTCCTCTCCCTGCCCTTAAAGTGTCTGGTGGCCACTGGCTCCACATTAATGTTGTAATTACTTCCATTGCGTGTGTCACAATATGTCTATAACAGAATACCAGTAGGTCCGCTCTAGTCCATAGCTCTTCCCCCAATCCTGAGGAGTCTGAGATGGTGATGTCCACTCCACCTCCAAGTGAGAGGGGGCTTATATCTCATGGATAAGATCGATAGGATTAACCTGCCTGCAGCTGCAGATGCTCTCCATTCCCTGGGATGGCCGTTGTTCATCATCATCTCCCCACCAGGTGTCCAGGGTGAGTCCATTGAGCTGTAGAGTAGGAGTTGCAGCTCCACCAAGATTCCGGGCCCAGCTGGCACATGGACAGCCCAAAGACTCCGGTCTCTGGAAGTACATCTACAAACTCCGGCACCACATATAGGTTTGAATAGAAGGGACAGATGGACCATGTGCAGGGAAGACATATTTGGATCCCACTCTGTCACTCTCAGGAGCAAGGATTCTAAAGTAGGGCCCACTGATAAGGTGCAAAACTCCGGGGGCTATCTGCCCTGATATAGGACCTGGGTGTCTCCAGAGCCCTCAGGAGCTTCTCTGTTTGGGGTGTATCCACATTGAAAGCCCTGAAATTTAATCATGTACATTATTGTTTTTGTTTTGTTTTGTTTTTTGTTTTTTGTTTTTTGTTTTGTTTTTTTTTTTTTACCGGGAGCTACCGGGGATCGAACCCCGGTCTCTCCATATGGTAGACGGACGCCGAACCTCTTGAGCCACATCCGTTTCCCCATGTACATTATTTTTAGTGAATCCTAATTTTAATAATAAGTAGGGAAAAACTGGAAAAATTCTAAAGACTTGTCATGTTTATCACCACGTTTTTTTGGTAAATTAAAACAAGAAGAATTTATTCTTTCACAGTTCTGGAGGCTAGAAGTCCAAAATCAAGGTGTTGGCAGAGCCATGTGCCCTCTGAAGCCTGTAGGGGACGAATCCTGCCTTGCCTTTTCCATTTGTGGTGTTCTGGGCAATCCTTGGCATTCCCTGGCTCATAGCTGCATCACTTGGATCTCTGCCTCTGTTTTCACCTGGCATTTTCCTCTGTGTATGTGTATTGCTCTGTGCCCTCTCCTCTTCATATAAGGACACCAGTCTCTAGATTTAGGGCTCACCCTAAATCAAGGATGATTTCTGCAAAGACCCTGTTTCCAAATAAGGTCACACTCTGAGGTCCCAGGTGGACATAAATGGGGTGAAGGGGGACACTATTCAACCCATTGCAATCACTTACCCATCTCAGGGTTTGCTTCTGGGGTAACCTGACCTACAACATGGATTGTTTTGAGAATTGGATGAAAGTTATGGACCCTGTCCCCAGAAAATTATACATACACACATTCCAAAATGTTATAGACATTTTCATTCCTCTAAAGTCATCATTGACCAAAATTTAAATCCCCAGACAAGACAATCTCTAGGATTCCTCAAGAGCTAACTTCACCTATCACCACCTTTTAACATCCATTTTACCCAGGCCAAGGATCTGTCCTTTGTACTATGGTATCCTAGGGTTCCTACAAGGCTTTAGCAACTACAATTTTAATGTTGTTTGCAGATACAACAATGTCAAGATTCACCTTGAGTTGGAGCAAAAAAAAAAAAAAAACAAAACAAAAAACCAACCAAAAAACATTATACAGCCATTTTTTATTATTTTAAAGGTTGAATTTCATTTTAAACTAGGCAATAAATATACCACCCACTTAGTACAAAATGGGATTTACTGTGAAAAGTAAGACTGCTTCTATTCTATTCTCCACCAGCCAATTTCCCTTCCCCGGGACAGCTAAGGTAACTTATTTCCAATGTACAATCCTTAAAAAAAGTGATTGCCTAAATTTCAGAGCAAGTAAAGTGTAGTGTTTAAAAGAAGGGGCTCTGAAATTATATAGCCTACATTTAAAACCCAGCCCTGCCACTAATTAGCTCTGAAAACGCGGGCAATTTACTTAATTTCTGTGCCTCAGTTTTCTGGGCTATAAAGTGACAGTAATAGTGCTTATCTTCTGGGGTTTGAGAATTTAACAAGGTAATAGTGGAAATGTGCTTAGCACAGGGCCTTCAATAAGCTGTCAACAAATGTTAATGTTAATTGTTGTTGTTGCTGTTATTTAAATAAATCTACCGATATGTGACATCTAAAGAATAACTATTCTTGAAAGAAAAGAAATTATTTCATTGATACCTGGGAAGAACTGATGTGTATTAAGGATCAGATTTTTTACGACATTTTCAGATTCCTTTTTTATATTAACGTAGTTTTAATTATACAAGAAATACATAATGATTATAGAAAGAGTAGAAAATACAGATAAAGAAAAAAGTCAGACTTCCCCAATTTCCATCATCCAAAAATGCTTTAAACATTTTGGTTTATATTACTTCTAGACTTTTCCCAACCAAATATATTTATATAAATTTATAATTTTTAAAAGATGTCATACTTCACACATTGCTGTTTAACCTATTTATTTTCACTGGGCAAAGCATTATAAACATAATATTTCATTGAATTTACCATATTTTATTTCACCAATCTTGTATTTTTGGACATTTAAGGGTTTCCAGTTTTTAACCCCACTATTGGAAAAAGTACTAAAATGGACATCTTTTACATATGTATTTATGCACTTCTTTTATTATCTCCTAGGATAAATGGACTTATTTACTCTTTTTCGAATTTTTTGATGTATTTTGCTATTTTTTCTCCAAAAAGATTTCACTGATTTATATCCAATGCTCTTTGAGAGTATTAATTTCCCCACTCTCCATCCAACATTTGGTATCATAATTTTTAAAATCTTTGCCAATTTAGTAAGCTAGAAATGGTTTCTTTCTTTTTAAAATTGCACTTACTGAAGTGTAAATACAATTACAGAAGAGGCTGAACATTTTATTAATATTTATTGCCCATTTGTATTTCTTATTTTAAGGAATTCTTAACCTATTTGTCATTTGGAATATTTACCCTTTTTCTTATTATTTGTAAGATAATAAGCATGTTAATCCTTTGTCATATATATTGTAAATACTCTTTTCCAGTTTGATTAATCCAATTATTTTCAATGCCACATTTATCTTAGACAAATGTGGGTCTGTTTCTATTCCATTGATTTCTCTCTGTATTCTGGTTTTAATTCCATTCTGATTGATTATTCTAAGTATAAAATACATTTTAATATCTTTTGCAAGATGTGTTTTTTTTTCCTTAGATATAAATTTTCTAAACATTATTGAGATGTAATTTATGTACAGTGAAGTGCATGTATTTAAAATGTACAATTTAATGAGTTTTGATAGATGTGTAGATTGTGCAACCACCACCACGATTAAGATACTGAACATTTCCATCACCCCCAAAATATCCTTGTGTCCTCTGTAATCCATCTCTCCCTCCATTCTTGTCCCCAGACTACTGCTCTACTGCTGATTTTCTTTTTTTTTTCTGGGATGAAACAGGATTTTATTTATTTATTTATTTATTTATTTATTTATTTTATTTTAAAGATTTTTTAAAATTTATTTATTCATTTATCCCCCCCTTGCTGCTTGTGCTTGCTGGGTCAGCTAACCACGCCATGCGGGCGGGCTTGCCTTCACCAGGAGGCCCCGGGAACCGAACCCGGGGCCTCCCATATGGTAAAAGGGAGCCCTACTGATTGAGCCACAGCCGCTTCCCCTGATTTGCTTTTTGTCACTATAGATTAGTTAGCATTTTCCAGAATATTATATAAATGGAATCATACAGTATGTTCTCTTTTAAGTCTGATGTCTTTTACTCAGCATAATGATTTAGAGATTCGTTCGTGTTCTTATGTGTCAGAGTTTATTCCTTTTTACTGCTGAGTAGTATTCTATTATATGGCTATACCACTTTTTTTTTTTTTTTTTTTTTAATCCATTCCTGTATTGATGGACATTTGAGTTGTTTCCAGGTTTTGGCTATTACAAATTAACTTGGGATGAACATTCATGTGCAAGTCTTAGTGTGGACATACATTTTCATTTATCTTGGGTAAATTTTTAGGAAAGGGGTGGCTGGGTCATAAGATAGGTGTCTGCTTAATTTTTTTTTCATTTGAAAAAATTTACTGAAGTGTATCACTCATACATAAACATACATAAACAATAAATGTATATAAAAGTTGTGAACTTATAAAACAAATATGGATGATCTCATACAGGGCTCTCATATCTTATCCCACCACCAATCCCTTGCATTATTGTGAAACATTTTTAACAAATAATGAAAGAGCATCCTCAAAATATTACTACTAACTAAAGTATCTTACATTTGGTATATTTTTCCCCAACCCACCCTATTGTTATTATTTATATCATTCATACATGAACATACATAAACAATAAGTGTATAGTAAAGGTTGTGAACTTACAAAACAAACATGCATAACATCATACAGGGGTCCCCTACATCAACCTACCAGCAACACCTTGCATTGTTGTGAGGCATTTGTTACAAATTATGAAAGAATATCACCAAAATCTCACTACTAACCATAGTCCGTATCTTACATTTGGTGTATTTTCCCCCCAATCCACCCTATTTTTAAAATCTATTTTTATTACAGAGGTTGTGAACTTACAAAAGAATCATGCATGTGTGCAGAATTCCCACACAACACCCCTCCATCAACACACCACACTGTGGTGGAACATTTGTTACAGATTATGAAATAATATCATCAGAATATTACCCTTAATCATCATTCATTGCGTACATTTGGCACACACTTTCCATACTCCCCCATTATCAAAACAGTACATCTTTGGCATAGATGCATGAATATTACAGTATTGCTGTTAACCACAGTCCATAGGTTAATGCAGTTGTATTTTTCCCCATGTCTCTCCACATTTCCATCCCCTGCAATAGTGACGTACATCTGCTCTAGATCACAGAAGGACACTCTTGCATCTGTATCATCAACCACAATTCTCATCCACCCTTGGGTTCACTGTGTTATTCACTCCCTAGATTATTCTCTAGCTTTCTTTCAGTTGACATATACATCCCTAGACTACCCTTTCCAGCCACATTCCCATTTATAAAGCAGCTGTTACTCACTATAGCATGTTAACATCAACTCTATACATTTCCACACTTTTACAGTAAAGTGAATGAAAACTTTTACATACACTAAGCATCAGTAGTCCTTCTCAGCCCTCCTCTTATCTCCTTTAAGAATCCACCACCTACCACCAGGTCTAGAAGATGTTTTCCTACATATTCTTCTAGAAGCTTTATGGTTCTTGCTTTTATATTTAGGTCTTTGATCCATTTTTAGTTAATTTTTGTATAAGGTGTGCGATAGGGGTCCTCTTTCTTTCTTTTGGCTATGGATATCCAGTTCTCCCAGAACCATTTGTTGAATGGACTGTCCTGCCCCAGCTGGGTGGGTTTGACAGCCTTGTCAAAAATCACTTGACCATAGATGTGAAGGTCTGTTTCTGAACCATCAATTGGATTCCATTGGTCTATGTGTCTATCTTTATGCCAGTACCATGCTGTTTTTATCACTGTTATCTAGGTAATATGATTAAAGTTCCGAAGTAACAATCCTCCAACTTTGCTTTCCTTTTTTAGATGTTTCTGGCTATTCAGAACCCCTTACCCTTCCAAATAAATTTGATAATTGTGTTTTCCATTTGTTTTAAAAATGCTGGTGGAATTTTTATCAGAATTACATTGAATCTGTATATCAATTTGGGTAGAATTGACATCTTAATGATATTTAGTCTAACATCTATGATTAGTTGTTACAACCTCTTTATGTCATTTGGTAGCTTATCTTGTTCCTTTAACTGGGCCATATCTTCCTGTTTTCTGGTATGGATGGCAGTGTTTTGTTGGTGTCTTGGCATCTGGCTTATGAGATGTATTTATTCTGGGTGCAGTTACTCTCTTTAGTTGTATAGTAGGAGCCGAGGATATAGTTGGTGCTGTAAGCTGTGGAAGCTCAAGCTACCCGTGTTGCCCCAGGTATCAGTGAAGCTTGTCCCACCTTTCTTATTTGCCAGGGGTAGGGACAGAGCTACAGCTGTGTGTAATAATCCAAGTCGTGTAGGCCAAGACCGTTTATAGTTGCCTGGAGAGACTGATGAAGCTTCACACCCCTTCCTCCCCTGCCTGGGAAAGGGATGGGGCTGCAGGTGTGGGCAGCAATCTATGCCATGTGGGTCCAAAATGACCGCAGTTGCCCCGATAGACATCTGAGTATTCAGTCTCTGCCAGCTAAATGTACCTGCAGTTATCTAGAGAGGCTAGCCAGCTTTCTCCCTGCTAGAGATGGGGCTGAAGCCTAGGCTAGGGCTGCAGGCCGATCTGGGTGAAAGAAGCAGGTCCCTACCAGCACAGTGATTTTCAGTCAGTTTTGTTTCTCCTCATGCCGGGGGCGGAATTAAATGGCGGCTACTGGCCTCTTTCTGACTTGGACAGGTTCAAACTTTAGCTGTTCTTAGGATTATACTTTAACCCGTTGAATTTACTAGTCACTAGCTGAAGTTGGTGCCCAACCGTTTCTTCCTCCCCCAGTTTTGGGAAGAGGAGCTTCCAATTCCAGGCACGGAATAGCTCTGGAAGTAGCTTGTCCCACCAGTGGAGGATGGGCACTGGCCTCCACAGCTTGGAGGGCTCTACTTATGAATCTTCTTTGCAGAGGGGCAGATTCTTCCTTCCATTCTTTCAAGGATGTTGCAGAATTCTCTTCTGTTCTCCTGGAGGCCCCAGAGAGGTGCTTTAGATGGCTCAGGTGATTACTAACTGCCCTATAGCACAAGCTGACTATTGGAGGTCCTTTTTCCTCCACCATCATGCTGGTTGTCCTGTCTGCTTAATTTTTAAGGAAAGTGCCAATCTGTTTTCCAAAGTGTAACATTTTACATTTTCCCAACTAGGATGTGTATTTTAATTTTCTGAATTATATTATCCACAGAATGACTACTTTGTCTGCCTCTAATAGGCTATGGTTTTGACAGACCTCTTAGCATTTTTCTTAATAAGTTTTATTGGTGGAGTAACATTATATTCTAAAATGAGCACATATTTTTAGCTAGTTGCAGTTTTAAGGATATAGTTATTCCCACATCATAAGGTAGGTTATGAACTCAAACAGTTTCACTTTGTCAATCAGTTTAAACTCATGCATTTTGAAATAAAAGTATAATATTGTGATTACCTTGGATTCTCCGGATTTTAATTCTGACTCCTCTACTAACTTGCTATGAGCTCTTGGACAGATTACTACTTAACTTCTGTGGGCCTCTGTCTCCTCATCTGTACAATGGGGATAATGATAATACCTACCTTGTAGAGTTGTTGCTAGAATCAAGCCACAGGAAAAGGCTAGAGCATTGACTGTGTGTAGTAAGCATTAATAAAAGTTACTAATTATTATGTTTTGCCTTCTTTCAGAGGAAGAATGAAAATTATAAAGCAGAAGGCTTTTGTTAAATTATTCAATTTCATTATTTTGATTAAAGAAATGTGTTGTATTTAAAATTATAGTTAGTTAGTTATACATAGGTTCATTATGTGTAATTTACTACCCCAAATTTTTCCTTCCATTTTCCATTTTTTTATTTTGGGGGTATTTTTAAGTTATTTCTCTACTTAGTTAAAGTACTCCCAAGATAGGGAAACAGAAAAGAACTATTGTAATAATTGTTTATTGGAAGATTCAGGGACTTGAATATTTGTGAAGTTGTATGATGCCATAGAAAGAACACTGAATTAAGAGTCAAAAGACAAGGGTTAAAATTCTGATTTGGCAAATCATTAATCAAGCTTCCAGATCTATAAAATGGAAATGATTATCCTTGAACTTTCTGCTTCATAGGGCTGATAAGAGGATCAAAACGAGCTGATTGATTTCTGCTAATTCCAGTGGAATCAGGCTGACTTCCATTTTGGCAAGAATAATAGGACCTGTAATAATTGCTTTGCAAATATAAATTTCTTAGGAAAATAAGAGGTCACAATTTTCTGTCAGAAATTCCTGAGATTTAATTTTATCTTTTAAAGAAAAATCCTTTTTAGCTCTGGGTAACTAATTACTTCTTCATTTGTCAAATAAACTTAATTTTTACTGTTCTCAAGTCCTGCCAAGAGCTTACTTAATATGAGAATCTTTTTTCTTTCCTAGGCTTGTTTACAAATTGAGCCTGCTGAAAGGATATCTTCTACTGACCTTTTGCATCATGAGTATTTTACTAGAGATGGATTTATTGAAAAGTAAGCATTTTGAGTGATTGTGGGCTTTTAGCGTTTATATTAGGAAATTTGCCAATATGTGAATTGCTATATAGGTTAATGCTACACAACAGAAAAATTCAATTTAATGAAAACTTTCTGAGTTACTATATCAGATATTGACTAGGAAATGGTAGACCTACAGGCATCATGAATGAATATTCTAATAATAAAAATAATTGCAGCTAACATTTATTACTCAGTTATTATGTCCTAGGCAGTGTGCTGAACAATCAATACTTTTGGCTTTATTCCATTTGGGCCTCTGACTCAGAGAATAGTCGGATTTTTCTTCTTCCTATAGCATTTCTGATCTATATACTATAATTAGCACTCTTTTTCCAAATGATTGTTTTCCACTGCTTTTATTCTGTTGTAGTGCCTGTCGTCTTAGCCTCTCTACCAAATTGGAAGTTCCCTGAAGACAGGGACCATGCCTCATATAGCCCTTCTGTTTCCTACTCTGCCTGCAATATTCTCAGTATATACTGATAATCTGGATTCATTAATCAGTCATATTTCTAAAAACCACCATTTTCTATTTGGGCTTTGGAAAAAAACAGGAAAAGATTATCATTGATTACAAGATCATTTAGTTGGGCTTTGGATATGAAGTTAGAAAGATGGACATCAACTAAAAATGTGATGGCGTTAAGGCCAGGTATGGAAAAGTCTAGGAACTAACATTGGTGATAGACTGAAATATAAAAAGGCAAAGAAAAGAGAAGCCTGAAGAGTAACTAGAACGTTAAGCATTTCAATAATTTAGCTCCACAAATGAAAATTAGAAGATGTATTGAAAGTGCTATGGATGAAAAGTGCTAATTATTGGACAAAAAAAGTTGCTTTCTATCAATTCTACATAGAATAAATTGATTTCTCTTGGGTATTTATATATTAAGTTTTCACCATTATGGGGCAAAACTATCTTGAGTTCAAATTATAGGACCCTCAGAAAATGTTTTGGGAAGACATTTTCCTTTAATAAGGGCCTCTTCTTTTCATGGATCTTCTTCTGCAATGCAAGGGAGCTTTGAACAAGTGTAACATTTTCTCATTTAGCCAAACTAATCTCACTGGTTCTTCATTTTTTTCACTTACTCATACTTCCTTTTCTTAGGCATGTGTCTTGCACAACACTGTCAAGAGTGGGCTGAACTACAGAAGAGTTCATTTATGGGCTGATGTTTAACATTTCTCCAAACAGATAACAGTAGCTCTGTCAAGGAGGGAGAATTGGGTGGCTCATGGTCTGGGGTGGGAAGGAGACTTTTCAGTATAGCCTTTTGAATTTTGAACCATGTGGATGCATTCTCTATTAAAAAATAACTTTAAAAAAAGAAAGAAGGTATTTAAACAGATACTTGTATGCTAATGTTCATAGCAGCATTATGCACAATTGCCAAAAGGTGTAACAACCCAAGTGTCCATCAACAGATGAATGGATAAATAAAATGTGGTATATTCATACAATGGAATATTATCCACCATTAAAAGTAATGAAATTCTGATACATGCTTCAATATGGATGAACCTTGAAAACATTATGCTAAGTGAAATAAGCTAGGCACAAAAGGACAAATATATGATTTCACTTATGTGAAATATCTAGAAGAGAGAAAGTCATAGAGACAGAAAGTAGATAGAGGTTATCAAGGGCGAGGGGGGACAGTAATATGGAATTATTGTTTTATCGGTAGAGAATTTCTGTTTGGGGTGATGAAAATTTTTAGAAATAGTGGTGGTACTTGCACAATGTTATGAATGTAGTTAATTAATGCCACTGAATTATGCACTTAAAATGGTTAAAATGGCAAATATTATGTTACATACTTTATCATAATGAAAAACAAGTCAAGAAAAGGGAGGGAGGGAGAGAGGGAGGGAAGGAGAAAAGGAAGGAGGGAAGAAGGGTAGGAAGAAAAGCCAAAACTAACAGCTTCCCTTCAATATCAATGTATTCTGTTATATTTTATACTGAATTATTTCTTTAGGGTAAGATTTTGTAGAGATTAATTAGTTCATCTTTTAAATCCTGTTACTTTAAAGAACCACAAAAGGGCAAAGTAGTCTCAACCTTCCTTGAAAAGAATAGTACATTTATCAAAAGTATTAAAATGTTTCTTTTATTGAGTAAAGTTTTTAATCACAAAAAGAATTTAATTCATAGTCTATTTTGTAAAGGTTTGATATAGTAAGTTACCATGGCAAATATTTTGAAAGATGTATCTTTACCAGGAAGCAATTTGGCTTAGGTAAATATTATGACATCTGCTGGCATGCATTATATGATGATTTATTTATGCTGTAGCTGCAATGTAAATTAAGTGATTAAATGGTCCATTAAAGATAAAATACTCTATGTAAACAAAAAGGTTATGGTTGATATTCTCGTTTTTTCAGATTCATACCAGAACTGAGGGCTAAATTACTACAAGAAGCAAAAGTCAATTCATTCATAAAGCCAAAAGAGAATTCTAAAGAAAACGAACTTATAAAGGAGGAAAGAAAAACAGTGTGTACTAATACCCTGCTAAGTGGTTCAGTTTTGGGAAAGGTAAGGACTTTGGGTTTCTTTTTAGTCAGTTTAACTGTATTATTGATAGCACTCTAATGACAAAAATAATTGTTTTCATGACTCAGATTTTGGATGTATCTATTCTAGGAAATGGAAAAAGAGAAAAAGCCCAAAGAAATAAAAATCAGAGTTATTAAAGTCAAAGGAGGTAAAGGAGATATCTCTGAACCAAAAAAGATAGAGTATGAATGTGGACATTGTCAGCAGGATGCAATTGAAAATGCTCATGCTATGTCTCAAGATACAAAACCTGTAATCATTGAACCACCGCACCCTGTCAATCTTAGCACTAGCTCTAATAGCATGAAAGAAGACCCACATGCTGGAGGTTGTATGACGATGCCACCCATCAATCTAACTAGCAGTAATTTAATGGCTGCAAATCCCAATTCAAATCTCACTCACTCCAATCCAAGGTGAGCTGCAACAGGGAGAAGCGGCAGGATGAAATGGACCTAACTAATGCAATGTTCCTGTATAATTGTGTGTCGAAGATTAAAAGTTCATAGTGTCTATGTATTGACTGAACTTGAAAGTACAATTGTAAAAAGGCCATTTACGGGGTGCTTCTTATGAGTGCTATAGAAGAAATGAACTTTTCTGGCTACATATGTTAAATTTTTCACTAATGTGTTTTTGGAAAACCTCATTAAAAAAAAAAAAAAAAGAGATCCTCAGAAAAGTTTCTTCCTTTTTGAAGAGGAAAACGATGATATGACCCGTGTTTGGTATTGATATACCTTAGTGTAACAAAATAAGCTTACTTCTGTGCCATAGCAAATTCTCTATGTGGAGAAAGGATGGTTGCAAATAGTCTTTCACAGTCAAGTAGCCTTTCAGGATCAAATATTTTGGGAGAAAAAAGGCATATTGAGGGATCCAGTGTATCTCAAGTGGTTGAGTGCCAGCATACCACATACAAGGTCCAGGATTCAATCCCTGGCCCTGGTACCTAAAAAAGGAAAAAAAAAGCATATTGTGCCAGTTTTAGATTTAGCTGCTGATACAGGCTGAGAGACCAGTACCATGAATCTGGTAAACCTAGTTAATGAAGGACAGTGTGATAGATGGTGAGGTCTAGCAAGGCATCAGGTCCAGTTCTAAGTTTCAGCAGACTACTGTACATCTGGGTGAGGAAGTCAACTTTAGGTTCATTAACCCAAGCAGATCCTAGCAGACTAGTTTGGGCTATATGTTGTAAAGTTTAGTGGTCTGTAGAGGTGGGCAAGTGGACATATCTGTGTCAGTCCAAAGGTGTAGCAGCCTACATACAGGGAGAACCCAATTATTCTTAGGTGATCCCAAAACCATGGTTCTAATAATGGTCATTGTGGGAAGCGGCTGTGGCTCAATCAGTAGGGCTCCCGTTTGCCATGTGGGAGGCCCCAGGTTCGGTTCCCGGGGCCTCCTGGTGGGGGCAGGCCCGCCAGCGCGGCGTGGTTGGCTGACCCAGTGAGAGCAGGCAGCAGGGGGGGGGATGAATGAATAAATAGATAGAATCTTTAAAAAAAAAAAAAAAAAAAAAATGGTCATTGTTGTAAGCCAACATTGGACATCCAAAAACCCATTAATTAAGAGGTCTAGGTCTAAAACAGAAGAGACTAAGTAGGGTATCAGTAATAACCCCAAAACATGGTTGCCACTCACTGATCTGTGAGTTAGTGCTCTTTGCCCTATTATAACCTCTCCGCTTAGAGCAAATTGTACTTAAGATCTGACAAATGCACTTTGGCACTCAGAGTTCAAACACTAGACTTCTATGGTATAACTTGTTCATGACTGAAGGTGAAACAAAGGCACTTCTAGGGAATTCTAACAACTTCTCTTTTGATTTTAAATTATAGGTTAACTGAAAAAGCGAAAAAGAGACGTACTTCTTCACAGTCTATAGGACATGTTATGTCCAATAGCAGGCAAGAGGATACAGGCCCCATTCAAGTAAGGCAAGAAGCTGTTCATTAAAATATGACCTCTTTCAACATTATCCCTTCTTTTCCTTTTCTCTCCTTTGGAGCTCCAACACTTTAAAATACCTACTTTTAGCTTCCATATTTTTTCTTTCTGAGATGAAAATAGGCCATCATTTCTTTAGTGTTTCCACAACTTTGGTTCTTTTTTTATAGCTGGAGTTGTATATTTATTGTCAGACTTGAGTAGAATAAGTTAAGGTTTCTATCTTTAAAAGTTTACAAGAAGGAGCAGATGTGGCTCAAGCAGTTGAGCTCCCGCCTCCCACATGGGAGGTCCCAGGTTCAGTTCCCGGTGCCTCCTGAAAAAACACCAACAAGCAAAACAAACAAAAAAACCAACTCAGGGAAGCCACTGTGGCTCAGTGGTTAAGCACTGGCTTCCCACATACAAGGTCCCAGGTTCAATCCCGGCCCCCAGTACCCCCCCCAAAAAAAGTCACAAGACTTTTTTTGCTTTTTCACTTCCTAAAAATGTTTTTAGTACCCTACTTCAGAGATTAAAAGCAATTGTTAAATAGATACAACTTAACCACATTTTACTAGAAAAAATGATCCATGCAATTCATTTACCCATTTTTTTACATAGGAAATTAGGAAATTGGTTTATTCAAAATTGAAGTGATTAGTACAATATAATTTACAGCAATAAAAAAATGGAAACACTACAAACACATTCAAGAGCAGGTGACTAGTTAAGTATAATAGTGTAAATTCATATTGTGGGATATGACATTGTGGAAGAGCATTGACCTAGGGAAGTTTTTAACAGTCTATTGCCAAATGAGCCAAAAACAGGTAACACAAACAGTTATCCAGAGTACTGGGTTCACAAGTAATTTTTTTCCTTTGAGTTTTTCACTGTTCTTCATAGAGCACATCATTTTGTGATTAGAAAAAATAAGTTTTTAGTAAGACTAACTGAAGCAATTTGTCTAAACTCAAAGCACAAAGTAGAAATTAAAAGTTAAAATTGTGGTTCTCATGATCAAGACTTTGATTCTCAGAAAAGTCAATGTTTTAAAACTTTTTAAAAAAGATTTATTTAATTTATTTATTTCTCCCCACCCCCTCATTGTTTGCACTTGTTCTGTGCTGTCTTTTTTTTTTTTTTTCAGCCTGTAGGTATTATTATTATTTTAAACAATTTATTGAAGTATAGCATTCATACATGAACATACATAAACAATAAGTGTTCAGTAAACATTGTGAACTTACAAAGCAAACATGTATAATATCATACAGGGCTCCCACACATCACCCCAACACAAATACTTCACATTGTTGTGAAACATTTGTTAACAAATTATGAAAAAGCATTGTCAAAGTATTACTACTAACTATAGTCCATATCTTACTCCCCTATACTTTTTTTTAAAGGATTAATTAATTTATTTATTTACTTTTATCCATTTTTACAGCCCCCCCCCTTTGCTGTTTTTGTGTCCATTCTCTGGGCAACACTCTGTGTCCATTTCCTGCCCTCTCTTCTCATCCTTCTCCTCCTGTCTTCACTGGGATTCGATCCTCGGAACCTCTGATGTGGGAGAGAGGCGTCCTACCACCCACGCCACTTTAGTTCCGGGTTTTTTGGCGCATCTCGTCTTGGCTGTCCCTTGTATCACTCTCCTGTCACGTCATCATCTTGCTGTGTGGCTTGCGGGGCATGACAGCGCACCCGCGCATGGGGCCTGGTGGCCCGCGTGCCTTCTGTATTTTTCTTTTTTTAAAATTTTTACTGGGAGGTCCTGGAGATTGAACCCAGGTCCTTCCATATGGGAGATGGACACCCAACCATTTGAGCCACATCCGCCCCCCTGCTATATCTCTTAAGGTTGACCAAAGATACCTAGAGTTACAGTCATTTCCCATTCAGGATGGTCATATAATAAATCAAGCTTCCCTAGTTGAGGAAACTTTTATGGAGTTTTATCTGTTTATATGTTTAATGGTATTTTATTCTACTTCTTAATTATTAAAATAACCTTGCAAGGTAAGCATTGTCATACCTATCTTACAACTATCTAATGGCTCACAATTCTAGGCTTTCCATTCTATAAATGGTTCCACCCATTTCCTTAAACTAACTCTTGTTCACTTGTTTGTTTAGAGCCAAATGGAGAAGGGTGTATTTAATGAACGAACAGGTCAAAGTGACCAAATGGCAAATGGGAACAAAAGGAAGCTGAATTTTTCCAGATCTGACAGGAAAGAATTCCATTTCCCAGAATTGCCTTTCACAATACAGTCAAAGGAGATGAAAGGAATGGAAGGTACACATTTGTTGTATAAACAAATCTCTAGATGATGTCATTTACAAGAGCATTTTTTGTAATATAACTTATATTTATTTCATTGCATGATTTAAGTAGAAAATGTAGTAAATTGCTGGGAAAAATATTTTCTTCTGATGAGATTCTTCCCATAGTCAAATAATTGGTAAGCATTGTGATTATACTAAAAGCCACTGATAATACACTTTGGATAGATTGTATGGTATGTGAATATATCTCAGTAAAACTGCTTAATAAATAAAAAATTGTGCAAGAATAGCCAGGTATAGCAGCTATGTACAGCAGGGGAAACAGAGAGAGAGTGAGAGGTGAAGAATTTTCTTGTTTGTATGTTTCTCTGTTTTTTTATTATTGAAATAATGAAAATGCTCTAATAATGATTGATGTGATGAATGCACAACTATGTGATTATACCAAATACCATTGATTGTACACTTTGGATGAATTGTATACTTTATTAATATGTATCAGTAAAATTGATTTGTTTTTAAAATAAAATAAAACAAAAAAGCAAAAAAGAGAGATAATAATCATGAATACTCCATGAAAAAAGTAAGTGGTAAGACTGAGAAGAGGTCATTTTAAAAGAGGATTAAGAAAGCTCAGTGTTATTGAGATGTAACAGTATTCGAGGAGGGTGGTTTTGGTTCAGTATATGACCTGGAGCAAATTACCTTCCTATGTTTCTTTGATTATTTGCCCATATAGTAGCAGGAATGTTATATGTGCTTCAAGTATCCAAGGATTTAATAAAGTAAGGTTTATGACATGTATTGACTTCTTAAAATGAAACTCATTTTTGTGCATTGAGTAAATGTTACGTTTCTTTGAAGAATAGTGACACCTTGTGAAAAGTTCATATAATAGCAAGACTATTATATGAATAGCAAGACTTTCATAGATCAAGAGGAATTATCCACTTAATAGTTATTCTCCATAATATTTGATATTATCCTTCTGCTTAATATGTCATAGACTATAAAGTTATAAGACAACTTATCTTTGGCACATTTCACAATTATTATTTATGATTTGTTCAGTTCTTTATTCTTTAAATCAAGAAACTGACTTTAGTGGACATAAGAATTTCCATTTGAAACTCTTGAGAAGAAAAGTAAAATTTCAAGGTAGGAATAACAAGTTGTCATTGTTCTATATATTTTTGCAAAAGTTAAACAGATAAAAGTGCTGAAGAGGGAGCCAAAGAAAACAGATTCATCCAAAATTCCAACTTTACTTAATGTGGATCAAAACCAAGAAAAGCAAGAGGTAAATTTTTGTTTCTTTTATAATTTTTACCAAGGAATGCTGTTTGGAGCCCTTGACTTGGCAAATAAATTTATTTACTACTACTGGAAATTTATATAAAATTTCAAAATTCTGTAACCTTTGATCTAGAAACAGATCAATATTTTCCTAGAATTCCAAATTATTAAAAGTTTCTAACAGTTTTTTTTTTTTTTGAGGGGGTGGTAATGAATACCAGTCCTCACTGAATGTAAAGTGAGTAAAATACCTGTGTTACGTGTATTGCTCAGGGAATACCTGTGTTATGTGTATTGCTAAACATTGGACAGGTAAGCCTTGCCAGAGGAAATGAATAATGGTAATACTACAGTAATACTGGCCACAAGCATGCATGTATTTGTCTTTAGCTTCTTCCTTCCTTTTCTTTTTTTTCCTCTCCAATTTATTCCCCATCTCTGTTATCCACCTACTTTCCTATTTTCATAAAGACTTGCTCTCATCTTGCTATCAGGTAATCTTGTTGAAATGTTCCCAGCCCCCACCCACCAAAGTGATTCTTGAATTTAATTTGGAAATTTTGAAGCTCTTAACATCCAAATGAATACTCTCTAAAGGTACTCTTTTAAGGGAAGGGAATTGTGCTGTGCACCCACTGAATTAAATCACAGATGACCACCTGTTTTGCACACTTGTGAGGTCATTTCTATATGCAAATTATCAACTTTATCTCAGTTTTTTAAAAAAATAAAATTGATTATATTTTTTTGTTCACATAAAATTATCACATACTTATAGGAAATTTGAAGGAATAGGAAAATTAGTTATAAACCTTGATCAGAAACTATGTAGGAAGGCATTTTACCTAAGGTTACTTTACAGCATTTGAATAAAAAGGTTATCAGGCCCTGTTAGGTGTATTCTCACTGTGACATTTAGGACTGTGCCTTTGTTGTGGCAGAGAACTTAAGAACTCCACAATCCAGTTTGCAAAAAGGAGATATTAATAGAACAAGAAAGCCATTAATAGTCATCTTTTAGTTCACTATAAAAAGTAACGAGGTGATTTTAAACTATTAAACTTGGGTGATTTATTCTGAACAGCATACCATTTGCATATTTTTCCAATGATCTGGTGTGAGATAGGGCTCCTGCATTTGGGCAGACTAGTAATGTGCTGCATGTGTTTATCCTACTGTCCAATGAGAGGCCCAGGAAACTTAAATTACATTCCAGTGCAGGACGAAAAGGAACTCTTAAAATAGTTTTGTCATTTTTAGAATAAGTAAGTAAATAGGAAGGGAAAACCCCTTCTTTCTCATATAATATATAGCTCAGGAAAAATGACCTTTTTAAAAGAGTGACCTTGAACCAAGTTGTGGTTTTTAGAAATAAAAAAAAGTCATTGATGTTGGTTGTAGTTTATTTGTACTGCCCATTCAAATGCAGTTCCTGATGAGCGACTAAAATTGAACATAAGGCTAGTCCAATGCTTTTAATAAATTAATATCAGAATTAAGAAAATTTCTTAAATTTTGAGTCTGTAACTATTTTAGAGCACAAGAATATATGACATGTTTTTAAAAACATAAGCAAGGGAATAGCAATTTATTTGTTCAGTTTCTTGTCTCTGCCATTGACTTGTTTTTTAATTACCTGACCAGATCCAGCCACTTCCCAGTTGTACATTAGACTCCGTCAGGCAATTTAAATGTACATTGGAAATAGTGAACACATACATTAAGTAGGGTCCATGTCTGAAAGAAACCCTAAATTATTGCCACTGAGTGATTTAGGCAAGAAAAAAAAAGAGTTTATATTAATGGCCACCTTCAGTTCTGTTTGACGATGATAAAAAGGAATATTTTGCTAAATAATCTTAATATATTTTATGAAATACCCCCCAGGTACAAAGTACAAGTACTTATCTGTGGCTGTATTTCCATAGCCAGAGACTCACCATTTCCTCAATTAAGGTCCTGTTTCTATTTACTTTTTAGAATACAGGAAATGTACAAACTGAAAGGAAGAAGAGCCTGCCAGATATAGAGTAGAAAATGCATCAGATGAAAATTCAGGGAACCCCAGAATCATAGTATGGTTAAAAAAATCCTTTTCATTAATGTTACAAATACAAAAATGCTGATTAGAGAATTCTACAGATATATCATAAATCCTGGTTAGTTATGTGTATATTCCCTTAAATTTGTTTTTAGATTTATTAATTTTTAAATTATTCATGTTTTCTTAATTTGAATATTAATTTATAAAAACCTCCTGACTAGTGCACTGTAATAAAACTGCAGCTTACACTGTCATATAATCTTACCTGATGATCTATTTTTCAATCATGTTTGATTAATGGTTATTCTTAGCTTTGGTTCAGTGCCATGTAATTATAGAAGAAAAAAATTTTAAATGTGTGATAAAATGAGATCCCAATACCTGGGAGCCCAAAATGTTGCTGAACAAACAAATATATTGATAAGCATGAAACACAGGGTTTGGTTCCACACATGAATATTCTGGAACAGCATTCAAATATATCATGAAGATTTTGAAAAGGATGGAAATTGAGCAAAACACTGAAGCAAATCTTTCGGCCTGCCCTGCATTATATCAGTCAGTAGTCTACATATAATTTAACATTAATACAGGCAAGGTTTTGGCAGCATATAGTTAACATTCTTCTCCCTGGTTCTTACTAGCTTGATTTCTAATTTTAGGGTGGAGATGGCCATTGTAAAGGGAAGAATTTGAAGAGGAACAGATTTTTTTTCTGGTAGTGTTTTTTCTTTTAAATAACTTAAAAAATACAAACTGGCAAATCTTCCCTTTTATTTTATATACAATAGAAATGTAAAGTGCGCTGTTAAAGACAGTCATTGATCTGCATTGGCATTGTCCACCTGTCCAACTTTTTTGTTTTGTTAGCAAAACATTCACTGTTTTTGTCTTTCTTCTTCCAAGACCTCTGTTGATATGATGCTTTCGTTTGGAATTATAAAGTCATCTCCTCTCTGCCTGCTTCTTTACTTGCTGTGATTACTACGTAGACGACGCATTCTATCATATGACACATACTGACTTTTACTGATGTGTGCCCTCTGATAGTCACATAACCATAAGAACCAACTCTCTCCTGGGATGCTCAGGCTTCCTGAAGTGAGTTCTTAATGAATTATCTGATCCTTTGTTTTAAAAGATATTCATTACCATTACATGGTTAAAACTATGTTGTTGGTCAGTGATAAAAGCTTCTGTACCATATATAAAATATCTGAAAATGATATGATAATCAAATGTTAAATTCTTTTATTCTTTTAAACAATTGCCAGCACACTGCCAGTTTCCTAGTTGCAGCTGAGAGTGACTTTTATGTGGTACAGGCTTTTTCTATTTTATAAAATAAATTATGTAAAACCCAGAAGATGTATAATACCAAAATTCTGGATTGTCCCCTTTCTCAAAAAATAATAAAATTAGGTTATCCGGTATTCTACCAGGACTCTACCTGATTTTGAGTCCACGAAATAGACTTTTAAAATAAAGGAAAACAGAAAATTTCCTTAGCATAGTATTTTGATCTCTTTTTATCTTAAAAAAAAAAAAAAAAAGGTTTATTAGAATTAATACTGCTAAGTTATTGTACATAATATATCTTTCTAACAGACTGTCTGTTAGCTTTAGCAACTAATATGAAAACTTTCTGTGGCACAGTTCCTCCAGGAAAATTAAGAGTTGTTCCCTATGGTAGATTCAACAGATATAAGCCTGTCCATTGCCTATTATATTAATGTATTTGTTGATCATTACACCAATATCAAAGGTGTTTTAGTTTGCCAAAGGCTGCCAAGGCAAAATGTCAGAAATGGGTTGGCTTTTACAATGGGGATTTATTAATTTATAAGCTTACAATTTTGAGGATAAGAAAAATGTCCAAATCAAGGCATCATCAGGAGATGCTTTCTCCCTGAGCTGCAGCTATGGGCGATCAGGCACATGGCAGAGACAATGGCAGGGTATGCCTGTCTCTGCCTTCTCCTCCAGGTTATGTTGCTTTCAGCTTCTGGATGCCTCCGGCTTTCTCTCTGTTCCTGTGGCTTTCTCTCTCCCAGGTTCCACGATTTCAGCTTCTGGCTTCCGGGTCTTCCTCTCTTACCTTCTAGGAATTTTTCTCTGCATCACTGCATGTTTCTCCCGTTCGTAAAGGACTCTAGTAGGAGGATTAAGACCATTCTGGGTCACAAAATCTAATCAAAGGCTCTTAACGAAAGTAATTTAATCAAAAGGTTTACACACAGAGGAATGGATTAGCTCTAAGGACATGATCTTCTGGGTTACACCCAGCTTCAAACTGTTACAAAAGGATTGTCAAATTTTTTGTTATTGTCTACAAAAGTGTCTGCTGTGATTTTGATTGGGATTGTGTTAAGTCTATACATCAATTTGAGGAGAATGAATATCTTAACAATATTGAATCTTCCACTCCACGGGCCTGGTATCCATTAATTTAGATCTCTCAGCAATATTTTGTAGTTTGAATGTAGCAGTCTTATATATATCATTTATTAAATTTATCCCTATGTATTTTGATTTTTGATGCTTTTGTAAATGATTTGGTCTTAAATGTCATCTTCTGGTTGTTCACTGCTAATATACAGAGGTAAAATTTGTTTTTCTGTGTTGATTTTGTAACCTGAAACCTTGCTAAGTTCACTTATTAGTTCCATTTTGTCTTTTTTTTTAATCAAAAATTTTTTTTAATTTTTAAAGAAGCTTTACATTACATAAATGTTGCATAAAAAATATAGGGGAAAGACTACTTTCAGGGATCATTTCTATAGTTCGTTACTAGAGAAGGTTCTCTGAACGTGTAAAGCACCGAAAGCCACGAGGAGGAGGCACAGGTTCTCTCCTGAATGTGAAGCCAGCTATAGGTGTTGCTTTCTTGCAGCTGCCTATTGCCATTGATGATTGTTCTCTCCCTTTTTGGGGGAGTGAGAGGGAGAGAACGCAGTCTGAGTGGTTTTGGTTTTTAACTTGTTTTAAAAAGCAGATTCTTCCATGTAAATGCTTATTTAAAACTTCTTGTTCGGGTGTTCTTACTTTTTCTTTTTTAAGTTTCATCTCCAGGTTTTCACTTTCCTTGGTGTTGTATTTTTTGCTAATATTAAATTTTCTTCCAAACTTACAATTTAGCAGTATTTGGGTTTAAGAGGGATACTATTGTCATCCCTTGCCTGACAACCCTATAAAGGCAGGGTTCTCCTGGGACCTACAGTCTTGAGTGGCAATTTCTTTTGACCTATTGGAAATATTTCTTTCTTGTGGGTACCAAGTGACCTTCTCACCCACTGAAGCTCAAATCTTTCTGAAGAAGAAATGATTGGTTTTCTACCCTATGAGACTCCATTCTCTCTTTTTTTAAGATTTATTTTATTTATCCACCCCCCCAAAAAAAAGAAAAAAAATATATAGGGGATTCCCATAAGTCCCACTACTTCCCCCTCTCATACTTTACCACATTAACAATATCCTTCATTAGTGTGGTACATTTGTTACAATTGATGAATCCATATTGAAGCATTGCTGCTAATTGTGGACTATAGTTTACAATATAGTTTACATTCCTGTCCCATACAATTTTGTAGGTTATGACAAAATATATAATGGCCCTTGAGTCAGTGTGGGTAGTTTGTGTGTTTCTAGGAATTTGTCCATTTTATCTAGGTTATCTAATTTGTTGGTGTACAGTTGTTCATAGTATCCTATTATAGCCCTTTTTATTTCTGTAGCGTTGGCAGACATTTCCTCCTTTCATTTCTGATTTTAATTATTTGTGTCCTCTCTATTTTTCCTTTGTCACTTTAGCTAACATTTTGCCAATTTTACTGAACTTTTCCAAGAATCAACTTTTGGTTTCGTTGATTTTTTCTTTCTTTCTTTCTTTTTTTTTTTTATTCTCTATTTCACTTATCTCTGCTCTAATCTTTATTTCCTTTCTTCTGCTTGCTTTGGGTTTAGTTTGCTCTTCTTTTTCTAGATCCTCCAGTTGTGAGGTTAGGTCTTGATTTGAGAGCTTTCTTCTTTTTTAATGTAAGCATTTAGAGCTATAAATTTCCCTCTGAGCACTGCTTTTGCTGCATCCTGTTAGTTTTGATATGTTGTGATTTTTAAAATTTATATCAAGGTATTTCCTCATTTAGTTTGTGATTTTTTCTTTGACCCATTGGTTGTTTAATAATGTGTTGTTTAATTTCCACATGTTTGTAAATTTTTCAGTTTTCCTTCTCTTATTGATTTCTAGTTTTATTCCATTGTGGCCTAACATCTGGTCTTTCCTAGAAGATGTTCCATGTGCACATGAGAAGAATGTGTATTCTGCTATTGTTGGGTGGAGTGTTCTATATATATCCATTAGGTCTAATTTGTTAATAGGGTTGTTCAAGCCCTCTTCTTCCTTTTTGATATTGTTTATGTCCTATCAGTTATTGAAAATGGTTTATTGGAAACTATAAGTTACTATTGTAGAGCTATCTATTTATCCCTTCAAATCAATTTTCATATATTTTGGAGCTCTGTTGTGAGGTGCATATATGTTTATAATCATTATATCTTCTTACTAGATTGAACCTTTTATCAATATAGAATATCCTTCTTTATCTCTTATAATATTATTTTTAACTTAAACTCTATTTTGTTTTACAAGAATATTGACACTCTGGCTTTCTTTTGATGACCATTTGCATGGAATATCTTTTTCCACCCTTTAACTTTCAACCTCTTTGCATCTTTTTACCTAAAGTGAGTCTCTTGTATATAGCATATGGATGGATCATGCTTTTTCATCCAATCTGTCTATTTCTGCCTTTTATTCATTTCAATTACTGTACTTTGTAGCTCCAAAATTTCTGGTTGGTTCTTTTTTATAATTTATATCTCTTTATTTTATTCAGACAATGTTTTCCTAATTTCCTTTAGTTCTTTGTATATAGATTCCTTTAGCTCATTGAACATATTTAAGCAGTTGATTTAAAGTCTTTGATTTACAGTTCTAATGTAAGAATTTCCTCAGGGATGGCTTCTGGCAAATTCTTTTTTTTTTCCCTGTGAATGGGCCATACCTTTCTGTTTCTTTGTTTTGTTTTGTAATTTTTTTGTTGAGAACCGATCATTCTGATTGTTATGTTGTTAATACTCTGGAAATCTAGTTCTGCCATTCCTCTGTGATTGCTAAGGATTTTTGTTGTTTTTGAGAGTATCTTTTCCAAACTATTTTTGCCCTGAAATAGGGAATGGAAAGAAAAAGAGAAAAACAATAGTTACAGCCTCTTTAGCACTGCTCTGCTGAAGGGAGTCAGAGCAATGGCTAACCTCAGAGCCACCCTTATCCCCCCACCCCCCAGTGATCTAAAGTAGCTTATCAAAAGCAGTCATCATGGGGAGTGGGTGTAGCTCAGTGGCTTCCCATGTATAAGATCCTGGGTTCAATCCCAGGTACCTCCTTAAAAAAAAAAAAAAAAAGAAGTGATTATGAGCTCAGACCACACTTCCCCAGATTCTGAAGGACTAGGTCATTATAGCCCACCCTGGCACTGAAAAGATGCATCAAGAGCCTGGACTGCAGTCCCCATTGCTGCCTATTATGCAGATGGGAGATGAGGAAGGAGGGTAGTAGCTACTGCACAGAAGGTGAAATTGACCATTTACCACAATTTACCAGCCTCTTCCTCCAGGTCTTCCCTGGATGCTGCACAGTATTCCACTAATTTCAAAATAGTTGATTCAGTTGTTTTTGTTTGTTTGTTTGTTTAAAGATTTGTATGTTTGTTTGTTTGTTTAAAGATTTATTTATTTCTCCCCCCTCATTTTTTTTGTGCTCCCTGTCTGCTTCTGTGTCTGCTTGTCTTCTCTTTAGGTAGCACCAGGAACTGATCCTGGGACCTTCTGGAGTGGGAGAGAGGCACTTAATCTCTTGCACCACCTCAGCTCCCTGGTGTCTGTATCTCTTATTGTCTCTCCTCTGTGTCTCTTTTTGTTGCATCATCTTGCTGTGCCAGCTATCCATGTGGGCCAGCACTCTGTGCAGGCCAGCACTCCTGCATGGGCCAGCACTCCTGCATGGGCCAGCACTCCACATGGGCCATCTCTCTGCTCAGGTCAGCTCGCTGCACAGGCCAGCTTGCCTTTCACCAGGAGGCCCTGGGAATCGAACCCTGGACCTCCTATATGGTAGATGAGAGCCCAATCGCTTGAGCCACATCTATTTCCTGATTCAGTTGTTTTGAGGAGCTTCCTATTCCATCATCTTCCCACAATCCTCTCACATTAATTGATTTTGAATGCTAAACCAACTCTGCATCCCTGGGACAAACCCCACTTGATTCTTTTTATGTATGGTTGGAATTGATTGATTAATATTTTGTTAGAATTTTTGTAGATATGTTAATAAGAGGTTTTAGTCCACTTTTTTTCTTGTATTGTCCTTGTCTGGTTTTGGTTTCAGTGTTATGCTTATTTCATAAAATAAGTTGGCAAGTGTTCCTTCCTTCTCTGTTTCCTGATGGAGTTTATGTAGGATTGGTTTTTTTTTTTAATTTACAAATGTTTTTTGACAATATTTCTGCAAATACATCTGGGACTCATATTTCACACATCTGGCAAAGACCTTGGGGGGAATTCATATAAATAGTGTAAAAAACAAACAAACACCACAACCCAGGAAAAACTGCTTGTGGTGAAGCCTGGTAGCTGTAGTGGTGGAGAGAGCACATTGCTCTGTTTATCAGTGCTCCAACAATGTAGGATTGATTTTATTTTTCCTTTATATGCTTGTTAGAAATGACTAGTAAGTCCAACAAGGCCCATTTTCATTTTGAAAAGATTTTAATATACAAATTCAATTTCTTTAAATTTATTTAACAGACATAGAGTTATCCAGATTTACTATTTCTTCCTTTATCAGTTTGGGTAAGTTGATGCTTTCAAGGAATTTAGCCACTGCATCTAAGTTACCTGATTTTATTAGCATAAAATCATTTATCATTTTCCCTTATTATCATTTTAAAGATAGTATGTATGATGATGTCCCTTTTATCATTCCTGGAATTAGTAATTTGTGTTTTATCTCTCTCCTTTTTTCCCCCTTGGTAAGCTTAGCTAGAGGCTTATCAATTTTATTATTTTTTTCTAAGGACCAACTTTTGATTTTATTGATTATTTCTGTTGTCTTCTATTTCATTGATTTATGCTGTTATTGTCCATTGTTTCTTCTTTCTATTTATTTTGGGTTTAATTTGCTCTTCTTTTTTTAGCTTCTGACAGTGGAATTTGAAGTAGTTGATTTAAGACTTTTCTTTTATAATATAAGTATTTAAAGCTTAACATTTCTTGTATGTACTGCTTTAGCTGCATCCCACAAATTTAGGGGGAAAAAATCATATCATGTTGTTTTGAATTATCATATCATTTAGTTAAAATATTTTCTAATTTCTCTTTGGATTTCTTCTTTAACATATTAGTTTCCTATGGCTGCTGTAACAAAGTACCACCAATTTGGTGGATTAAAACAATAGAAATTTATTCTCTCATAGTTGTGAAGGCTATAAGTCTGTAATCAAGGTATCAACAGGGCCATACTTTATCTAAAGGCTCTAGGGGAGGAATCCTTCTTTGTATCCTCCTAGCTTCTGGTGGTGACTGGCAATCTTTGGCATTTCATGGCTTGTTGCTATGTAACTCCAGTCTATGCCTCCATCTTTGCACAGCATTCTCCCTTGTGTGTCTCTGTGTCTGTATCTCTTCCCTTCTTATAAGGACACCAGCCATATTTGATTAGAGCCCACCCTAATTCAGTATGGGTCCATCTTATGTACTTCTACAAAGATCCTATTTCCAAATAAGGTCACATTCACGGGTCATGGGGTTTAGGACTTCAACATATCTTTTGGGGGGATACAATTCACCCATAACAACCTATTTAAAAGTGTGTTGTTCAATTACAAGTATTTAGAGCTTTTTCAAGCATATTATTGTTACTGATTTTTAAATACAGGATGGCTAGAGAATATACTCTGTATATTTCAATCCTTCTAAATTAATTAAGACTAGTTTGATGGCCCAGCATGTGGTATATATTAGTGTATGTTATATTTGCATTTGAATGAATGTGTATTCTGTTGAAGTTGGGTGTAATGTCCTATAAATGTCAATTAGATCAGCTTGGTTGATAGTGTGTTTAGGTTTACTGATTTTCAGTCTACCTGTTCTATCTAAAAACTGAGAGAGGAATATTGAAATATGCAATTATAATTGTAGATTTGTCTATTCCCTCTTTCATTTATATATCAGTAGTTGCTTTATGTATTTAGAAGCTCTGTTATTAGGTTCATATATATTTAGAATTATGTTTTCTGATGAAGTTATCTTGCCTGTTATCCAATGCCCTAAAACAGTTGTTTTATATATTTTGTCCAGTTTTATCATTGTTTAAGGTAACCCCAAAACCTGTTACTCTGTCATAGCTGAAATTAGAAGTTCAGTTCAAGAATTTTTGAGGGGAGTGGATGTGGCTCAAGTGTTTAAACACCTGCTTCCCACTTGGGCAGTCCCAGGTTCAGTTCCCAGTACCTCCTAAAAGCAAACAAACAACAAGGAAACAAATGAAAAAAACAACTCAGGGGAGCCGTTGTGGCTCAGTGGTTGAGCACTGGCTTCCCACATACAAGGTCCCAAGTTCAAGCCCCGGTACCTCAAAAAAAAAAAAAAAAAGAATTTTAAAATTTTATTTTGAATCACCCTTGCGCAGCTGGGATAATTCCACTTAATCATGGTGTATAATTCTTTTAATATGCTGTTGGATTCCATTTGCTAGTATTTTGAGGAGAATTTTTGCATCTATATTCATAAGAGATACTGTTCTGTAATTTTCTTTTCTTTATCGGACTTTGGTGTGCAGGTGATGTTGGCCTCCAAGAATGAATTAAGGAGAATTCCCTCCTCTTCAATTTTTTGTAAGAATTTTTATCAGAATTGGAGTTAAGTCTTCTTGAAATGTTTGGTAAAGTTTTCCTTTGAAGCCATCTGGCCCTGGGCATTTCTTTTTTGGGAGATATTTATTGCTGATTCAATCTCTTTACTAGCTATTGAGGTTTTTTTTGTTTGTTTTTTGATATATTCCATTTCTTCTTGAGTCAGTGCAGGTAATTTGTGTGTTTCTAGGAATTTGTCCATTTCATCTAGGTTGTCTAGTTTGTTGGCATACAGTTGTTCATAGTATCCTCTTATAATCCTTTTTATTTCAGTGAGGCTGGTAGTAATGTCCCCTCTGCATTTCTTATTTTAGCTATTTGTGTCTTCTTTCTTTTTTGCTTTTGTCAGTCTACCTAAAGTTTTACCAATTTTATTGATCTTTTTTAAGAACCAACTTTGGGTTTTGTTGATTCTATTGTTTTTTATTCTATTTCATTGATCTCTGCCATAATCTTTGTTATCTCCTTCCTTCTGATCACTTTAGGTTTAGTTTGCTTTTCTTTTTCTAGTTCTTCCAGTTTTAAGGTCTCTGGTTTGAAGTCTTTCTACTTTTTTAATGTTAGCATTTAGAGCTAATAAATTTCCCTCTTGGCACTGCCTTTGCTGTATCCTATAAGTTTTGATATGTTGTATTTTCATATTCAGTCACATCAAGGTATCTAAATTTCCCTTGTGATTTCTTTTTTAACCTACTGGTTAAGAGTACATTATTTAATGTCCACATATTTATGAATTTCTCTGTTATTAATGTATAGCTTCATTACATTGTGGTCAGAGAAGATACCTTGTATGATTTCAAAATTTTAAAATTAATTTATTATTTATTTATTTATTAATCCCTCCCCCCTGCCCCTCATTGTTTTTGCACTCACTGTCTGTTCTCCGTGTGTTCTTCTATGTCTGCTTGTCTTCTCTTTAGGCAGCACTGGGAGCCGATCCTGGAACCTTCCAGAGTGGAGAGAGGTGCTCAATCTCTTGTGCTACCTCAGCTCCCTGGTCTGCTACGTCTCTTATTGTCACTCTTCTGTGTCTCTTTCTGTGGCATCATCTTGCTGTGCCAGCTCTCTGTGCAGGCCAGCACTCCTGCATGGGCCAGCACTCCTGTGTGGCCAGTTCATCATGCAGGCCAGCTTGCCTTTCACCAGGTGGCCCTGGGAAATGAACCCTGGACCTCCTGTATGGTAGACGGGAGCCTAATTGCTAGGGCCACATTCGCTTCCCTTTTTTAAATTTATTAAGATGTGTTTTGTGACTAAGTTATGGTCTATCCAAGAGAATGATCCATGTACATTTGAGAAGAATGTGTATTCTGCTGTTGTTGTGTGAAATGTTCTATATATGTCTATTAGGTCTGGTTGGTTTAGAGTAACATTCAAGTCTTCTCTTTCCTTATTGATCTTCTTTCTAGATGTTCTAACCACTGAAAGTGGTATATTAAAGTTTCCTGCTATTAATATAGAACCACCAACTTCTCCCTTCAAATCTGTCAGTATTTGCTTCATATATTTTGAGGCTCTGAGGTTAGATGCATATATATTTAAAATTATTACATCATCTTGTTGAATTGACCACTTTATCAGTATATAAGACTGCCTTTGTCCCTCGTAGCTGTTTTTTACTTAAAATCTCTTTTATCTGTTATTAGTATGTTACCCCAGCTCCCTTTTGGTTATAATTTGCATGGTATATTTTTTTTCTATCCTTTCATTTTCAACTTACTTATGTCTTTGAATTTAAGTTGAATCTCTTGTAAACAGCAGTTAAGGCAACACACCACATTAACAAAATGAAGGGGAATAAACCATCCTCTCCATTGATAAAAGTCTTTGACAACACCCAGCACCAATTCTTGAAAAAGCCTTCTTTGCAGAAATGGAAAAGCCAATCATCAAATTTATATGGAAGGGTAAGGGACCCCAAATAGCCAAAGCCATATTCAAGAAGAAGAATGAAGTTGGAAGACATAAAACTTATTCAGAGGCACAATAATTAAAACAGCACAAGAACAGACATATAGACCAATGGAATTGAATTGAGAGCTCAAAAATGAATTCTCACATTTATGACCCACTGATTTTTGATAAGGGGGCAAATATCCTTGTGTCACTTCAACAAATGATGCTGGGAAAACTGGATCTTCATTTGCAAAAGAAAGGAGGACCCCTACCTCACACCACATACAAAAATCGATTCAAAATGGACCAAAGACCTAAATGTAAGAGCCAGAACCATCAAACTCCTAGAAGAAAACATAGGGTAACATCTCCAGGGCCTTGTGTTAGGTAGTGGTTCTTTAGACTTTACACCCAAAGCAAAGCAATAAAGCAGAAAAATAGATAAGTGAGACCTCATCAAAATTTAAAATTTCAGTGATTCAAAGGACTTTATTGTGAGAGTAAAATGACAGCTTACAAAATGGGATAAAATATTTGGAAACCACATATACAATAAGGATTTAATATCCAGAATATATAAAGAAACCCTTCAACTGAACAACAAAAAGCCAAACAACCCAGTTTAAAAATGGGCAAAGATTGGGAAGCGGCTGTGGCTCAATCAGTAGGGCTCCCGTTTACCATATGGGAGGCCCTGGGTTTGGTTCCCGGGGCCTCCTGGTGAAGGCAAGCCCGCCCGCACGGCGTGGTTAGCTGACCCAGCGAGCACAAGCAGCAAGGGGGGGGAATAAATGAATAAATAAATAAAATCTTTAAAAAATAAAATAAAATAAAATCTTAATATTATAAAAAAAAATTAAAAAAAAAAATGGGCAAAGACTTGAATAGACATTCCTCCAAAGAAGATATATAAATGGCCAAAGAGAACATGAAAAGATGTTGAACATTATTAGCCATTAGGTAAATGCAGATTAAGAACCACAATGACATACCATTTCATACCCACTAGAATGGCTACTATAAAGAAAATGGAAAATTGCAAGTGTTGGAGAGGATGTGGAGAAATAGGAGCACTCATCATTACTGGTGGGAACGTAAAATGGTGCAGCCTCTGTGGAAGACAGTTTGGCAGTACTTCAGAAAGTTAAGTATAAAATTCCATATGACCTGGTGGTCCCACATCTAGATATAAATCCAAAAGAATTGAAAGCAGTGATTCAAACAGATATTTGCACACTGATGCATTATTATTGTTGCACACTGCAGCATTATTCACAAGTGCCAAAAGATGGAAGCAACCCAAGTTTCTGTCAACTAATGAATGAATAAACAAAATGTGATATATACACACAATGGAATATTATTGAGCTGCGAAAATGAAGTTCTGATGCATGTGACATTATGGATAGCCCTTAAAGACATCATGTTGAGTGAATTAAGCCAGACACAAAAGGTCAAATATTGTATGAGCTCACTGATATGAAATAATTAGAATAAGGAAATTCATAGAATCAGAATGAATCTAGAAGATAAGTTAGCAGGGGATGGGGAGGAGTAGGGCATAGGAAGTTAAGGCTAAAAATGTACAGTGTCTATTTGGGACAATGGAAAAGTTTTGGTAATGGATGGTGGTGATGGTAGCACAGCATTGTGAACATGATTTTACAGCACTGAATTATATATTTGAATGTGATTAAAAGGGGGAATGTTAGGTTGTATATATTTTTTAATAAAAAAAAAAATCTAAGGAACTGCAAAGCACAAACAGTAAGGCCTAAGTTAAACCATGGACTATAGTTAATATTAGAAGTATAAAAATGTGCTTTCATTAGTTGTAATAAATGTAGCACACCAATACAAGACATTAATAATAGAGTGGTTTATGGGAGCCCTGTGTTTTATATATGAATTTTCTGTAATACCACAACTTCTCTAATTTAAAAAAAAGTGTTTAAAGTAGAGATCTATTCACACTTGAATAACATACTGACATTTATCTTAAGATTTTTAAAGAACTATTAGATTCATTACCAAATGTTATAGTTCTATGTTATATAAATTGCTCCTGGTTGATTGCTCTTTCTTTTAAGAACATACCTAAAGGTATGGATATGTGCACAGAAACTCATCTCCTTATATAAGTAGAAACTTGTCCATACTTTTTTTGGTCTTTAATGCAGAAATTGTTATAACCATTTATATTGTGAACTCTTGACCATTTATATTGTGAACTCTTCATATAATGAAACTTCAACAATGGACATACAGGAGGAGCTCTAAGAAGATGGCATTGGAGTAGGCAGGCAGGACTCAATTCTCTCACAAAAACAATGGAGAAAGGGCCAAAACTTGTCCAAGGAACCTGCTTTCGGGGTCAGCAGACCAGGATAGTGTTATGCAATTCCCAAGAGGGTGAGGGACAGAGAGACAAAGAATTAGAAACAACAAACATGAGTTACCAAACCCCCACCATGGCCGGGAAGGGCTCCCATTCCCCATCCCCAAGACATTAAGACTGGATAAAACCCCCATCTCACTGCAGCCAACCGAGAGGAGAACAGACATCTTCCTCCATGTCAGCTATTACAAGGGAAAAGGGAGCATGAGTTGGAGGGCTTCTCTTCAGTGAATTCAGCTAGCAGACCCCGCTTTGAATGTCTACTTTGGCCAGACCAGGAACACGGGCAAGCATAGGCTGAAAGAAACACCTCCATGGAAAGGTTCATGGATGATTGCCATCTGCTGGCCAGCCAGGAGATTGCAAGAAGAAAACTGTTTTTAGTTTTCTCTTTAGCCCCACCCCTGGGAGAAAATCTGTGCCCCATTAGTGAGTCCCTGGCCTGATTTTGATCATTTAAGATGGGCAATTTTAAAGGCTTAGAATAAATTGAACCAAAAATCAAAGAAAAGCTGTGGGAAAAAAACAAAAACAAAAACAAACGCTAGGCAAGAGAGAGAAATTGACCAGTAGAGTAAATTTACGAACATATTCAGATGCCTAGACATCAGCAAAAACTTACAAGCCATATTAGAAAACCGGAAAAGATGGCTCAGCTAAAGAAATAAACCAAATAACCTGATGAGATACAGGATTTAAGACAGCTAATCAATGATAATCACACAAATCTCCTAAACCAGTTCAAAGAATTGAAATAAAATATGACTAAAGAGATAAAGGATATTAAGAAGACACTAGCTGAGCATAAATAACAATTTGAAAGCCTGCAAAGTAAAGTAACAGAGCTTTTGGGAATTAAAGACAAGGTGGATGAGATTAAAAGTACATTAGATGGGAGTGGGTGTAGCTCAATTTGTTGAGTGCCTGCTTCCCATTTATGAGGTCCTGGGTTAAATCCCTGGTGCCTCCTTAAAAAAAATAAATAAAAAGAAAGAAAAAATACATTAGAGGCACATAACAGCAGGTTTGAATTGCTCAAAGGCTGAATTAGTGATTTCAAGGATAGAACATCTGAACTGGAAAAGACAGGGGAAGAGAAAGAGAAAAGAATGGAAAAAATAGAACAGGGTGGCAGGGAATTGAATGACAAAGTGAAACACACAAACATATGTATTATCGGTATCCCAGAAGGAAAAAATAATGGAAAAGGAGCAGAAAGAATATTTGAGGAAATAATGGCCAAAAACTTCCCAAACATTATGAAAGACATGAATATCAATATCCAAGAAGGACAATGCACCCCAAACAGAATAAATATGAGTAGATCTATTCTGAGACACCTACTATTCATAATGACAAATATCAGAGGTAAGGAGAGGATTCTGAAAGCAACAAGAGAAAAGCAAAGCATCACATACAAGAGAACCTCGATAAGATTAAGTGCTGACCTCTCATCAGAAACCAGAGAGGCAAGAAGAAAGTGGTAAGATGTATTTAAGGTACTGAGAGAGAAAAACTGCCAGCCAAGAATTTTGTATCCGGCAAAACTGTCCTTCAAAAATGAGAGCAAGTTCAAAGTCTTCACAAACAAACAAAAACTGATAGAATATGTTACCAAAAGACCAGAATTACAAGAGATACTAAAGGGAGTACTGCAGCCTGAAAGGAAAAATACAAAGGCAAGAGATTTGGAGAAGTGTGTGGAAATGAAAATTATTATTAAAGGGGAAAAAGACACACAATAGTAAGATATGACCACGGAAAGCCAAAGGATAAAATGGATGAAGTAAGTAATGCCTTTACAGCAATAACATTGAATGTTAATGGCTTGAACTCCCCCAATCAAAAGACATAGACTTACAGAATGGATAAAAAAAATATGAGCCATATATATGCTGTCTACAAGAGCCTCCGCTCAGATGTAAGGACACAACCAGGTTGAAAGTAAAAGTTTGGAAAAAGATATTCCATACAAATAGTAACCAAAAAGAGCTGGAGTAGCAATACTAATATCGAACAAAACGATTTTAAATGCAAAACTGTTAAATGAGATGAGGAAGGCCATTATATATTAATAAAAATGTAAATTCATCAAGAAGAAATAACTGTAATAAATATTTATGCACCTAACTTGGGTGCTCAAAGATACATGAGGCACACACTGGCAAAACTGAAGGGAGAAATAGATATCTCTACAATAATATTTGGAGACTTCAATACACCAATCTCAGTATTATGTAGAACATCTGGGCAGAGGATAAATAAAGAAACTGAGAGCTTGAATAATATGATAAGTGAACTAGACATAACATTTTTTTAATGTAACATTTATGTAATCTAAGTATGTTAAAAAAATAAAAAATATACTTTTTTTAAAAAACAGACATTTATAGAGCAATACACTGCCAAAACAGCAGGATGTAAATTCTTTTCAAATGCTCATTTCCTTTTCCAGGATAGACCATAAGTTGGGTCACAAGACAGGTCTCAATAAATTAAAAATACTGAAATTATACAAAATACTTTTTCTGATCCTAGCAGAATGAAGCTGGAATACAATAATGGACAGAAAAAGAGAAAATTCATAAATATATGGAGATTAAATAGCACACACTTAAATAATCAGTGGGTTAAAGAAGAGAAATTGCAAGAGAATTCAGCAAATATCTTGAGAGGAATGAAAATGAGAACCCAACATATCAAAACCTATGGGAGACCACAAAGGCAGTGTTGAGAGGGAAATTTATAGCCATCAATGCTTGCATTAAAAAGGAAGAAAGAGCTAAAATTGAACATGTAACTGGACACCTGGAAGAATTAGAAAAAGAACAGTAAACAAATCCCAAACCAATCTGAAGGAAAGAAATAGTAAAGATCAGAGGAGAAATAAGTGAAATTTAGCACACACACACAAAAACAGAATCAACAAAACCAAAAGTTGTTTCTCTGAGAGATCAAACCATTAGCTAGATTGACAAGGAAAAAAGAGAGAAGATGCAAATAAATAACATCAGAAATGAGATGGGGACATTACCACTGACCTCACAGAAATAAGAGAGATCATAAGACGATACTATGAATAACTGTATGCCAATAACATGTGTAGATGAGATGGACAAACTCTGAGAAACACACAAACCACCTACACTCACCCTAGAAGAAATAGAAGACTTCAACAAACCAATCTCAAATGAAAAGATTGAAACAGTCACCAAAGACCTCCCAAAGATGAAAAGCCCAGGACCAGATGGCTTCACAGGTGAATTCTACCAATCATTCAAAGACAATCTAATACCAATCTTGCTCAAGCTCTTCCAAAAAAATTGAACAGGAAATAACACTACCAAACTCATTCTATGACGCCAACATCACCCTAATACCAAAACCAGATAGAGATACTATGATAAAGGAAAATTACATATGAATACCTCGAATGAATATAGATGCAAAAATCCTCAACAAAATTCTTGCAAACCAAATCCAAAACACATTAAGAGAATTATACACCACAATCAAGTGGGTTTTATCCCAGGTATGTAAGGGTAGGTCAACAAAAGGAAATCAATTAGTGTACTAAACTACATTGATAAATTGAAGTAGAAAAATCACATGATCCTCTTGATTGATGCAGAAAAGGCATTCGACAAAATACAGCACCCTTTCTTGATAAAAACACTTCAGAAGATAGGATTAGATGGAAGCTTTCTCAATATAGTGAAGTACATGTATGAAAAACCTACAGCTAGCATTGTACTCAATGGTGAAAGACTGAAAGCTTTCCCACTGAGATTAGGAACAAGAGGAGGATTCCCACTCTCACCGTTGTTATTCAATTTTGTGGTAGAAGTTCTAGCTAGAGCAATTTGGCTAGATTAAGAAATAAAAGGCACTCAGATAGTAAAGGAAGAAGTAAAACTTTCACTATTCACTGATGATATGATCTTATATGTAGTAAATCCTGAAAAATTCACAACAAAGCTACTAGAATTAATAGACAAGTTCAGCAATGTGGCGGGATACAAGATTAATACACCAAAATCGATAGCATTTCTATGCACTACTGATGTGCAATCTGAGAAGGAAATCAGAAAAAAAATCCATTTATAATAGTGACTAAAAAATCAAATATTTAGGAATAAACTTAACCTAGGACATAAGAGACCTGTGTTCAGAAAACTAAAAAACATTGCTAAAAGAAACCAAAGAAGACTTAAATAAATGGAAAGACATTCTGTGTTCATGGATTGGAAGACTAAATATTGTTAAGATGTCAATTCTACCCTGATTTATAGATTCATGCAATACCAATTATATTAGTCAGCTGAAAGGGTGCCAATGCAAAGTACCAGAAATTGGTTGGCTTTTATAAAGGATATTTGGGATAAAAGCTTACAGTTACAAGGCCCTAAAAAGTCCAACTCAAGTTTACTTCCTTACCAAACTCTGTTGCCAAATGTTGAAGCAAGGTGGTGGGCAATGTCTGCAAGGGTTCAGCCTTCCTCTTCCCTCTTAAGGTTCCGTGGGTTCGGTTTCTTCCACTGGCATAGGGTTCCTTTCTCTTCTGGGAACTCATTTCTTTCCAGCTCAGCTGCTCTGTTCTCTTCACAAGGTCAGCTGTAAATTATCAGGCGAATGGCTTATCTCTCTTCCCAAGGCCTCTGCCGTATCTAATGGAGCTGTTTCTCTTCCTCTATGTATCTTTTCTGTGTATCTGCTTCTGTGTATCTTCTTAATTGAGTGTCTGTTTATATAGCCCACCAAGGGGCCAGGAACTCAAACTGAGTTATACTCTACTGATGTGGTCAAATCAAAGCCCTAGTCTTTTTTTAAAAAAAGATTTATTTATTTATTTATTTCCCACCCCACCCCCTTTTTCTTTTGCGCTCCCTGTTTGCTCTCTGTGTGTTCTTCTCTGCTTGTCTTCTCTTTAGATGGAACCGGGAACATATCCTGGGACCTTCTGGAGTGGGAGAGAGACGCTTAATCTCTTGCACCACCTCAGCTCCCTGGCCTGCTGCATCTCTTATTGTCTCTCTTCTGTGTCTCTTTTTGTTGCGTAATCTTGCTGTGCCAGCTCTCTGTGCAGGCCAGCACTCCGTGTGGGTCAGCACTCCTTCACAGGCCAGAACTCCTGCAGGGGCTGGCATTCCGTGTGGGCCAGCTCTCCACTCGGGCCAGCTCACTACATGGGCCAGCTTGTCTTTCACCAGGAGGCCCCAGGAATTGAACCCTGGACCTCCTATATAGTAAACAAGAGCCCAATCGCTTGAGCCACATCCGTTTCCCTAAAGCCCTAATCTTAACATAATTTAATCAAAGACATTTCAACTGAATCTAATACATTCAAAGGGTCTCACAAACAGAGGAACAGACCAGCTTACAAACATAACCAATATCTCTTTTTGGAATTCAGAAATAATATCAAACTGCCACACCAATAAAAATCCAATAGTCTTTTTTTTTTGCAGAAATGGAAAATCCAATAACCAAATTTATTTGGAAAGGTAAGGGGCCCTGAATAGCCAAAAATGTCTTTAAAAAGAAGAATGAAGTTGGAGAACTCTCACTTCCTGTGTTTAAATCATATTACTTAGCTACAGTGGTAAAAAACAGTATGGTATTGGCATAAAGCTAGACAAATTGGCCTATAGAACTGATTCAAGAACTCAGAAATAGACCCTCACATCTTCAGTCAAGTGATTTTTGACAAGGCTGTTAAGCCCACTCAGCTGGGCCAGAACAATCTATTTACCAAATGGTGCTGGGAGAACTGGATAGCCATATCCAAAGGAAAGAATGAAGACCCCTATCTCACACCTTATACAAAAATTAAGTCAAAGTGGATCAAGTACCTAAATATAAAAGCTACAACCATAAAACTCCTAGAAGAAAGTGTAGGAAAACATTTTCAAGATCTTGTGGTAGGGGGGTAGTTTCTTAAACCTTATGCCCAAAGTAAGAGCAACAAAAGAAAAAAAATAAGTGGGACCTCCTCAAAATTAAACACTTTTGCACCTCAGAAGACATTGTCAAAAGGGTGAAATGGCAGTCAACTCAATGGAAGAAAATATTTGACAGTCACATATCTGATAAGGGTTTAATAACCATGAAATATAAAGAGATCTTACAACTCAACACTAAAAAGACAAACTATAAAAAAATGGGCCAAAGACTTGAAAAGACAATTGTCCAAAGAAGAAATACAAATGGCGAAGAAACACACAAAAAATGTTCAACATCACTAGTGATTAGAGAAATGCAAATCAAAACTACAATGAGATATCATTTCACACCTATTAGACTGGCCACTATTAAAAAGTCTGAAAACTAAGTGTTGGAGAGGACTGAAGAGACAGGAACGCTAATTCATTGTTGGTGGGAATGTAGAATGGTACAGTCACAGTGGAGGACTATTTGGCACTGCCTATGGAAATTGAATATAGACTTACCACATGAGCCAGCAATACCATTACTTGGTATATATCCAGAAGAACTGAGAGCAGTGACACGAATAGACATCTGCACACCAATGTTCATAGTGGCGTTATTCATGATTGTCAAAAGTTGGAAACAACTCAGTTGTCCATCAACTGATGAATGGATAAACAAATTGTGGTGTATATACACAATCGAATATTATGCAGTTGTAAGAAGAAATGAAGTCATGAAACATATGACAGCATGAATGAACCTGGAAGACATTATGTTGAGTGAAGCAGTTCAGACACAAAAGGACAAATACTGTATGCCTTTACTATTATGAACTAAATATATTATTTAAACTCATAGAATTTATAATTAGAATATTGGTCACCAGAAAATAGAATGATGGTAGATAATGGAAAGCTGAGGGTTAATCTGTGAAGGATTGGTTAGAAGGTTGTTTGTAAATCTTTGGAAATGAATGGAAATGGTGAGAGCACTTCATGGTGTTTGTGACTAGCAGAGCTATTATATGGGTATCACAAAGGTTGAAAGGGAAAGTATAAGGACATGGATATCACTAGAAGGAAAGCTAAAAATGTAACATGGGACTATATAACATAGTGAAACCTTATGTGAAATATGAATATGGGTGATACTGTATGTATAAGACTGTTTTTATAAAATATAAATACAAATAAACTAGAGAGAAGGAAACAATAGCGGCTATGTACAAGCATAGAGAGATTGAGAGGTGATGAATTTTGTTTGTTTGTTTTGTTTTTGTTTTTTTAATTATTATTATTACTGGAATAATGAAAATGCTCTAAAAATGATTGTAGTGATGAATGCAAAACTATGTGATTATATTGAATACCATTGATTATACACTTTGGATGGATTTATGCTTTATTAATATGTATCAATAAAATTGACTTGTAAAAAATAGTTGTAAATACGTGCAAAGAACAAAATGAAATCAGGAAAATGAGAAATGAACACAAAGAGAATATCAGTAGAGATGGAAATTATGAAAAAGAACCAAACAGAGCTGAAGACTACAGTGACAGAAATTAAAAATTCTCTAGAGGCTTCAACAGCAGATTGGAGCTGGCAGAAGAAGGAGTCAGAAAACTTGAAGATAAGTCAATTGAAATAATCTAGTCTGAAGAGCAGACCTGTGGTACACCATCAAGCATACAAATAAATGCATTGTGGAAGTCCCAGAAGAAGAAAGACAGAAAGAGGCAGAGAGAATATTCAAAGAAATAGTAGCTGAAAATTTCCCAAATTTAATGAAAGACATGAATATACACATCCAAGATGCTCAATGAACCCAAACTGTACAAGCCCAGATAGACTTATGCTGTAGCATATTATAATCAAACTGTCAAATGCCAAAGCTCAGGAGAGAATTCTGAAAGCCGCAGGAGAGAAGCAAAATGTCACATACAAGGGAGCCTCAATGAGATTAATTGCCATTTTCTCATTGGAAACGATGGAGGCAAGAAGGCAGTAGGATGCTATATTTAAAGTGCAGAAAGGGAAAAAATTGCCAACGAAGGACTCTATATCTGGTAAAAAGTGTCTTTCAAAAATGAGGGAGAGGGGAGCAGATGTAGCTCAAGTCGTTGAGCACCTGCTTCCCATGTACGAGGTGCCAGGTTTGATCCCCAGTACCTCCTAAAAACAAACTCTCATTGGGGAGCGATATAGTTTAGTGGTTGAGAGACTGTTTCCCATATATGAGGTCCTGGATTCAAATCCCAATACATTCTAAAAAAAAATGAGGGAGAGATTAAAATATTCCCACATAAACAAAAGCTGAGGGAGTTCATTACCACTAGACCAGCCATTATAAGAAATGCTAGGGAAGCGGCTGTGGCTCAATCAGTAGGGCTCCCGTTTACCATATGGGAGGCCCCGGGTTCGGTTCCCGGGGCCTCCTGCTGAGGGCAAGTCCGCCCGCATGGCGTGGTTGGCTGACCCAGCGAGCACAAGCAGCAAGGGGGGGATAAATGAATAAATAAATAAAATCTTTAAAAAAAGGAAAAAAAAAAAAGAAATGCTAAAGGAAGTTCTGCAGTTTTAAAGGGAAAGACACTAGGCAATAGAATCTGCATGAAGAAATAAAGATTTCTGGTGAGGATAACAACATGGGTAAATATAAATGCCAGTACTGTTGTATTTTTGGTTTGTAATTCCACTTTTTACTTCCTACAGATCTAAAAGGCAAATGTATAACAGGTAATGATAAATCAATGGTGTTGGACTCATAATGAATAAACATGTATTTTTTGAAAAGAACCGCATAAAGGCGGAGAGACAGAGGGGTATAGGAACATAGTTTGTATCTGCTAGTGAAATTAAATTGGTACCAAAGCCAATGAGATTTTTATAGATTTAGGATGTTAAATTTAAGCCCCATGGAAACTACAAAGAAAATATCAGAGAATATGCCAACTCATAGAGACAGGAATTAGATTATACCTTGCCAGGCGTGGGGGTCAGGGAGAATGGGGAGTTAATGCATAATGGTTGTAGGCTTTCTGTTTGGGGAGATGGGAAAGTTTTAGTGATTGAAGGTGGTGAGGGTACTGCCAATATTGTGAATGTGATTAATCCCACTGAATGGTATGCTTGGGAGTAGTTGAGATAGGAAAGTTTATATTGTATATGTTTTCCAAGATTAAGAAAAAAAAAGAAAGAGCAAGTAAAGAGACAATGAAAATTAAATGGAATACATGATTCTAGATGAGATCTAGCAAGGGAGGAAAAGAGGCTCAAAAGGACATTGTTGAGACATATGAAAAAACTGGAAAATAGACTGTAAGCTTTACATCAATGTTAAATTTCTTGAACTTGTTAACTGTCCTTAAGGTGGCTACGTAAGAAATATCCTTGTTCTTAGATAATATACATGGCTGTATTAAGTGTTCAAGGAGTATGATGTATACAACCTACAATCAAGTGTTCAGAAATTGGATTGCTAAATAGACAGACAGATGGATGGATAGACAGAATGATATGACAAATGTGGCAAAATGTTAAAATTGGTGGATCTTACCTGGTGTGGGGGTTAGAGGTGTGTTGGAGTTCTCTGTATGGGGTTTGTATTACTTTTGTAACTGTGTTCTAAGTTTGAAAGTATTTCAAAATAAAAAGTGAAAAAAGAAAAGAAAAAGAAATATATATATATAGAGAGAGATTAATGAGCCAAGTGTATTTGAGTTGTATTTCTGGTGTTGTATTTCATTTTCTTCATATGACTTGTCTTGCTGCCTTGCGAATATTTGTTACAAAAAAATTTTTTTGGCAAATGGTTAAAATAATAAGCTGCTTACTTCAAAAAATGAAAATGTCCCATGATGTCTAGAACATGATGATGATGGAGCTCGGAGGGTCTTTAAAAGAAGATATAGTCCTGATTTCCATGTTTAATTCATTTCCATTCCATCATTGTAGAACTTTCATCAACTCTACCCAAGGAGTTGGATTTCCAGGGCCTGAGTAACAACAATTTACAGTATAGTGGCAGTACCTACTAACTAAGTCCACAAATATGGCAGGTTGTTGCTGCCAAGTCAATATTTTCATCAAATTCAAGGTCAAGAAAGTCATATCTTTTTAAACGTACAGTTCTATAAACACCAGAACAAACTATACTAGTACACAGGAATGCCAGGAAGGATAGTAATAGGACAAGGCCGCTAAATTCAGAATTGTACTGCTACCCAAAGTGTAAATTATAGGGACTCTAATATAAATTGGGCCAGGTCACTGAAACAATTAGCAGAATTGCATAGGGAAGTGACCAAGAAATCTTACATGATATGGGAACCATAGGGTACAAGATAACAAAAGACAACAGGAAAGCATTCTTTTTATTTTAATAAAAGGCAAAAGGATAGAAGCAAATAAAATGTCCTACTATCCTACTAACCTCCTTACTGCCTACCTTTTCCTTTGCAGAATTAAGGAAAGCTGATAACTGATGATTCTGTAAAGGCAGAGTAATGATTTTTCTTCTTTTCTGAAAAAGTAATCCTGAGGTCATTTAACATGAATATGCACTTATGAAAGGTTTGATGAAAGACTAGCAAAAAGAAAAGAGAACAAAACTAGTAAAAGAGTTCTTAAAGTTGTGTTCTATTCTAACTTATCTAATATATTACCATTCATCCTAGGATTACTAAGAAATAGTTAGAGGCTGCTGACTAGTTATGAACTCTTATTTGGGAAACAAATGCAGCACCCCTCTTAAAGTGTCATAGACAAAAAAAAGAACAAATTTGTTCACCTTAATTTTGAAACCCAAAGACCTAGAAAGAATCACCAGACAGTTAACAGTCATTTGGAGGAAGAGTAACTAATAATTACTATGAATTTATTTCTTTTAATAAGAATTTAGTTACCTGGGTAAACAATGGGAAAGCATTGGGATAAAATGTTTTTGCAGTTCAAGTAATCAACAATTCCTTATTCAACCTTCAGTGTCTTAGCAACACACTACCTGGGTGTTCTTAATGAAATTTAAATAGATGATGACTCTGCTCTGCTTAAAACTCCCAAAAGCTTCTCACTTCACTCAGAGTAAAAGCCACAGATATTACAGTAACCTATAAAGCCCTACACATGCATACCTACAGTATGCTCCCTCTACCTCTTTGACGTCATCTGCTACTTCTCTCCCTATTGCTCACTCTGTTCCAGGCACACTGGCCTCCTTGCTGTTCCTAGGGCATAGCAGCTATGCTCCTGCTGCAAACCTTTGTTCTTGCCTGCCTAGAAATATCTTTCCTCAGGTGACTGCATGTTTCCCTCCTTTACTTCCTTCTAGTTTGTCAGGACACCCTCTTTCCTGGTGTTTACTCATATATGAAGCCTTCTCTACCACCCTACTTAAAATTACAACCCTCCCCATTTCTATTTCCCTTTCCTGTTTTATTTTTTCATACAGCATTTACCCTGTATAACATGCTACATATTTTAGTTCTTTATTTTATTTATTGATTGTCTCCCCTATCAGAATATGAACTCCAGTAGGGCAGGGATTTAGTGTTTTGTTCGTTTCTGTATTCCCCATGCCTAGAACAATGCCTGTTATCTGTTGACATTCAACAGATTTGCTTTGTGAATGAATGAATAAATGGATTTAACAAGCACCCCACACTTGAGGGAAAAAAAAAACAAAAGAAGACTAAAATATGGGATAATTTTATTGGTGGGGTAGAATATGCTGTCTGTAGCAGCTAGTATTAATTGTTAAAGTGACTGAACCAGGAATGAATAGCAATGACTCAACATGGAGTTTAAAGGTCAGGGAGATAAACTGTAGTGGGCTTTTGCACTGTCATGATACCTCAGCATCTTAGACCCTGTTGTTAGGTCCCTTAGTGACCACCTCTGACACCTGTTTATACAAGATAACTTCTCCATCTTCTATCCTGTCCTGTCCGGGTTCACACCCCCACAAAAGTCAAATACAAATCCCCAGCCCCTAAAGCGCCACCTATATAACATTATGAAGTCACAGCCCCAGGTCCACCGTAACCTTTGCTCCCCACCTGCTTGGTTGAGCCTGCATTCCTGATGTGTTTCGCTGTGTGATCCCATGGAGCCTGTAATTGCTAATAAACTTTTCTTTCACACGTCTCTGGTGTCACACCTCCTTGCGGCAGCTGACTATCTATAATGCAACACACAGGCAAGCCTATAGTTTATTAAGTAGTATTTTAAAGAAGGAATTGAAACGATTATTTTTATAGATAACTGAAAGATTCATGTTAGAAACTGAATTCAGAGGACTCTCAGATAAATTAGAAAAATATTTCTCAAAAATTGGAAAGAGGCAGCAGACAGTAAATTAAGATAAGGTAGTGAAAGGCACTTAAAAGGATTAAGTGCTCTGCAAAGGGAGTTTCAGTATATGAGTCAGATTTTCAGATTCTCCATCTAAAGTCACCAGATTTCTGTTTCTTTAGTCTCACTGTGTGTCAGGAGACCAAGGAAATCATAAATTAGTATATTTAGAATTTTCAATAGCGTGAGAAATTGTGTAGGCATTTTCTCAATGTTATGCAGGTGTCTTGACTAATTTTCTTGGCTTAGAATAAGTGAAATGATTTCTTTGCTTAATTGCATGCATCCATATGGTATGGAAGGAATAAATAATCCTATGGAATGTGTAACTCAAAAAGGTAAATAAAATGAGGTCTGCCTCAGATTGACTCTCAAACTGGCTTTGGGTTGGAGTTCTTGCACTTCCATACTCAGCTTTCATTTTCTGGATAGATTTTATAGATTATGGGTATCCAGTGGTTATTACATCATCTGTATACTCCTCTACTAACCCAAGAGATTCTGAGAGTTCTTTTCTGTCAGATAGTCCTAGCCTCCTCCAGAGGAACCCTGGGCCCAGCATTTTCAGAGACCTGGGGCCAGTCTCCGCCCTTGTCTGACAGGATAAGGTGTTCAGTCCTCTGTTGTACTGAATTAGTGTATGAAGATGTGGAACTAGCAGAGCAATGCTTTAGCTCTAAACCCCCTATATGAGAGATGCAATAAAAATGCACGCAAGGGGGGACGAATGTGGCTCAAATGGTTGGGCGTCCGTCTCCCATATGGAGGGACCCGGGTTCGATACCCGGGACCTCCCGGTAAAAAAAAAAAAAAAAATGCACGCAAGGAATTGGGTTTCCTCAGGTGAATGACTCTAAAGTCTTAAGACATTTTACAATCAAGCCTAGGTTATTTATACACACTTCCAGGCAGCATTTACTCTTGGCATCTCCTTTGAGCAACTTCTTTGTGACTAATTGAAAAGTATTGTTACAATGTTAACATCATCTGATGCCTCATGAAAAACTTTAAAAGCAAGACTTATGGAATAATTCTGCTATAAATAGTCTTCCTTGGTTTGCCATTTGATAGACTTGAGTTTGGAAAATCCTCCAACAGAATATTTGGTAGTATCAGAATATTTATTGAAATTATAAACTTTTGGGAATTCTTTCTTTAACAAAAAAACTGACTATAAATTTTTTATTAAAACTCATACAATAATCAGAGTCCAGATTAGTTATCAGATTGCCTGAATTAGAAGCATGGACTTTACCACTTCTTCTCTGGGGTGTGTGTGTGTGTGTGTGTGTGTGTGTGTGTAGTGGGGGCGGGGGTGCTTTGTGGCCTCAATCTTCCCAGCTGGAAAATGGGGTCATGAGTAGATTATCTCCAGGAGTGGATGCAGCTCAAGTGGTTGAGCACCTGCTTCCCATGTAGGAGGTACGGGGTTCGATCCCTGGACATGGTATCTTAAAAATAAATAAATAAATAAACAGTAGATTATCTCTTAGAGATATTGTGTATATCCAGGATGTGTATATCCATTATGGGTGATGTGTCACATTGATGAAGGATATTTGTGTGGGATGTTGTGGGAGGTGGGGAACATGGGAATCCCTGTAATTTCTGTGTAGTATCTAGGTAATCTAAGCACCTTAAAAAAAAAAAAAATATATATATATATATATATATATATATATATATAAAATAACATTTATGTAAGCAAATGCACATATATTTATATATCATTTTACAAATATTGGTATGTATTGTGAAAATTTTGATTTTTACCCACAAAAAAAAAAAAAAAGAGTAGATTCTCTCTTAGAGATATTGTGAAGACTCACTAAAATAAAGTTTAACACACACAGGGCATGGTGGTTGTACATTGATTAAATTTATTTGTTTGCAGGGCCTCTGGGGTCTCCTTTAAAGATGCAGAATTATGGTCTTTATTTTAGTTCTATTATTATTGGGTCTGAGTATATCCTGACTTCACTCCTTTGGGAATAAATTTTGTCTCGAGGTGCCCTTACTCTTGTTGCATACTGCTTGTGAAATTCTAAGTATATCTGTGTCTTGGTCACCATTTATTTAGATATGAAGTTGGCATGGCTGACAAATACAGCAATTATCTGCTCCACATGTATAAAAATGTTTTATTAAATACAAGAATAAACATGACATTTAGAGTTTTAAGAGAGAAGTGTGCCACATGCCCCCTATTGTAGTTGGGAAGAGCATCTCTGGAGACTCAGCAGCACTTTTTAGAATTGCATTATGTCAAAGAGGAAATACTAGTTCTGTAATTCTGTTCCATCTTGGGAAAATCAAGTCTAGACAAGCACTTCCCATCCTTTATCTTTTGAGGTTATGTTGGATTTTCTCAGAGTCTTTTGTGCATTTGTAGGGCAGATAAGGTAATATTACAAACATGGCTGTGCTAGACTGTTGAAAGGTTGAGTTGCTGGTTAATACAGGCAAATCCAGGTTTTATGGAGCCCGAAGCTTTTAAATTTGAAGGCCTCTTTTGAAAAGAGAATACAAAGCTGCAAATACAAAATTGCCAGGGCTGCTCCCATGGTTGGAAGGAGCTTGTGCAAGGGAGGGGCCCTAAAGCTTAAGCGACATTGGTTTTGCAGCCAATATACTTCTGCTGGTGGGATAACTGCTACTTGCGTCTCTGTGACCATAAAAGTTATGCAAAGAAGTGGGCTTTGGCAAAGGCAGTGGCAGTGGCAGCTGAATTGGCATCATCCAGGTCAAGCTTTATAATCCATTGGGTACATATCCAAGTGACAATTGGGAGTCCTAGACCTATCCTTTGGTCAAGTAGATTGGCTGCAAGTAGAAGGGGCTACAACTGGTGGCTCAGTGGGTTGCTGCTGTGTGGCATTCATTTCCTTTTATTTGGAGTAAGGAACATAGAATATAGTCACAGAGATAGGAAGCACTTGCTGCATTTAACACCTTGATGAAAAAATTAAGATTTGATCCATTAAATAAATCTTCTGGCTTCTGTTTTTGCCACAAAAATAAAACCTTGTTTTTTATGGGCACCAATTATCTCCTAATTTTCTAATTCAAAGGCTTTCTATCATGTCCCTATTTTCCCTGATCTTTCTGTCACATTTGACACTGTATCATCTTTTCCTGCTTGAAACACTGTCATCTGTTTAGCTGCATGTCATTTTCTTCTCATATCCCGACACTTTTCTGCTCTACTGATAATGCATCTTCCACCTGTTTCCCTGCCAGCCTGCTCTGAAGTTACAGTTAAGTGCTCCACTCTGACTTGTTTCCTCTTAGCTCTTGACTACCACCTCTGAAGGTATCTGAGAGTATTACTCCAAAATCTATGGTAATGACACTGATATTTATCTGAAGCATTGATCTTCACGTTTGCTAAATATTTCCACTTTACCATTTTGCTTTCTTCAGCCTTACCATATTTAAACTGGATTAATTTCTTCACAAATCAGCTTTTCCTCTAGCTTTTCTTGTTTCTAAAAGCAGTATTATAATTTTCTCTGGCCTGAAACTTGGCATCAATTTGATTGTTTCAGCTTCCATGTATCCAATAGCCATTCAGGCATCCAGCTTATTTGATTCACTCTTTCTAACATGACCTCCTCCTATTTCTGTTCAAATTTACTTCTACCTTCTTTGTTCAGGCTCTTATCCCTACATACCTAGATTGTCTTTTTTTGTGTTATAATTTGTCTTTTTATTTCCATTCTTACCCCTCTTTCAACTCCCCCTCTAGTTTATTGCCGCCAAGTTCATCTTCTAAAAACACCACTTTCCATAGGTCCTTTCCCAAAACTTTTAATTATATCCCATTATCTGACTAAAATCTATCTTTTCAGCTTTGTCACTTCCCCAAACCTTTATAGTTTCTTCTCTATGGAGCCATCAGATCTAAAACCTCTCTTTTTAGTGTCAACCTGCTACTATGAAATATATAACTCTGTTCCAGTCAAGTTACCTTATTTCCTGTCTCTCCACACAAAAAATAAAGTATCAAGTATTTATCTTTGTTTATACCATTCCTCCTCTGGCCTGAGAGTTTGCTTAATTTTCACACAGATAATTGCTTATGTTTTCAATTATTAAATGTACAAAATAAAGTTAAAAAAATTTTTTTTCACACACACACACATGCATGTAAAACTAGGGAAATATGAATATGTTTAATGGAGTGTATCAATTTCAGTTTCCTGGTTGTGAGATTATACTACAGTGAAGCAAGATGTCACTATTTGAGGAAACTAGGTGAATGGTACTTGGAGTATTATTTCTTACAACTACATGTGAACCTACCATTATCTCAAAATGTTATTTTTTTTTTTAAGTGATAGAAGCCCACACAGTCTCTTACGTTTTGATCCTCCCAAACTGTTAATTTTTCATGGTTAAGCATATATAGCCTCCTTGCATGACCTGCACTCTTCCCAAACAAGATGATCTCTCTTTTCTCTAGACTCCCTTATTTTTTATTGTTCCTACTATGTTTTACAACCTATTTTGTGATGCTAGTTACCTTTTAATTTATGTGTATCCTCAACTAAACTATTAGCTCTTGGAAGGTTAGAACTGTTATCTTTATATATCTTTATACCTTTACCACCCCATCCCCAGTACCTTGCTTATAATTATGTACCTTAATATGCATGGAATTAATTTAAACTGAAAATTACCTTGGTTGTTTGGAGACTTTCTGAAGAATCAATGAATGATGTTTAAAAATGGTCAGTGAGAGGCATGGATGTCACTGAGCAAGCTTTTCAGAAGAAATCCTGGAATGGCAAATAATGGTGTCATGCTGCATTTCCTCTTTAAAACTTCAGAACACTTACAATTCTATTGTCTTTAGGAAGGTATAATGGAAAATTTTCTGAAATATTAGATCAAAATCAAATGTACTTTTTCATTTCTGAAGATAAATGTACTTGATATCTGACAATATATGTATTACATATCCTGAAAAACTCTCCAATTATAAAACCTGTTGTCAAAGTCCAAAACTTACTGGTGGCTTAAAGCACCAGTTTTACCAGATTACACAGGAGAAAGGAGACAAAGTCTAGGACCCAAGCAAGGTGGGAAGTTGTAGTAGAGACTGAAAATAAACCTGAGACCACTGAAAAAGTGGTGCCCTTAATAAAGAGTGAATTGGAAGAATTTTGCTCCTCAAAGAGAGCCTATAGATAAAGTGTCCTTGGATCTGGATGGAAAGAAAGAAAAAACAATCTTTTCCCTGAGACTTCATAGTCATTCCTCATGCAGGTTTGGAGTCAGAATTCACACTACCCGTGTCATCAAAAACTCACAACTAGAATATAGTTTAAAGTGATATTGGATAAGTAATGATACCATGTGGCTGGCAGAAAAAAACTGCAAATCCTCTCTAGAGGAATGCACTTTAGACTAGGGTCTTAAAATTTTCCACAAAGTTCACAAAACATAAATAAGTAAACCAACATGAATGAGGATTTGCAGAAACAGCAAAATGAACAAAATCTGCAAGGACTTAATAAATTAGACTTGTAAGATACAAGATATGCAAAGATTTATTTGCTATACACAAAGAAATAGAATATTGCAAGTATAATTAAGAAACAAGAGACTACCAAAAATAACTAGGCAAGTTTGAAAAAATAATAAAATAGAACATCTCAAAATAAAAATATAATAATTGAAATTAGAATCATAGTGGATTGGTTAATTAGGAAATTATATAGAGCTGATGAGAGAATTAGTAAACTGAAAAACAGATTTAAAGAAATCACCCAGATTGCAGCTCAGGAAGACAGAGAGGTGGAAAAGATAAACTAGAGGTTAAGAGACATGGGTGAAGAGTGAGAAAGTCTAACATATGACTACCTAGAATTCAAAAAGGAAGAAATAGAAACAATGGGGCCATAGCTGATAATAGCTGGTAATTTTCCAGAATTGATGGAAGACAAGGATCCCTAGATTCAGGAATCCCAGTGAATCCTAAGCTCAATAACTAAATTGAAACCCACACTTAGATACATCATGCTGAATGTATAGAACATCAAAGAAGTAAATAAAAGCAATCAGAGAAAAAAGCAAATCACTCTAAATAAAAATAGAATGACTGCTGACTTCTCAACAGCAACAATGGAAGCCAGAAGATTGGAATAATATGTTCCAAGGTCCTAGAGAAAATAACTGTGTACCTAGAACACTGGCAGATTAATAGTAGTCACCAATATCTTTTCTCCACTTTTTCTTTTGTTAAAAAAAAAAAAAAAATTCCTGATTTTAACTGAGCACATGAATGCCTGGAATAAAAACTACTTTTCCTAGCCTTTAGAGTTAGGTCATGTGACTAAGATCAGGTCAATGACATGTAAGGGAAAGTGTCCTTAAAAGAAGGGGCCATTCCCTAATTTCCTTTTTTCTGCTGGTTAGAATACAGGCATGAAGCTTGGAGTTCAAGTGACCATTTTGGACTAGAAAACACTAAGCATGGAGGAGCATCTAGATAGATGAAGCCTATATCCTTGATGATTCACTGCCAAAAACCAACCCTGGAACACCTTTCTTTTGACTTTGTTTAGTGAGACATAAAACTTTTATTTTATTATAGTTAGTGTTCCAAAAGAATGGAAGAAATTAGAAAAAAGAATATAGGAAAAGGACAAATAGTCTGAAATAATGTGGCAGAAATAAATTCAAATATATCACTAAACTTAAAAAACACAAATGGTCTAAACTCCTGTTAAAAATAAATATTGTCAAATATATAATGAATGAAAATCTAGCTACCACTATTATTCATAAAATATTAGGACACAGTTTGAAAATAAATGTTGATGGGAAGCGGCTGTGGCTCAATCAGTAGGGCTCCCGTTTACCATATGGGAGGCCCCGGGTTCGGTTCCCGGGGCCTCCTGGTGAAGGCAAGCCCGCGCAGCATGGTTAGCTGACCCAGCGAGCGCGAGCAGCAAGGGGGGGATAAATGAATAAATAAATAAAATCTTAAAAAAAAAAGAAAATAAATGTTGAAAGAAGATATGCCAGGCAAATGCTAAGAAAAAAACTTGATGTAGATATATTAATGTTGGACAATACAACATTTAAAGCAAAAATGTTGATAGACCTAAAGAGAGACACTACATATGATGAATTGTTTAATTCACCAAGAAAGTAAAACATCTATAAAATTTTTGCATATAGAAAAACATACCTTCAAAATATAAAAAACAAAATTTTCAGGGAGAATTTGATGAATACATTATCATAGTGTGAGGTTTTTATCACTTCTCTTTCAATAACTGACAAATCAAGAAGAAAAAAAATTATGGAAATTGATTTCTTATATGAATATAGATTTGAACAACAAAATGTTTACGTTTGATTTAATGTATATATAATATAACATTGCACGCAATAATGAAATCTAACCCATACATATAAAATTTTAAAATACACTTTCTAAATATTTCAAAGAAGAATTCGTAATGGAAATTAGAAAATGTATTGACAAGAACAATACTTTTTAAAAAGGCAATCTCAAAACCTGTGGAATAGGAGACATGCTTCTGGATAGTGTGGAGTAGTTTGTAGCCGACTTACATATCAACTGAGGAAAAAAATTAAAAACTGGATTAAACACAAGGGATATCTGCTTAAAGGCAGAGAGCTAATGAAGCAACAAGGATTTGAGGGAATAATTCCAGAGAGTTGAGTTCAGGATTTATAGTGGCTATATCCTTGGGGGGGGGACATATGCATATTCTTGGAGCAGGGAAGCAACTGAGAATTCAATCTTTTTTATTATTTTTTTATTTTTAAAGAAGCTTTAGATTACATAAATGTTACATGGACAATACAGGAGATTCCCATATACCCCACCCCCTCCTCCTCCCACACTTTTCCCCATTAACAACATTTTTCATTAGTAAGGTACATTTGTTCCAATTGATGAACACATAATGAAGCATTGCTACACTACTAACCGTGGTCTATAGTTTACATTACGTATCACACTTTGCTCTGCACAATTTTATAGGTTTTGACAGAATGTATAATGGCCTGTATCTGTCATTGTAATGTCATGCAGAAAAATTCCAATATCCCAAAAATGTCCCATGTTACGCCTATTCTTCCCCCTCCCTCCCCTCAGAACCTCTGGTGACCACTGCCTTTATATCAGTGTTACAAGTTTGTTATTAGTCAGCCAAAGGGGTGCTGAATCAAAGTACCAGAAATCTGTTGGCTTTTATAAAGGGTATTTATTTGGGGTAAAAGCTTACAGTTACGAGGCCCTAAAGAGTCCAACTCAAGGCTGCTTTCTCACCAAAGTCTGTTGCCACATGTTGAAGCAAGATGACAGCCAATCTCTGCCTGGTCTCTCAGGCCTTTGCTGCTCAGCTGCTCTGTTCTCTTCGGCTGCAAACTATCAGGCAAATGGCTCATCTCTCTTCCCAGGGCTTTAGCTGTTTGAGCCTCTCCTTTCTGTCACATGGCAGGACCAAAATGACCAAGTTCTCTCCTCTTCTGCATCTTCTTGAGTGAGTGTCCGTTTATATCAGCCCAACAAGGGCCAAGGGGGCGGGGACTCAACCCTGAGTCATGCCCTACTGACGTAGTCGAATCAAAGGCCCTAGATTGATTTTATTAAATAAACTTAAAACCTTTGAATTTAATACAATCAAAGGGTATCACATCCAGAGAACATGCCGGTTTACAAACATAATCTTTCTCTTTTTTGGGGATTCACAAAAATCTCAAACTGCCATAAAGTTCTCCCATTACTAGAATAATAATAAGTTTACTTTAGTCCACAGTTACATTCCCCCCTTATGTTTGTTCATTCCTCAATCTTGAGGATTTTAGAATGGTGATGCCCACTCTCTTTCCAATTGAGAGGGGGCTTAGATCCCATGGGGCAGATGGATGGATCTGTCTTGTTTGCAGTAGTAGATACTCTGTTTTTTGGGATGGGCATCGTCCATCATCATCCTTTTGTTAGTTGTCCTGGGTGATCACATCCAGTGAATAGGAGAGTAGGTGTTGGCTGCAACTCTGCTGAGATTCAGGGCTCAACTGGTATATGAACAGCTGGAAGATTTAAGTCTCTGGGACACATATTTAGTGGGTATACTGCTAATTATAGGTTTAAATAAAAGGGGCATAAGAGCCATGTGTAGGAAAATTATAAAAGGGTCTAACTCCAATACATTGGGGGGATAAGTTATCATATATTCCAAGGTAAGACCCACCGATAGGGTGCCAAATTCCTTGGATTGTCTGCCCTGACTATAGTGTCTAGATGTCCCTAGAGCCCCGAGGAACCCCCCTGCTTGAGCCACTGCTTACTGCAGCAGTCAGTGATATCCTCCTAAGATGTGAATAAGCATAACCTCTGGAATGACCCTCTGACTCACTTTGAAATCTCTTAGCCACAAAAACTCATTTGTATTTAATATTTCTCCCTTTTGGTCAAGGTCTTTTTCCAAACGCATTGCTAGTTGGGGCTTGGTAGTAATCTGTCAGTGCCAGGGAAGCTCATCCCCCACACCAGGGAGAAGATAGTGAATTTATATGCTGAATTTGGCTTAGCGAGAGGCCACATTTGAGCAACAAGGAGGCTTTCAGGGGGTAACTCTTAGGCCATATATAATACTAGCCTAAGTTTTAATTTCACAAGAACGAGGTTCATAAGTACAAGCATCAATATCAAGGGCCTGGCATATTGATCTGTCCTCCTTTGCTAGGCACTGCCTGTGTACTCTAGGGATTCTTGCCACTCTATTAGAGAATGCAGCAGGACTCCCCAGGATGGGAATTCAATATTCTTCTGGTTATTGTGTGGGTAGGCACCCACCGAGACATCACCCCATGACCACTTGAACTCATTCATATTCCACAGAGGTATGCCCCAGGTACACCCCTCCCCATACATCTCCCCACCACCAACATCCCACACCAGTGACCCTCCAGTGCCATAGTTATGACCCTTCTGCAATCCAAAACCTCCCCCCAAAATGAAGCCAAATAAATAAGTAAAAATAACAAAAAATAAAATAGGGAAGCGGATGTGGCTCAAGTGATTGATCTCCTACCTACCACATGGGAGATACTGGGTTCGGTTCCTTGTGCCTCCTGGAGAAGATGAGCAAGTCAGCAAGCAGGTACAACACCAAGCTGGTGCAACAAGATGACACAGCAAGGAGACACAAAAAGGAAAGACAATAAGAGACACAACAAAGCAGGGAGTTGAGGTGGCTCAAGCGATTGAGCACCTCTCTCCCACATGGGAGATCCCAGATTCGGTTCCTGGTGCCTCCTAAAAGAGAAGGCAAGCAGATACAGAGAGCACACAGCAAATGGACACAGAGAGCAGACAGCGAGCGCAAACAAGGAGGGTGGGAATAAATAAATCTTAAAAAAAGAATTTAAACGTTTATTTTATTTTTTTAAAGATTTATTTTATTTACTTATTTCTCCCCAACCCCTGTTATTTGCACTTGCTGTGTCTGTTCCTCTTCACTGTTTCTTTAGGAGGCACCAGGAGCTGAACCCGGGACCTCTGATGTAGGAGGGAGGCATCTAATAGCTTAAGCCACCTCCGTTCCCTGCTTTGTTGTGTCTCCCATTATGTTTTTTCTCTTGTGTCTCTTGTGTCAGTTCGCCATGCCTGCCCATCATGCCAGCTTGCTCTCCTGCTCGACCTCTTTAGGAGGCACTGGGAAACTCTGCTCCCTGTTTTGTTGTGTCTCTCATTATGTTTTTCTTCTTGTGTCTCTTGTTGCATCATCTTGTTGTGTCAGCTTGCTGCGCCTTCCTGTTGCACCAGCTCGCTGTCTTCTTTAGGAGGCACCGGGAACCGAACCACAGATCTCCCACGTCGTAGGCAGGAGCCCAATTGCTTGAGCCACAACCGCTTCCCAGAATAAAAAAGTTAAAAAAAAAATACAAAAATAATTTTTGCATTGTGTCTTTCATCACTGTAAGATCTGTTATCTTTTATGTACAGTGAGAATTTCTTCTGTATGTTCCCCCAGTGTCTTTTTTTTTTTTTTTCACTTTATTTTCAAAGAAGCTTTAGGTTACAGAAAAGTCACATAGAAAATATAGGAGATTCCCATATACTCCACCCCCTCCACCTCTCACATTTTCCCCTATTAATAACATCTTTCATAACTATGGTATATTTGTTACTATTGATAAACAAATATTGAAGCATTGCTACTAACCATGGCCAATGGTTTATATTATGGTTTACATTTTGCACCGTACGCTTTTATATATTTTAACAAAATGTATAATGACCTGTATCCATCACTGCAAGATCATGCAGCACAATTCCAATGCCCTAAAAATGCCCTATGTTCCATCTATTCTTCGCGCCGCCCCCCCCCCCGTCCCCTTGGAACATATGGTAATCACTAAGTTTCCATTTTTGAAGAATAATGTTCATAGTTACATGCATTAATATTGAGGGCTTGACATATTTGTCTGTATTCTTTTATTAGGCATTGCCTATGATCTTGAGAGATTCTTGCCCCTCTAATTAAGAACATAGGACTCCTCAAGATGGGAGTTTAATATTTTCTTGTTTATTGTGTGGGTCTCCACCCACTGAGATATGTCATATACTATGATAAGATGGACACTTTCATATTCCATAGAAGCATGCCCAAGGTGCACCCTATCCCACGTATCCACCCACCTCTGACGCACTGCACCAGAAACCCTCCCTTGCCAAAAGAGCATTCCCACCATTGTAGTTTTAACCACAGACCTACAAATTCCCAAAGTTCACCTGTTCCTTCCTCCAGCCCTCCCCCAGTTCCGTGGATAGTCCAACCCAACACACCTCTACTCACCCTCACATTCCAGCACCGTCGACCCCACTCACATCCCTGCACCATCAACCCCATCCACTGTCAAACCACTCCCTTCCGCCTTATCATAGATTTTGCCCATACTGAGCATCAGCTCACCACACTCTACTCCCTTTCTATCTCCTGATAATCTCTCTTCCAGACTCTAGCTCTGTGAGTCTGCTCAATTTGCTTAGGTCATAGTGAGGTCATGTAATATTTGTCCTTTGGTGACGGGCTTACTTCACTCAACATAAGGTCTTCAAGATTCATCCCGGGAAGCTGATGTGATGTGGCTCAAGCGATTGAGCTCCCACCTACCACATAGGAAGTCCCAGGTTTGGTTCCCAGTGCCTCCTGGAGAAGACGAGCAAGAGAGTGAGCTGGCACAATGGGTTGGCACGGCAAGCTGACACAACAAGATGATGCAGCAAAGAGACACAAAGAGGAAAGACAATGAGAGACACAATAAAGCAGGGAGTGGAGGTGACTCAAGCAATTGAGTGCCTCTCTCCCACATGGGAGGTCCCAGATTTGGTTCCTGGTGCCTCCTAAAGAGAAGTTAAGCAGTCACAGAGAGCACACAACAAATGAATGCAGAGAACAGACAGCGAGCACAAATGACAAGGGGGGGATAAATAAATAAAAATAAATTTTTAAAAAGGAAAAGATTCATCCACGTTGTCCCATGTATCAACACTTCATTCCTTCTTACAGCTGAGTAATATTCCATTGTATGTATATATCACAATTTGCTTATCCATTCATCTGTTGATGGACACTTGGGTTGCTTCCGACTTTTGGCAATAGTGAATAATGCTATGAACATTGGTATGCATATATCTGTTCATGTCCCTCCTTTCAATTCTTCTGGGTATATACCTAGCAGTGGGATTGCTGGATCATATGGCAGTTCTATAGTTAGCTTCCTGAGGAACTGCCAAACGGTCCTCCACAATGGCTGCATCATTCTACATTCCCACCAGCAGTGGATGAGGGTTTCTTTTCCTCCACATCCTCTCCAACACTGATAGTTCTCTGTTTTTTTAATAGCCACCAGTCTATTGGGTGTAAGATGATATCTCATTGTAGTTTTGATTTGCATTTCCGTAATAGCTAGTGATGTTGAACATCTTTTCATGTGCTTTTTAGCCATTTGACTTTCTTCTTTGTAAAAGTATCTATTCAGATCTCTTGCCCATATTTTAAATGGGTTGTCTTTTTATTTTTGAGATGTAGGATTTCTTAATATATGCTGTATATTAAGCCCTTATTGGATAAATGGTTACCAAATATTTTTTCCCATTGAGTAGGCTCCCTTTTCACTTTCTTGACAAACTCCTTTGAAGTGCAAAAGTTTTTAATTTTGAGGAGGTCCTGTTTATCTATTTTTTTCTTTTGTTGCTTGTGCTTTGGTTGTAAAGTTTATGAAAACATTTCCTAATACAACATCTTGTAGATGTTTCTGTACATTATCTTCTAGGAGCTTTATGGTCTTGGCTCTTATATTTAGATCTTTGATCCATCTTGAGTTAATTTTTGTATAGGGTGTGAGATGGTGATCCTCTCTCATTCTTTTTGATATGGATATCCAGTTCTCTCAGCACCATCTGTTGAAGAGACCATTCTGTCCCAATTGAGTGGATTTGGTGGCCTTGTCAAATATCAGTTGACAGTATATGCGAGGATCTATATCAGAACTCTCGCTTTGGTTCTGTTGGTCAGTATGTCTATCCTTGTGCCAATATCATGCAGTTTTGACCACTGTAGCTTTGTAGTATGCTTTAAAGTCAAGTAGTATGATTCCTCCAATTTTGTTTTCTTTTTCAATATCTTTTTGGCTATTCAGGGCCCCTTGTCCTTCCAAATAAATTTCATAATTAGCTTTTCCAATTCAGTGGGAAAAAAATGCTATTGCAAATTTTATTGGGATTGTGTTAAATCTGAAAATCAATTTGGGTAAGAAAGACATCTTAATGATGTTTAGTCTTCCAATCCATGAACATGGAATATTCTTCCATTTATTTAGGTCTTCTTTGATTTCCTTTAACAATGTTGAGTAGTTTTCTGTATACAAGTCCTTTATATCTTTAGTTAAGTTTATTCCTAGATATTTGATTCCTTTAGCTGCTATTGTAAATGGAATTGTATCCTTGATTTACTCTTCAGATTGCTCATTATTTGTGTATAGAAATCCTACTGATTTTTGTGTGTTGATCTTATACCCTGCTACTTTACTGAACTTGTTTATCAGTTCTAGAAGCTTATTGTAGTTTTTCAGGGCTTTCTATATATAGGATCATGTTGTCTGCAAATAGTGAAATTTCTACTTCTTACTTTCCAGTTTGGATGCCTTTTATTTCTTTTTCTTGCCCAAGTGCTCATAAGATTGGTAACAGTAGGCATTGTCTTGTTCCAGATCTTAGAGGGAAAGCCTTTAGCATTTCACTGAGAATCCAATCTCTTTTTTTTTTTAGGTACCAGGGGCTGAACCTGGGACCGCATATGTAGGAAGTCAGTGCTCAACCACTGAGCCACATCAGCTTCCCTGATTTGTTTGTTTGTTTGTTTGTTTGTTTTGCTTGTTTGTTTTTGTTTTTTTTTAGGAGGTACCAGGACCTTCCATGTGGAAAGCAGGTGCTCAACTGCTTGAGCCACATCCTCTCCCCCCAAGAATTCAATCTTGACTGCTACTTGAGTACAGAGAAAATAGCAAAGCTTTGGTTGTTCCATGCAGGTAGAATGAAAACACACAGTTTCCCCTTCAAGAAAGAGTAGAAAGATCTAACATAAGTATAATTGAGTTCCCAGAAATAGAGGAGAGATAAAATAAGGCAGAAGCAATATTTGAAGAGGAATGAACAATTCTCTTTGGGATAAAAATGTTTCAAAAACCAATGACAAAAACAAAGATTAAAAAAAAGAAAGAAAAAAAAAAAACCCAAAAAACTAATGAAAGACAAAAACCCATGCATTAAGCTCTGTGAACCCCAAGCAGAAAAAATAAAAAGAAAACCCCACTGAGGCACATAATAGGCAAGGTGATGAAAACAAGTAGAAAAGAGAAATCTTAAAAGCACCCAGTAGGGAAGCAATTGGCCTTCTGCCTACCACATGGGAGGTCTTAGGTTCAGTTCCTGGTGTCTCCTGGAGAAGGCAAGCTGGTGCAGCGGGCAGGTGCGGCTAGCTGATATGACAAGATGACGCAACAAAAGAGACACAAAGAGGAAAGACAATGAGAGACACAACAAACCAGGGAGCAGAGATGGCTCAGGTGATTGAGCACCTCTCTTCCACATCAGAGGTCCTGAGTTTGGTTCCCAGTGGCACTAAAGAGAAGATAAGCGGACATAGAAAGCACACAGTAAATGGACACTGAGAGCAGACAGCAACCGCAAACAACGTGTGTGTGTGTGTGTGTGTGTATAAATAAAATAATCTTAAAAAAAAAAAAAAATCCAGTAAAAGAAGAGATGTTTCCTTCAAAGGAGCTAATCTCAACAAAAATAATGAAATCCAGAAGACACTGGAATGACATCTTTGAAATCTTGGAAGAAAATACCTGCCAACCTACAATTCTACACTTAATGAATTTATACCTCAAAAGTGAAGGCAAAATAAAGACTTTTTCCATACAAACTAAGCAGAGAGAACTTATTGCCAGCAGACTTTCCCTAAAGAGAATACTGAAGAGAGTTCTTTAGGCAGAAGGAAAATAGTTTCAAATGGAAACAGGAAATTTGGGAAGAAATTAAGAATGACAAAAGGGAGAGATGGGTGAGTAAATATAGATATTGACTGTACAAATCAATAATAATTTAAGGGTTCAAAATATATGTCAATTAAAAGGCATGACTGCAATAAAGCAAAAATCAGGAAGGAAATAAATAGAGTTAAAGTGTATTACGATTCTAGTATTATCAGTACTTACAGTAGTGAAAGTAGTAATTTCTATTAAACTCTAACAAGTCAAAGATGCATGTTGTAATTTCTAAAATAACCACTAAAAAGATAATGAAAGAATGTATAACTAACAAGTTAATGAAGGGAAATGAAATAATAAAAAATATTTCATTAAAATAAGCCAAGAAAGGAGTTAAAAAGAAGCATAAAACAAATGGGTCTAATAGAAAACAAGTAGTAAGATGGTAGATGTAATCTCAATTATATTAATAATTAAAAAGTAAATACTCCAAGTAAAAGACTAACATTATCAAATTGGATTTAAATTTATCCAACCATATGCTGCTTACAAAACATGTTTTATTTTATTTATTTTTTTTTTAAAGATTTTTTTTTTATTTATTCATTTATCCCCCCCTTGCTGCTTGTGCTCGCTGGGTCAGCTAACCACGCTGTGCGGGCGGGCCTGCCTTCACCAGGAGGCCCCGGGAACCGAACCCGGGGCCTCCCATATGGTAAACAGGAGCCCTACTGATTGAGCCACAGCCGCTTCCCGACATGTTTTAAATATAAGATAGAGAAAGGTAGAAAGTAAAATGATGGGAAAAGATACAGCATGCATGCAAACACTAAAAAAAAGAAAGCTTATATTGCTATATGATTATAGCAAGAAATATAACTTGAGATATAAAGAGACTTTTCATACTAATTAAGGGGTCAAGCCACAGGAAGATATAACAATTCTAAATATGTATGCACCAAAAAATTTTTGATATATATATGACATTTGTTTAATATATTTATCCATTATCCTTAGACACTGGGGAACAGTAAGCACAGGACTGTGATCCCTGAGAGAGGGAAATGAATGAGGTGAGCCCTATGATCACACAGTTTTCTGCCTAGAGGCATTCTGGACCATTGCACAGGGAGGAGACCACCCAGGGAGAGCCTGATAGGTTTGCTAAGTTAATGAGTTAGGGATAGAATTTTGTGGAAGCCATAGTGGCTCAAATTTGCAGGGTGTAGTACTAGAGAAAAAGCTAACATAGAGAAGGAACTCAAGGATCTTCATGGGTTCCCCTCAAGTCTTTGACTGAATGATAATCTGTGCTTGTGTGGTAGCCAAGAAAATGCACCTCTCAGATATCCAGTTGCTGTGCTCTGAAATTCACCATGTTCATACAGAGGTAGCTTCCTATGGGATGCTTTCAGCCAATGACTGAGCATGGCAGGCTTATTCTTAGATGTGGGACTCATCTGATGGGCAATTTTGTCTCAAGGATTCCTCACTTACATTGTCACACTTCCTTAAAATATCACTGCATTGTAAATTTTCCCCACTCAGCTTTCCTTTCTTTTCTCTCCTTCACAAACGTCAGACATACATTACAATCTAATGCCTCCCAGAGTCCCCCAGTTCCCTTCTCAGTTTCCTGCACAGATATTCCCCCCAATAAATCTCTTACATATCTAATCCTTTCTGGGTATCTGTTTCTCAAGGAACTCAAACTAACACAAGTGGTACCAAGAGTGGTCCAAGAAAATAAGCAGTAAGATGGGGATTTGGGACTGGCTCATCTACCTGCAGGCAAAGAGGACATCATCCTGATTGGTAGGTGGGGTATGGATAGGTCCTGGCACAAAGTGGAGCTCAATAACTAAAGATTTCATGTTCTAGTGAAGGGGACTGCTGTGGCATGAGTTAAGATGCAAAAGTGTGAAAGATATTGGGGAAGGGAGGAGAATGGCTACAAAGATAGAGAAGTTGGCTGATTGATTGCTACCCTGCAGAAGGATAATGAGAGATTGAAAGCTCTTAACAAGCAGTTAATGGCTAAGTGTGAGAGTCATATGGCCTTATGGTATCTTACACAGAGGCTCTTTTCTCCTGCAATGGAAGAGCAGAGAGCTGAGCAGTAGGCTGAAGATCTGCTTGTTAAAGTTGCAGATATTCAGAGATATTTGAATGCCCAATCAAGGTAGATCTGTTATGTGAAGGTCAGGACTCTAGTTGGGGTAAACCTGGGGCCCTGAAACATAAATAAGGACATCTGGTTGCATGCCTCTAAGGATGTAGCTGGCCTTACAGACATGCCCCACTTTTCTCTTGTAAGAACTAGCATTTCCACTGTGCTGGGAGATGCTGCAGGTATGCATCTCAGGAGCTGTCCCACTTCATCTCCTGGCTGCCAGGTCAATAACTCAAGGTTAAATCCCAGCATAACTTGCCTGGAAACACGTGGTAAGGGAAAAAAGCGACTTACACCAAAAGAATCGCAAGAATTTGCTAGCATGTACTAGGAGGAACAATGGAATTGTCCCTGGAATTAGAATTTTAGGGCATTTGATCAAGGGGACTGGAAGATAAGCTTGGATAACAAGAACTCATTGACTTGGGAGCACTTTTTCAGGACATGGGATTTAACACTCCAGCAAGGACCCCAGAGAATAGCACAAATTTGCTGTTGGGGGCTCTTAGAAGCTTGGAAAAGTCATGACCAACACTCAGGGAAGTGGTACCTTAATTGCCCTGACATTGATAGAGGAAGGAATAAAGAGGCCAAGAGATATGGGTATGCTGGGATAGATGTATGTAGAAGGCCAACAAGAGAATTATGTTCCACAGGAAGATCCAGAGGACACATCATTCACCAAGGCCATTAAGAATGCCCTGGTTGGGGGGCGGATGTGGCTCAAATGGTTGGGTGTCCGTCTGCCATATGGAGGGACCTGGGTTCGATCCCCGGGACCTCCCGGTAAAAAAAAAAAAAAAAAAGAATGCCCTGGTAAAAGGAGGTATACAACTTGTATGACGAAAATGATGAAACATTGCTGAAAGAAATTAAAGAAGACCTAAATAAATGGAAAGACATCTTGTGTTCATGAATGGAAGATAATATTGTTAACATGTCAGTACTAACCAAAGTAATCTATAGATTCAAAGCAATCCCTATCAAAATCCCAATGGCCTTTTTTTTTTTTCCAGAAATGGAAAAGGTCATGGTAAAATTCATGTGGAATTACAAGGGACACTGAATAACCACACCAATCTTGAAAAGGAAGAACAAATTCCCAATTTCAAATTTTACTACAAGGTTTCAATAATCAAAACATGTGGTACTGATAGAATAGACATATAGATCAATGGAACAGAATTAGTCCAGAAATAAACCCAATATCTATGGTTAATTTATTTTCAACAAGGTTGCAAAGACCCATTCAATGGAGAAAGAATAGTCTTTTCAACAAACAGTGCCTAGGACAACTGGATATCCACATGCAAAAGAATGAAGTTGGAGCCTTACCTTTCACCATATACAAGAATTAACTCAAAATGGTTCAAAGACATAAATATAAGAGCTAAAACCATAAAACTCTTAGAAGAAAACATAGGGGTAAGTCTTTGTGACCTTGGATTAAGTGATGGTTTCTTAGATATAACACCAAAAGCACAAGCAACAAAAGAAAAATAGAAAATTGGACTGTATCAAAATTAAAGCATCTATGCTTCAAAGGGCATCATCAAGAAAGTGAAAAGCTAACTCATGGAATAGGAGAAAATATATGCAAATCATATGTCTGATAAGGATCTAATATCAATAATATATTAAGAAGTCTTACAACTCAACAACAAAAAACAACTCAATTTAAAAATAGACAAAGGGAAGCGGCTGTGGCTCAATCAGTAGGGCTCCCGTTTACCATATGGGAGGCCCCGGGTTCGGTTCCCGGGGCCTCTTGGTGAAGGCAAGCCTGCCCGCATGGCGTGGTTAGCTGACCCAGTGAGCACAAGCAGCAAGGGGGGGATAAATGAATAAATAAATAAAATCTTTAAAAAATAATAATAATAATAAAAAATAAAAATAAAAATAGACAAAGGGCTTATAGACATTTCTCCAAAAAAGATAGACAAATGGTCAACAACCATATGAAAAGATGCCCAACATCATTAGCCATTAAGGAAATACAAATCAAAACCACAATGAGATACCACTTGATACCCACTAAGATGGCCATAATTTAAAAAGTGGAAACTAAAAATTGTTGGAGAGGATGTGTAGACACTGGAACCCTCATACATTACTAATGAGAAGGTAAAATGGTACAGCCACTGTGGAAAACAGTTTGGCAATTCCTCACAAAGGTAAACATAAAATTACCATATAACGTAGCAATTCTACTCCTGGGTATATATCCAAAAAGAATTGAAAACAGGTGTTCAGACAAAAACGTGTACACAAATGTTCATAGCAGCACTATTCACAATAGCCAAAAAGTGTTAAAAACCCAAATGTCCAACAGTTGATGAATGAATAAACAAAATGTGGCACATCTGTACACGGAAATATTATTTAGCCATAAAAAGGAATGAAGTACTGATACATGCTACAACATAGATGAATCTTGAAAAGATGCTGAGCGAAAGAAGTCATACACAAAAGGTCACATATGGTATCATTTTATTGAAATGAAATGTGCAGAAGAGACAAATCCATAGAGACAAAAATCATATTAGTGATTTCCAGGGCCTGGAGGGAGGAACAGGAGCGACTATTTTATGGGTATGCAGTGTCCTTTAGGGATGATGAAAGTGTTCTGGAACTAGATAGTAGTAATGGTTATACAACATTATGAATATACTAAATGTCGCTATTGGCAAATTTTATGTTATATGTATTTTTACCACAATAGTAATACAAAATAGTAAATGCAATGTGGTATCTGGATTGGATCCTGAAACAATAAAAAGTCATTAGTGAAAAAACTGGTGAAATTTGAATAAAATCTGTAGTTTAATTTAAAAGAATTAAAAGAATGTATTGGTGAAAATGACATCAACATCACTAAGAAGTTCACTGATGGCTCTCCCTGGAAGGTCTGGACTGATATAGGGGAGGCAGTCCCAGATCAGGGCTCATTAATATCTGTGGGGCTGATGTACTCCTCCCATTCCTAAGTAACAGAGGCCAGGTGGTGGTGTTTACCACAGTCAGGAACCACAATGACCTTACTGGCTGGAAAGTTTGGGGAGAAGGAGTGCAATCAAGGAGATTTGATTCACAAGGAGTTGTTTAGATGGTAAATAGAACATGATGTCCAGAGGGGCAAAATAGTCAAGCAGCCAACAAGGGTGCTACTTAATATCCACAATGACAAGAATAGGACAGAGAAGGAGGAAGAGAAGAAGATGACAACAATGATGATGATGATGACAAAGTACTTTGCCTTTCATCCCTAACACAAAGAAAGAAACAGCAACATATTCATTTGGCCCATATTCTGGGTGACATGGAAGGCCTTTGAGTGTGACCTTTGAGTCTGACCTGGAGCAGGAAAGGGCTCTGCAGCAGGTCCAGGCTTTAGGCAAACAGATCTTATAATGTTGGAGGTGTCAGTGAAGGAAAAGATGCAGTGTGAAGTTTATGGCAAGTCCTGGTGAGGGAATTACAATAGTTTCCAGGGATCCTGAAGCAATTATTCACCCTTTGAGAAATAGTTCTTGACATTCCTGGCCCCAAGGAGACATGGAACACTTGACTACAGGACACCGAGGGCTGTTGCATCTAGAACGGCCCATTATGAGCTGATTTCTTTTGGTCTTGCCAAGTCATAAAGTTGGATATTCCCAGCAGGATGATAAGATCCCATGATACATCTGGGATCAAGCTTAAGCAGGTCTAGAGCGCACAATTGCATGAGCAGGTAGCCCAAACTCCCATGTCACCCACCACAGTTGCACCAGTGCTCCTTCCCTGGCTTGCACCTATGGCTGTATGGGGGTTTCATAAAACCAGCTAAAAGAGGAGAAATATTACTGAGCTTAGTTTAAAGATGGGTCAGCTTGGTATATGGGTACAAGCCAAAAATGGATAGCAGCTGAATTATGCCACATTCAAGAATGACCCTGAAAGACAGTACAGAGGGAAAATTTTCTCAATGCGCAGAACTGTGAGTGAAGCACCTGGCTATTCACTTTGTATGGAAGGAGAAGTGGCCCAAGATGAGAATATATATAGATTCTTAGACAATGCCCAGTGGCCTGAATATTGGAGACAAGAATGTCTGGGATAAAGGGAGATTGATATATAGCAGTGGGTCAATGTGTGAAGATTTTTTAAAATCTCATGCTAACACACACAAGAAAGCATTTACCCTTTTCCATCTTCCTTGTTCCTCAGCGTCCGCAACCATGAAGGTTGAGCTCTGCAGTTTCAGTGGGTACAAGATCTGTCCTGGACATGGGAGGCGCTATGCCAGGACGGACGGGAAAGTTGTCCAATTTCTTAATGCAAAATGCAAATCAGCATTCCTTTCCAAGACAAACCCTTGGCAGATAAAGTGGACTGTCCTCTACAGAAGAAAGCATAAAAAGGGACAATCAGAAGAAATTCAAAAAAAGAGAACTCACCGGGCTGTCAAATTCAGAGGGCTATCACTGGTGCATCCCTTGCTGATATTATGGCCAAGAGGAATCAGAAACCTGAAGTTAGAAAGGCTCAGCAAGAACAAGCTATCAGGGTTGCCAAAGAAGCAAAAAAGACTAAACAGGCATCTAAAAAGACAGCAATGGCTGCTGCTAAGGCTCACACAAAGGCAGCACCTAAACAAAAGATTGTGAAGCCTGTGAAGGTTTCTGCTCCCCAAGTTGGTAGAAAACGCTAAGTTGACAAATCAGATTTTAAAATAAAGATCTGACTTTAACTCAGTGTTGCACTGGCTTTTTTATACTCATAACCAACTGTGTTGGACCTGCAAGTAAATTAAGAGCTAAGCATTTTCCAAGACTTTGTTTCAAACATTTTAAATGAATTATATTCTTGTTAAGCATAACACTTTTCCATGAAGTGGGACTACTTGATAAATCCAAATTAAGAGATCAGAAACAGGATTAAGTTATTGTTACTTCGATAATAAACGTTTATTCTGTAAAAAAGAAAAAGAAAAGAAAGCATTCACCATGGAAGGGGCACTGAACAACGAAGTAGACCAGATGACTTTGACAGTTGACTCTAGCCAACCTTTGTCATTAGCTACCTTAGGACTGGAACAATGGACACATTAATGAAATGTTTATGGTGGCAGAGATGGAGGCTATGTATGAACTCCCACTTACCAAGACCAGTTCAGCCACTACTTCCTCTTAGTGTCCAGTCTGTCACCAACAGAGAATAATGCTGAGCCCCTAATGACACTATCCCTTGAGGAGACCAACTGGCTACTTGGTGGCAAGTCAACAATATCAGGCTCCTTCCATTCAGGGAGGGTTAGGAGTTCATCCTTTCAGGGATAGATACTTTTTCTGGTTATAAGCTTGCCTTTCCTCCCAACAGATTCTCAACTAGCCTGGCTTTAACAGAATAACTAATCCACACGCATGGAATCACACACAGTATAGCATCCAACTACTTCATAGTAAAGGAGGTGGGTAGTGGGCTCATGACCATGGGATTCACTTATGGTATCACATACAGTACCATCCTGAAGCAGCCAGCCTCAGAATGGTTGAATAGAATGCCGAAACAGTGCATTGAGTGCAAGCTCAGAAGCACCCTCCAAAAAGATGATTTGCTATTCTTCAGGATGCAGTATATGCATTAAATTAGAAACCTTTATATGGTGGTATGGCCTCAGTAGGAAGAATTATATGGGTATCGGAACCAAGTTGTGGAAGCAGGAAAGGTAAGGTCCCACTTATCATCACCCCCAGTGGCCTAATGGGGATTTTGTACTTTCCATCTCTACAATTCTGAGCCCTGGCAGAATTGGAGTTCGTAGTCCTAAGGAAGAGAAGACTACAGGAACCATGGAGTAGGACCATGTGGTACAAAGGGTAAATCTGTGGTGGCCATGAAAATGCACCTCTTAAATACCTGACTGTGGAAAGTATAAATGAATGATGGCCCCAGCTGCTGTACTCTGAATCCATCATCATGTTTGCACTGAGGTCACATATCCCATGTGTTGATCCTAGCTAATGGCTGAGTTCCTCAGGGACACAAGGCAGGCCTGTTCCTAAGAGATGCAGGGCTCCCTCTGATGGGAGAGTTTGGCTTGAGGATTCCCCATCAACTCCCCAAACTTCCTTATAACTGCACTATAATCTAAATCTCTTGGACTCCACAGTCTTTTATTTTCTTTCTCCTAGGAGTCAGACCTGCACTGCAATGAGACATTCAGTAGAGATTCCAGAAGGATCATACCTTAGTAGTAGGGCTAAGCAAGCCTTATAATAAAGGCAATTTTAGACCTGCTCTTACAAGGCTTAAAAACAAGCCTCTAATAGCTCAAGCTGATCTGCAAGTAACTCAATTGCCTGCCAAAACAAATTTCAACATTCTTTAAAGGAAAATCTAAAATCCTAATGTAATAGTCATAATGCCTGTAATCAAATATTACTAGATATGAAAAAAAAAAAACAATAAAATGTGACCCATAATGAGGAGTTAAAAAATCAGTCAATAGAGATGCAGAAGTGATGGTGGGATTATCAGACAATAATTTAATTATTTAAGAGAGCTATTATAAAATGCTCAAGAATTTAAAGGAAAACAAGAACATAATGAGGACATAAATGAATATAAGACAGAACAAATGGAACCCCTAGAGCTGAAAAATACAGTATGTGAAACAAGATGAAAATTCACTGGATTAAATTAATAACAGATTAAGTAGAAGAAAGAATCTGTGATCTTAAGACATAGAAATAGGAACCATCCAAATTGAAGTACAGAGAAAGATTAAAATAAAATAAAACAACACATTCTTAAAAACAAAGTGATTGGGGGGACGGATGTGGCTCAAATGGTTGGGCGTCCGTCTCCCATATGGAGGGACCCGGGTTCGATACCCGGGACCTCCCGGTAAAAAAAAAAAAACAAAAAAAAAAAAACAAAGTGATTGTGGGAAAAAATTAAGCAGGCTAACATATATGTAATTTCATTCCCAGATATAGAGAAGAGAGAAAAAGAGTCAGAAAAAAACATTTGAAAAAATAATGACTGGAATGTTTTCAAATGCAATGAAAACTATAACCTCATAGATCCCAGAAAGTCAATGAAACTCAAGCAGGAGAAAAACAAGAAAATCATACCATGACACATAATAGTCAAATTGCTAAAAACAGGGACAGGGAGAAAATTTTAAAGCAAGACACAAAGACCCATTCCATTGAGAGGAACAAAGATAAATTGAGCAAAGAAGATATATCAAATATAAGAGACAACAATAGGGGCACATCAGAGGTTGTGGCAATTTGAGATTATTTTTTGAATCCCCAAAAGAGAAAGATTATGTTTGTAAACTAATCTATTCCTCTGGGTGTGATACTTTTGATTGCATTAAGTTCAGCTGAGGGGTCTTTAATTAGGTTACTTGATAAGATGGCTTTAGGGCTTTGGAATGCACTGCATCAGTGCAGTGTGACTCAGGTTGAGTCTCTGTCCCCTTGCTGGGTCTGATATAAATGGACTCACAGGGACAGAGACAGAGCAAAAAGGGAGTTACCATATTTGATTCTGTAGTGTGAGACGATTGCTTAAGCACGAAGCCCCCAAGAGGCTGGACCTGTGGAGCAGCTCAAGAGGAGATCAGCCCTGCTATACTCCTGATAGTTTATAGCTGAACTTGGGAAGAGAGTGGAACAAGAGAAACTGATATAGGAGACCCAGAAAGAGACAAGAGATAAGCCCTATGCCTGGTTGCTCAACTCTCTTGAGTTCCAAGAGATGGTAGATTCTGGAGGTAAAGGCTGAAACCTCCTCAGAAATCGGTGGCCATCTTGCTTCACCATGTGGCAATACACTGGATAAACAGTAGCTGACTTTGGTGAGAAAGCATCTCTGTTGATGCCTTGATTTGGCTGTTTCATAGCCTTGGAACTGTAAGATTTTACCCCCCAAAAAAAACTTCTTTATAAAAGCCAATACATTTCTAGTACTTTGCATGGGCAGCCTTTTGGCAAACAAAAGCAGGGGGTATGGAATTTTTCCTTTTGGAGTAATGAAAACATTCTAAAATTGCCTGAGGTGATGACAACGCACCTCTGTGATGGAAATGAGAGCCACTGAGAGTACACTTTGAATGGATTACACAAGGCATGGTACTGTATAACACAGTGAATCCCATGGTGGCAGATGGACTGTGGTTAACAGATCAGATAGGAGAATGTTCTCTCATGAACTATAACAAATATATATTAGAGTGTTAATAATTGAGTGGGCTGGGGGAAAAATACATCAAATGTAAGATATGGGCTATAGTTAGTAGTAATATTTTGATGATGCTCTTTCATAGTTTGTAACAAATGTTTCACAATAATGCAAGGTGTTTGTAGTAGGGAGATGTATGGGAGTCTTGTATGATGATATGCATGTTTATTTCATAAATTCACAAATTTTAACATACACTTATTGTTCATGTATGTTCATTTACTTAAATTTTAAAGATAGCAAGATAGTAGACTTAATCTCAACCACATAATTACATTAAGTGTAAATGACCCAAAAGACTCCAATTAACAGGACAAAGATTGTCCAACTAGAAAAAAGCAATCTCCAACTATATGCTGGATATATATAAATATCTTTATTTTTAATATACTTTTTAATATTTTTATAAGATACTTAGATTAATTAAATGTTACATAAAAAATATAGGAGATTCCCATATGTCCTGCTCCCTACCCCTCCTACATTTTTCCACATTAACAACACCCTTCATTAGTGTGGTACATTTGTTACAATTGATGAACACATTTTGGAGCATTGCCATTAAGTATTGATTATACTTTACATTGTAGTTTACACTCTCTCCCACACAATTTTGTAAGATATGGCAGGATATATAGTGGCCTGTATCTATAATTGCAGTGTCATTCAGGACGATACCCAAGTCCTGAAAATGCCCCCGTATTACACCTGTTTTTCCCTCTCCCTCCCCTCAGGACCTCCAGTGGCACACAGTGATAGAAGTTAGAATCAAAATATGTCTATAGTAGAATACCAGACGCGGCTCAAGCGATTGGGCTTCTCCCTAGCACATGGGAGGTCCCAGGTTCAGTTCCCGATGCCTCCTGGAGAAGGCAAGCTGGCACGGCAGGTAGGCATGGCAAGCTCATATGACAAGATGATGCAACAAAAGAGACACAGGAAAGACAATGAGAGACACAACAACCAGGAAGCTGAGGTGGTTCAGGTGATTGAGCACCTCTCTTCCATATAGGAGGTTCCAGGTTTGGTTCTCGGTGCCTCCCAAAGAGAAGATGAGCAGACACAGAAAGCACATGGCAAATGGACACTTGAGAGCAGACAGTGACTGCAAATGGAGGGCAGGGGGGTGATAATTAAATAAAATAAATTTTTTGAAAAAGTCTTTACATTTACTTGATTAAATCAAGATTAGGGCTTTGATTTGACCACATCACTAGGGCTTGCAGGGTTGAGTCCCCGCCCCCTTGGTAGGCCAATAAAACAGACTCTTACACAGAAGTAAATACACAGAGAAGATACACAGAGGAAGAGAGACAGTTCCATAGACACAGCAGAGGCCCCGGACACAGAGAAGAACCATTTGCCTGATAGTTTACAGCTGACCTTATGAAAAGAACAGAGTAGCTGAGCCTGGAAAGAAATGAGCCCTGGGAAGAGAAAGGACCCTTATGCCAACCTACAGCTGAGATTTGAAGAAGCTGGGACCATGGAGCCTTAAGAGGAAAAAGGGAAGGCTGAACCCTCACAGACATTGCCCACCATCTTGCTTCAACATGTGGCAACAGACTTTGGGTGAGGAAGTTCCTCTTATGGTACCTTGAGTTGGACTCTTTAGGGCCTTGTAACTGTAAGCTTTTACCCCATATAAATGCCCTTTATAAAAGCCAACAGATTTCTGGTACTTTGCATCAGCACCCCTTTGGCTGACTAATACATTCACTAAGATGAACCATATACTGAGTCATAAAATAAGTCTCAATAAATTTACAAGGATTGAAATCATATAGAATATGTTCTGACTAAAATGGACTCAGATTAGAATTAAATAACTGTAAGATGTCTAGAAAATCCCCAAATATTTGAAAATTAAACAATCACTTCTAAAAAATCCATGCATTAAGGAAAAATCACAAGACAAGTTAGAAAATATTTTGAACTGAATGATAATGAAAATACAACATATCAGAATTTGCAGCATATAGCAAAAGCAGTGTGTTGAGGGAAATTTATAGCTTTGAATGCTTATATTAGAAAAGATAAGGGAAGCGGCTGTGGCTCAATCAGTAGGGCATATGGTAAAAATCAGTTTACCATATGGGAGGCCCCGGGTTTGGTTCCCGGGGCCTCCTGGTGAAGGCAAGCCTGCCTGCATGGCGTGGTTAGCTGACCCAGCGAGCACAAGCAGCAAGGGGGGGATAAATGAATAAATAAATAAAATCTTAAAAAAAAAAAAGAAAAGATAAAAGTCTAAAATCAATTATCTAAGCTTTAACCTTAAAGAGATAGAAACAATAAGAAAAAATTAAACCCGCAGTAAGTAGAAGGAAGCAAATAATTAAGAATAGAATTAATGAAATAGAAAACACTAACTAGAGAAAAAAATAATGCAGCCAAAATCTGGTTCTTTGAAAAGAATGATAAAATTGGCAGTCACACTACTGGTCAAGAAGTAAAGAGAGAAAACACAAATAACCAATATCTAGAATTAAAAAGGGACATAACTACAGATACTACAAACATTGAAAGGGTAATATGAACAAATTTATGAAAAATGGAAAAATTTTTTGAAAAACACAGATTATTAAATATTATAAAATAAAAACTAGAAAATCAGAATAACCATACATCTATTAAAGGAATTGAATTCTGAATATAAAACCTTGTCACAAGGAAAACTTTAGGCCAAGATATTGGCCTGAATTTCATCCAATTCACTAGTGAGTTCTATCAAACAAACTTTCTGAAAATAGAGGAGGAGGGAACACTTCCCAACTTATTTCACAAGGGCAACCTTACCCTTTGCCAAAACCAGGCAATGATATTACAAGAAAACCATAGACAAATATCTTTCATAATCCTGGACACAAACATCCTTAACAAAATATTACTAAATAGAATCCATCAATATATAATTGAGAAAAATCAACAAAGCAAACTGTTTTGTTTTTTTTTTAATATTAATAAAATAGTTAACTCCTTGATAAGAGACATCAAGAAAAAAAGAAGAGAAAACACAATTACAAGGGGTGTGAAGGGAGAGGATGTAATTCAAGTGGTTGAGTGCCTGCTTCCCATGTATGAGGTCCCAGGTTTGATCCCTGGTACCTCCTAAAAACAAAAACAAACAAATGAAAAAAACCAACTCTCACTGGGAAGTGGGTGTAACTCAGTGGTTGAGCACCTGCTTCCTATGTACAAGATCCTGGGTTCAATCCCCAGTGCCTCCTAAAAAAAAAAGAGGATATCATGAATAACTTTATACCATAAATTTGACTAAAAGAAGTGGAAAAATTCCTTGAAGAACACAACAAAAACTGACCCAAGAAGATTTAGAAAATTTGGAGAGTCCTATATCTATTAAAGAAATTACATATTGCTAAAATCAATTTGATAGTATTTTGTTTAGAACGTTTACATCTATGTTCATTAGTGAAACTGAATTATAATTTCCTTTCTTGTAATGTCCTTGTCAGATTTTGCATCAAGGTTATGCTGACCTACTACAACTGATTCAGAAGTATGTTGCTTTGTATTCTAGTCACAAATATTTACTCCCCTTTTCTCTAAAAATTTTATATAGCCTTGTCTGTTACCATATGATTAGCAGTGATGCCTGTGAAAGAAGTATATATGTCTCTGCCCCATTGATTTGGGGGTTGGCTATGTGACTTGCTTTGGCCAATGACATGTGAATGGATATAACATACACCATGTCTGAGCTATTATGTCTTTCTGCCAGTTCTCTTGTTCTTTATCCTCTGACATGAGAACAGCGAGTCCCAAATAGAAGTTGCTCCTTCAACCTGGATCCTGAACAAAGAAGACACATGGATGAGAGCCACAGTATACCCACATCCTGGAGAAGGGCTGCAGCTAATTCACAGCTGACATGCAATATGAGAAAAAAATCTCTGTTGTTTTGAGCCACTGAGATTTGGGGATTATTCGTTTCCACAGCATAATATATTAAATGCTGACTGATATAGAAAGTGTTCCCTCTTTTTCTATGCTATGAAAGAATTTATATAAGATTGGACTTATTTATTTACGTGACAAAATTCCCCAGTGAAACCATCTGGGTCTGAGGTTTTCTTTGTGGGAGTTTCTTTTTCCTCCCTCTCCCCCTCTCTCCCTCCCTTCTCTATCTCTTTCCCTCCCTACCTCCCTCTCTCTTTCCTTCCTCCCTTCCTCCCTTCCTTCCTTTTCTTTCTTTTGTTCAATTCTCATAGTTTGGTTTTCTAATGAAGCTGTCAAACATCTGAATAAATTAGTATCTGGGCTACGAGGTATCTGTTTCTTTTTTCTTCATTTCTTTTGTTTATTAAAGAAGATTTTTAAAAAGCCCATTATGTTGTCTTTCTAAAATTTGTGCTGGTACTTAGCAAACTTCTGTCAAACAACTAGAATTCAAACATAATGCATTACACTGTATTAGCAATAGCACAACAGCATCACTGTAACCACAGGCCTGCTTATTTGTGCATGATTTTTAGAGCATCAGGAAGTGGGGAGAAGAGGAAATATTGTGGTCATATGGCTGGGAGAAGATCAGCTGAAACTGTAGAGGACAAGCCCGAATATGTCATTGGTGCAAACCTAAGCATTGCAAATATATTTCAGTAAAAAGATGGGGTTTTCAATGGCCTTGAGCCAAGAATGCAAATATTTGATATGGGATGGTAGTCCTGTGCTATGAAACCATGCAAGATTTACTGAAATGAAAATCTGGGCAATTTCCCCATGAGGTCAGCATTCCCCTGGAACTGCTGTCCTTCCCAGATTGGTAAAATGCTTCAACATATTTTGTACCTTGATAGGCTCTGTTGTTACCAAATAATGAGTAATAATTCTAAATGAGGCTGGTTCCAAACTTCCCCCAAATTGGCTTGTCTCAAGAATAATAGAAATTAAAAAAAAAAATTTTTTTTTTAATTGGCTTGTTTCCCTTTCTGGAGCATCATCTGGCATCATTAGAACCCACATGACTGGTATGATGGTAGCAGCAGCAGCTGTGTTTGGGTAAGTTTTAAAGTATGAATTCATTTTATTTGAAAATTAGTCTACAGCCTATTAAGATTTCTTGCCGCTACTTGTGTCAATTTTATAAGTTTTGTTTTTCTAGGAATTTGTTTCATCTAAAATTTCAAATTTATCAGCATAAAATTGTTCATTTTTCCTCTTATCTTTTTAAAGTCTGCAGGATTTGTAGTGAAGTCCTCTGTTTCATTCTTGATTTTAGCAGTTTGGGTATTCTCTCATTTTTTGCCAGTGATTTATCACTTTCAAAGTTGTTTTGAAGAAGTTGATCTTCTCTATTGTGTGTTCGTTTTCTATGCCATTAAAGTCTAATACTATCTTTATTATTTTTTCCTTCTATTCTCTTTAGGTTTAATTTTCTGTTCATATTCTAATTTAAATAATTGACTATCAGTCTTCTATCCATATCGGACGGAGAGTCCCCTGATCCCAGTCTCTCTTCTCTTCTTGTCTTATTCTTTCTTTCTCATCCGCAGCACCGTTTTCACGGACCCAGTTCCTGACTGGCAATACTGACCGGCAACATATTGTTCATTTTAATAAGAATTTTAAAGTTGTAAATTTACCTCTAACTATGGATTTGTCTGTATAACACACGTTTTGAAAAGTTTTTAATATTTACATTATCATTCAGTTCAAAATATTTTCTAAGTTCCATTATGATATTTGCTTTGACCCATGAGTTATTTAGAAATGTAATTCTCAGTTTCCAAACACAAGGAAGTTTTTGAAATGGATATTTAGCTTACTTAGTTTGGTGTGGTTAGAGAACCCAGTGTATTATTTCAATCCTTTGAAATTTATTGACCGGTATTATGTACTAGCATATAGTCAATTTTTGAACTTAAAAACAATATATATTGTGCATTTCTTGGGTGCAGTGTTCTATAGGTATTAATTATGTCAAAAATGTTTTCAAATCAATTGTGTTTTTAAATCTTTATACCATTTCTGACTTTTTGGTATGTTCCTATCCTAACAACTATTTGAGCGGTATGTGTTAAAATCTCCGACTATGATTGTGGATTTGTCTATTTCCCTTTTTAATTTTATCAATATTTTCTTCACATATAAAAAGAATATGCTATTAGGTGCATAAAAAATTTTAAGTTTGTTAATTTTCCTGGTAAATTGTACCTTTTTTCATTGTGAAATTCTCTCATTTCTTGTAATGCTTCTTTCCATAAAGTCTACTTACTGTTATTAGTACAGCTATATTAACTTTGTTTAGAGTTTGCATAGTACATATTTTTATTTTCCTTTACTTTCAATATTCCTATGTATTTACATTTCAGGTGGTTCTCTTATAAGTAGCATATGATTGTGTTTTTATTTTTTAATCCAGTCTGATCATCTTTGTTCTTTATCTGGAGCATTTTAATTGGAGCCTATTTTAGTTTCCTTGGCTGCTTAAACACATACCATGCAATGTGTTGTCTTATACAATGGGAATTTATTAGCTTACAACTTTGAGTCTAAAAGAAAGCCAGATCAAGGCATCATCAGGCAATACTTTCTTCCCAAAGACCTGTGTACTGAGGCTGGCTGTCGATGATCCTTGGCTTCTCTGTCACATGGCAAAGCACATGAAAGCATCTCCTGGTCTCTCCCTTCTCTTTTGAGTTCCATCAATGTCCAGCCTTTTGCTTCTGCGGCTTTCTCTCTCTCTCTCTCTCTGTCTGAATTTTAGTCCATTTATAAAGGACTCCAGTAATAGGATTAGGGCCCATCTTCATTGAGGTGGACCATTCCTTAACTGAAGTAACCTCATCAAAATGTTCTACTTCCAGTGGATTCACACTCACAGGAATGGAATAAATCTAAGAAATTTTTCTGGGTTACATACAGCTTCAAACCAATACAGAGCCATATATATATATATATATATATATATATATTTTTTAAGATTTTATGTTATTTATTCATTCATTTATCCCCCCCTTGCTGCTTGTGCTCACTGGGTCAGCTAACCACACCGTGCAGGCGGGCTTGCCTTCACCAGGAGGCCCCGGGAACCGAACCCGGGGCCTCCCATATGTTAAACGGGAGCCCTACTGATTGAGCCACAGCCACTTCCCTAGAGGTTCTTGATATGTTCTGGACACAAGTCTTGTCACACATAGGTACTGCAAACATTATCTCCCAATCTGTGGTATATCTATTCATTTTGTTAATATCCTTTTTAAGGTGTGGTTTACATAAAATAAAATGCACACATCCTAACTGTTCAGCTATATGAGTTCTGAAAATTACATATACTCTACAACCACCACCAAAACAAGATATAAAACAATTACATCACCCAACAAACAAAATATAGAACACATTTCCCCCCTAATCACCCATTGTGCTTTCTTTAGTCAATGCCTCCTACCAGAAGCAACTACTTTGTGACTTTTCTCACCATGGATTAGTTTTATCTATGTTTGAACTTCATGTAAATGGAAACATGCAGTCTATATTCCTTTGTACCTGGCTTCTTTAACTCAACAGTGTTTCTGAGAGTCATCAGTGTTATACATATATTTTCAAAAAATTCCTTCTTTTAACAGTCTTTTTAAAATATATATAACATACCATAAAATTAACCCACTTAAAGTAATTCATTCCTTTTTAATTGCTGAGTGGTACAGTATTCCATTGTGTGAATATACCACAATTTCTTTATCTATTATGAATAAGACTTCTATGAACATCCTTATACAAATATATTTTTGTGGACACATGTTTACATCTTTATTGGATAAAACCTTGGAGTGGTATTGCTTGGTCATATGGTAGATGTGTGTTTAACTTTACAGAAAAGCTGCTAATTTTCCAAAGCAGTGATTGAGGGTTTCAGTTGCTCCATGTCCTCACCAACATTGAGACATTGGGTTTTATCATAATTTTTACTCTAGCCCTTCTAGGTGGTTTTTAGTGGTATCTCATTGTTTTCTTGTTCTTGTTGTTTTGTTTGTTTGTTTTTTTGAGGTACTGGGAGCCAGGCATTGAATCTGGGACCTTGCATGAGGGAAGCTGGCCCTCAACCACTGAGCCACATCAGCTTCCCTAAGTTGGTTTTATTGTTTGTTTTGCTTGTTTTTTGTTGTTTTTGTTTTTTCAGAAGGCACGGGGAACCGAACCCGGGACCTCCCATGTGGGAGGTGGGAGCTCAGCTGCTTGAGCCACACCACTCCCCTCATTGTGGTTTTAATTCACATTTTCTTGGTGAGTAATGAATGAGCAACTTTTCATAGGCTTTTTGGCCATCTGTATATCTTCTTTGGTTGCCTGTTCAAGCCTTTTTTTCACTGTGAATAGGTTTTTTGCCTTTTTATTGTTGATTTGTGATTTTAAAAATATTATGACTACAAGTCCTTTGTTGATATATGTATTGAGAATATTTTTCCAGTCTTTTTTTTTTAAGATTTATTTATTTATTCCCCGCCCCCCCCCCCGCCAGTGATTTGTGCTCGCTGTCTGCTCTCTGTGTATTCTTCTGTGTCTTGCTTGTCTTCTCTTTAGGCGGAACCGGGAACCAATCCCAGGACCTTCTGGAGTGGAGAGAGGCTGTCAATCTCTTGTGCCACCTCAGCTCCCTGGTCTGCTGTGTCTTTCATTGTCTGTCTTCTGTGTTTCCTTTTGTTGCATCATCTTGCTGTGCCAGCTCACCGCGCAGGCCAGCTTGCTTTTTTTTTTCACCAAGAGGCCCCAGGAATAGAACCCTGGACCTCGTATGTGGTAGATGGGAGCCCAATCACTTGGGCCACATCTGCTTCCCTCCAGTGTTTTTTTAATGGTGTGTTTTGATGAGCAGAAATTTTAAATTTTGATGAAGTTCAAGTTACCAGTTTTTGTTTTATGGTGCTTTCATCGAGGTAAGAAAATATTTGCCTGCCCTAAGATTGAAAAGGTATTCTCCTATGTATTTTTCTATAAGTTTTATGGTAATAGTGTTTGATTGATTTAGATCTAATCTCAAATTAATTTTTGTGTATGGAGTAAAATAGAGATTGATATTTATTTTCCCTTTAATCAGATATCTCATTATTGTATCACCATTCATTAAAAAGACTTTGCTTTCTTCCATTGCAGAAATTTGGCACCAGGATATGGGGGTGGGGGGACGACAAAACAGGATACATACAGTAACAAATGTTTTTCACAGGAACATGTGTTAGTAATTCTGAAACTTTACATTTTATATATGTATATGTAAGATTGAGCTAATAAATAATATATTGTGGAATGAACACGTTTCTTTCATTGATATAGCTGTATATATGTGTGGGTGTATTCATTTACATTACTATTTCTATCTTCTGAGTCACCCTAGTAGGAGTGAACATACCTAGTGCCCAGATCTTGGCTTCAAGATAAAAATTCTCCAATAAAGGGTGTAGCAGTTTGATATTGTTTATGAATTCCAAAAATAGATTGGATTGTGTTTACAAACTGGTCAGTTCCTCTGAGCGTATTAGATTGTATTAGATGCAGAGGTTTCACTTTTACTTGATTAAATTCAGATTGGGGTTTTGATTTGGCCATGTCAGTAGAATATTGAGTCCCTGCCTCCTTGGTGACACAGCAGAGGAGAGAGTTTGAGTTTTTATGTTGGAGCCCCAGGAAATAAATACACAGAGAACAAGAACACAGAGAAACAGATATGTGAGGAAAGAGAAGGCTCATTAGACACGGCAGAGGCCCCAGGAAGAGAGATGAGCCATTCACCTCATAGTTTACCGCTGGCCTTATGGAGAGAGCAGAGCAGCTGAGCCTGGAGAGAAACGAGCCCCAGGGAGAGAGATGAGTCCTCTAACCTACAGCTGAGAATGGAAGGAGCTGGGACCATGGAACCTTAAGAGTTAGAGGAAGGCTGAACCCTTGCAGAGACCAGCCGCCATCTTGCTCCAAAACATGGCAAGAGACTTTGGTGAGGGAAGTAACTTACGCTTTATGGCCTTGTGACTGTAAGCTTCTATCCCAAATAAATATCCTTCATAAAAGCCAACAGATTTCTGGTACTTTGCATCAGCACCCTTTGACTGACTAATAAAAAGGGTAACAAGGCTTCTTGGAGAAATGGCTGATTTCAGGGCTGGGACAGGGAAAATAGAAGGTGAGCCTGGAGCATCTTCTTATGGCAGAAAGTAAAGATGTCCTCAAAAAATTATGTAAGCATGTCAAAAGGACAAAGAGCCTGCTTGAAGGCATTCCTAATGGCCAAGTCTGAGACAATAGGAGTACAAAACAAATAATGATAGTAAAGGCATATGACCCCAAAATAAAAATGAATATCTATAAGTCTATATGGATATAAATGAATGATTGTACAAATAAGTAAATGTGAGAGAAGAGGCAGTTCTTCCTTACAGTAGAATCCCATTTAATAAATTTAGAAGAAATGATGGAAATAGAAAAACCGTGATTTGCGAAACACCACACTAATAACTGATGCAGGCAAGAATCATCAATTAATACAATAATAAAAAGACAAGCAACCCAATCTAAAAATGGGCAAGGGACTAGAGTAGACATTTCTCCAAAGGAGATATACAAATGGCCAAAAAATACACAAAAAGGTTCTCATTATCACTGGCCATTAAAAACCACAATGAGATACCACCTCACACTCACTAGAATGGCTCTTACTTAAAAAGCAAAAAACAAACAAAAAAACATGGAAAATAGTAAATGTTGGTGAGGATGCTGAGAAATAGGAACTATAGTACCTGGTTGGTGGGAATGTAGAATGGTGCAGCCACTGTGGAAAACAGATTGGCAGTTCCTCAAAAAGTCAAACATAGAGCTACCACATGATCCAGCAGTCATACTTCTAACTATATACCCCAAAGGCTTGCAAGCAGGAACTCAAACAGGTATTTGTACACCAGTGTTCATAGCAACATTATTCACAATAGTCAAAAGGTGGAAACAACCCATATGTCCATCAACAGATGAACAAAATATGGTATATACATTCCATGGAATATTATCCATCCCTGAAAAGGAATGAAGTTCTGGAACATGCTACTCCATGGATGAACCTTCAGGACATAATACCAAGTGAAATAAGCCAAACACATGTATGTCAAACACATGTAATAGTTGAATATGCAAATTCATAGAGACAGAAAGTAGACCACAGGATATGGGTGGGGAGGAAGATAAGGAATTGTTCATGCATAATGGATGAAAGGTTTTTTAGGAGGTAAAGGAAAAGTTCTGGTAATGGATGGTCATGAGGGTAGCACAACATTGTGAATATGATTAATCCCACTGAATCGCATGCTTGGGAGTGATTGAGATGGTAAAGTTCATGTTGTATATTTGCTTCCACTGTTAAAAAAAATCATCAGGGGAGCAGATGTGACTCAAATGGTTGGGCTTCCGTCTCCCATGTGGAGGGACCTGGGTTCAATCCCCGGGACCTCCCGGTAAAATAAAAATAATAAAGACTGTGGAGAAGCAGATGTGGCTCAAGTGGTTGGGCTCCCGTTTACCATCTGGGAGGCCCCAGGTTTGATTCACGGGGCCTTCTGGTGAGGGCAGGCCAGCCCGTATGGCATGGTGAGCTGACCGCCCAGGCTGCACGAGCCATTGAGCTGGCGCAGCAGAATGACGCAGCGGGGGGAGACAAGCAGACAAAGAAAAACAAACAGCAAATGGACGCAGTGAGCTGGGCAGCAGGGGGGGAATAAATAAATAAATAAATAAATAAATAAATAAATAAATAAATAAAATCTATTTTTAAAAAATCATCAGTAAATGTTAAAACTAAACGGGATTTCCCCTATATAGTCTCTGTAACATTTATGCAATCGAAGTATCTTTTAAAAAATAAAAAAGTGGGAAAAAAATTAAACAGGATATTTGCATATAGGGTCAAAGTATATCTCCACAAGATACTTATTAATTATAAAGAAGAAAGAGTAATTTTCCGGAGAATAAACCTTTTAGATAACACCTTAATCAATTGCTCAAAGTGACCATCCTTAGTAATGGGACAAATTGAAACTATGTACCACCTTACAGGATACAGTAAGAACAGCATCATTTCTCTGATATTCTTGCCAAAAATATCCCAGAAAAACAGGAAATGGACAAATAAACAAGGTTACTTGAATCTAAATATGAGAGAACATCAGAAAAACTAAAATTAGGGGCATTGTACAAAATAACTGCCTTGTAATATACAAAAGAGTCAAGACCATGAGAGTCAAGGAAAGATTGAGGAACTATTTCAGATTGAAGGAGAAAAAGAGACATGAAAGCTAGATAAAACGTGATCCTGGATTGGATTCCTTTCTATGAGAGACATTATTGGGACACTGAAGAACTTGAAAGGGATCTGTGGATTAAATGGTAGTAATGTATTAATTTTAATTTCTTGAGTTGGGTTATTGTATTAAGTAAGAGAATACCATTGTTTGTATGAATTACTAAAGTATTAGGGGCATCCTACCAGCAGCTTCATCTCAAATGGTATAGGGAAAAAATGGTCATTGTAATATTCTTGTAACTTTTCTATAAATTTGAAATTATTTCAAAATAAAAAGAAAACAATGTCCATATCAGCATCATTTGTAATAGCCCCAATCTGGAAATCATGAAAATGTTCATCCACAGTAGAGTGGATAAATGAATTATGGTATATTCATATAACGGGATACTATAAAGCAATAAAAATGAACAGACTACAGCCCCATGCAACAACTTAGATTTATCTCACAAATCTAATATTGAGTAAATGAAGCCAGGAACAAAAGAATACATTCAATATGATTCTATTTTCATAATGTTCGAAAACTTTACGAACTAATCTATGGCAATAGAGGTCATGATAATGGTTACCTTTGGTGGAGAAGTGAGGAGATGGTGATTGCAAGGGGGTGGTAAGGTGTACTAGCAGTGTTCTATTTCTTGACCTGCATGGGAGTTGCACATGTTGCTCACTTTGTGATAATTCACTAAACTCTATGATTTGTGCATTTTGTATGTGTGCTACAATATTTTATAAAATTTAAAAAGTGACTTGTGATACTTACAAGGAAATATGTAGTTTTAGATTTCTCTATCAGAAGAGAAATAATGGCTGAAAATAAATGAACTGAACACCAACTTAAGGAATTAAAAAAAAGAATAGAATAAACCCAAAAGAGAAGGAATAAAATAATAACTATAAGAACAGTAATTAATGAAATGAAAAACTGAGATACAATGGTGAATATAAAAGCCACAAGTTTATTTTTTGATAAGAATATTAAAATTGACAAGCCTATGGTGAAATTGATTTAAAAAAAAAACAGGGAAGGAATAAATAAGGTAATAAATGAAAAGGGGACCATAACTACAGATGCAGTCAAGATTAAAAAATAAATAGTAAGAGAATATTGCCAGCAATTTTAGGTCAATAAATTTGAAAATTTAGATAATATGGAAAAATGTAAAATATTCCTTAAAACTGACTCAAAAATATATAGAATACTTGAATGATCCTGTAACCGTTGGGGAATTTGATGTAATTATGAATTCCAAAAATATAATTGGATCATGCTTGTAAACTGATCTATTAATCTGGGTATGATTAGGTTAGGATTAGGGCGTTGAGCCCCACCCCTTGGTGGGTGGGGAATTGAATATTAAAGGCAAGGCAAAGGACAGTTGAGGTAGTCTTTTGCGAAGCAGTTTTGATGTTGGAAAGAAGGCCCCAGGGGAAGAGAAGCAAGCTGTTCGCCTGATCGTCTGCAGCTGACCTTGTGGAGGAAACAGGAGCTAAGCCCGGAGAGAAACGCAGCCCCGGGAAGAGAGGAACCCCAGAAGCCTGAACCCTGGCAAATGCCGGCAGCTGTCTTACTCTAACACATGGCAATGGACTGTGGTGAGAGAAGAAACTTAATGCTTTATGGCCTGGTATCTGTGGACTTATTCCCCAAATAAATACCCTTTATAAAGACCAACCCATTTTTGGTATTTCACATTAGCACCCCTTTGGCTGACTAATACAGATCCTATTATCAATAAAGAAATAGAATCAATGCCTAAAACACTAGACCCAGAGAGTTTAACAGACATGTTTTTTCATTTAAGGAAGAAATAATTCTCAAGTTATACAGCAATTCCAGAAAATAGAAAAAGAATAGAACCCAACTCATTTTATGGGACTATTATATACTCTCCATAAGGACAGAGATATTTTTCTGTTTTGTTCAAGATATGTGCATAGTGAGTGATCAAAAATATTTATTGAATAAATGAATGCATGTTATAGTCTTGAAACCAAAGCCAGACAAAGACAGTATAAGCATGGAAGATAATAGCCCAATTTTACTTATAAACAGAGGCAAAATTCCTAAATAAAATATTAGCAAGCAAAATCCAGAACACATAAAAGTGATAATATATGATAGTTGTTAGGTTTATCCTGGAATACAGGTTGATTAGTAAATTTAGTAATGTAGTCTACCACTTTAACAGATTAAAATAAGAAAAAACACTTTTATCTTAATAACTGAAAAAAACACATTCAATATAATTCAATATTTGTTCTTCATAAAAAGAAAAACAATTTTTTTAAACTAAGAATGGAAGGGGACTTCCTAAATCTGAAAAAGTGAACCTACAAAAAAACTATGGTAGATATTGTATCTTAATGAATGCCCTTTAAAATCAGCAAGAAGATAAGGATTCCTGCAACAACTGCCTCTCTCCCCACTGCATTGTAGGTACTAGCCTGCAAGAATGGATGGGTGGATGCGTGGATGGATAGGTGGATGGATGGATGGATGGGTAAATAATAAATAACCTAGCACTTATTATGAATCAGCATTCACAATCGTAAAGCTTTCAGCTCTTCACAGGTAATTTCATTAAAATATCAACAAAGTTTTTTATGTGTGTTTGTTTGTTTTATGGACCTTGACAATTTCATTCAAAAATTCACATGGAGAGGAGTGGATGTGGCTCAGTGGTTGAGTGCCTGCTTTCCATGTAGGAGGTCCTGGGTTCAAACCCCGGTAGGTCCTAAAAAAAGAAAGAAAGAGAAATCCACATGGAAGAGCAAAGGGCTAAGAATAGCCACGACATTTTAAAAGAACAAAGTAGAAGAACTTGCCTAACCAGATAACAAGACTCATTACAAGGTGGTAATTAAGATATCATTGAATCCTAAGGCATTTTCCCTGAGTTAATATGGCTGCACTCAGGGACCCACTGAGATACCCTTGACAGGAGTCCAGGCTTTCCAGAGGCTTTGCCTGAGATCCCCTGGTTATGGCGCTTTGCTGGCAGCTCTGGGAGGTTTGCAGAAACCCTGAGTTTAGGTTGGCAGCCCTCTTAACCAGTTCCAAACCAGCAGTGAAGCCTAAAGTAGACCCTCTAGAAAATGAAGCTGTTGCTCCAGAATTCACTAACCGGAAACCCTGGAATCTGAGGCTCTTAGCTATAGCCAGGAAAGGGTAGGGTTGGGGGACAGTGTGGTCCTCCCGTAAGTTCTGGCACAGGTTACGAGTTATAAGGATTCAACATCATATCAAGAGTTTGTTGAGCATCAACTAGTGAATAGGCTATTTAAAAGCACCTTTAGAGTACCAGAAATGTAGTGGCTGGTGAAAACATAGGAAGAGTACTGGCAGAGAGATCCTTAGAGGCAGGAATCAATTCCATGGTCTACCAGCCAACTCCTTGGGAGGCAACCTCAGACTTGATGAAAAAACTACAAAGTGCTATGAAGGAAGGTGGTGTGGTGCTAAAGGAACCTAGAAAAATCTGTGAATAAAATCGAAGCATTGTTTTGAACTTGACATAAAACTTTCAGCTATTACATTCATCAAAAGAGAGCATCTGGAAGAACAAACAGCTTGGACGTTTTATGACAATACTGTAACCATGGAATATTGTTTGTAGTAAAGTTTGCATGCTTCATCCCCTTTGTGTTGTTTTTGTTTTAATCAAGGACCCCTCTCTTGGACCTGAGAAAGCTATTTGAGCAAAGTAGTCACAGAATATAGTTAGCTTTTGAAGGACAAATTACAAGTTGATTATAATTTTAAAATAATGGCATATTATGAAAAATATATATACCATTGAATTAGTATAAGGGTAGAAAATAGACCAGTGGAACTGAATAAAGAGCCTAGAAAAAACCCATACTCTGGAAACTTAATATATGATAGAAATGGCATTACTGATCAGTGGGGAAAGGCTAGATTATTAAATAAATGGCACTGAGACCATTGGTAAACCATATAAAAAAAGAGGAATTGGATTCTTACTTCATACCAAACACAGAAAACTATTCCCTATGCATTAAGGACTTAAATGTGAGTGGCAAACTTTAAAACTTTTTACTCTCCCACACTGTTTTGGAGAATGTAATATGGTGCAGCTGCTGTAGAAAACAGCTTGGCAGTGCCTCAATTACCGTATGACTCAGCAATCCTACTTCTAGGTATAAAACCCAAAGAAGTGAAAACAGGGACTCAAACAGATACTTGTACACCAATATTTGTAGAAGCATTATTCACAATAGTCAAAATGTAGAAACAACTCAAATGTCCATCAAACAGATAAATGAATAAGCAAAACATAGTATATACATTCAATGGAATATTATTCAGCCATAAAAAGAAAGTTCTGAACCTTGAAAGGATTATGCTAAGTGAAATAAGCCAGACACAAAAGGATAAAAATTGTCTGAGTCCACTTATCTAAAATATCTAGAATATATAAAATATCTAGAATAAATAAATTCTTTGAGACAGAAAGTAGGTTAGAGGTTACCAAGGGCTGGGGAGTTTTAACTTAATGGGTACAGAGTTTCTCTTTGGGGTGATGGTAGCACAACCTTGTAAATGTAATTAATGCCACTGAATTGTGGCATTATTTTACTTTAACCACTTTAAGATAAGTGGTTAAAATGGCAAATCTTGGTTGCTCTTCCACTCTGGCTGAGGGAACAGGCTGATGAGGGGACAGAGCTGCCTTTGGTTCACCTGCAATTCCCCACACAACGTGCATAACTTCAGGCAAGGTGTACTTCCAGAGACTGGAGCCTTTGGCCTGCCCATGTGCCAGCCGTGCCTGGAATCTCGGTGGAGCTGCAACTGCTACTCTACAGCTCAATGGACTCACCCAAGTCACCTGGCGAGGAGATGATGATGGACAACGGTCATCCCAGGCAATGAAGAGAGTCTGCAGCTGCAGGCAGGATAATCCCATCCATTTTATCCATGGGATATTAGCCCCCTCTCACTTGGAGGTGGAGTGGACATCACCATCCCAAACTCCTCAGGATTGGGGGAAGAGCTATGGACTAGAGTGGACTCACTGGTATTCTGTTGTAGACATATTGTGATTCAAGCAATGGAAGAAATTACAACAGTGAGGTGGAGCCAGTGACCACTGGATGCTTTCAGGGCAGGGAAGGGAAAAGCAGTTGTAATACAGGGGCTCTTTCAGGACTTGGGAATTATCCTGAGTGACATTATGACGAGAGATATAGGCCATTTTACATCAGCATATAACATGCAGAACTGTGTGGGAGAGAGTGTGGTCTACAATGTGAACTATGGCCCATGCTTAATGGCAAAGCCCCAGGATGTGTATATCCATTGCAGGTGATGTGCCACTCTAATGAAAGATGTTTATGTGGGAGATTATGGGAGGTGTGGGAGGTGGGGACATGAGAATCCTTGTAATTTTTGTGTAACATTTATGTAATCTAAGCATATTTTAAAATATAAAAAAATAAAAATATATAAAAAATGACAAATCTTTGTTATGTATATGTTAACACAATGCCTTTTTTGTTTTTGTTTTTTTTTACTTCTTAAAGTTTAGAAGTAAATCTGGAAGACTAGTTTAACACCTTGGGGGTAGATACACATTTCTTAAACAAGACACAAAAATCAAAAGAAAAATAAGTAAAGAAAATGATGAACAAAGTTTAATACATTAAAATTTAGAGCTGCTCTTCATCAGAGAACACTATTAAAATAGTGAAAAGTCAAGCCACAACTTGAAACATAACTGACAAATTATATCTAGAATATATACTGAATTTTTAAAAATCAGTAAGAAAAAAAGACAAGCTACTCAAAGGAAAAATGAACAAAAGGCATAATCAGATATTTCACAAAAGCAGGAAGATGAATGGCCAATGACGTGAGAAGATCCTCAGCTTCATTAGCAAGCAGGGAAATGGAAATTAAAACCACAGAGAGATTCCACTTCTCATCCAATTGGCAAAAACTAATTGTCAACACCAAGTGTATATGAAGATATAGAGTAATGGGAATTCTCATACATTACTGGTAGGAATGTAAATTTGGACATGCATTTTGGAAAACAATCTGGCATTATCTAATAAAGTGGGCATGTCTTATGTTTACCCTAGAGAGAACGTCTTGCACATGGACTTTAGGAAATAAGTATGAGGATGTTCCCAGCAGCATTGTTTGTTAGAGCAAAAACTGGAATCAACCCCAAAACCCATCAACAACAGACTGGATATAACACACACACACATATACACACATAGACTTTAAGAATAGTGAAAATGATTGAAGATACATCAATGGGAATAAATTTCACATCTTTCATCAAAAAAAGAAGTTACAGAATCCATAAAGCATGATTCCACATATATAAGTTAAGAACTAAATATATTTTAGAATACACCCATATGCTATTAGATTATAAAGAAATGTAAGGAAATAAACACAAAATTCAGGATATCACCTCTGTCTGTTAGGAATGTGACAGAGAGGACATACATGGAGCTTCGTTGCTACTAGTAACATTATGTTTCTTTAGTAGAGGGTTCAAGAGAGTTTGTTTTATTGTTATTCTTTAAATATTATTTATATTTTTATAGGTATATATTTCACAATAAAAGGTATTTTAACAAAAGAAGCAAGTCTTACAATCTGGGGGGTGGGGGAGAGGAGGATGTACTTTTTGGAAGTTAATACAGGAAATGCAGGACTCTTCCAGAACATCATTACAGGTTGATTGTTGACTGTCTTTTATTTTTTTATTTTAATTTTTAGTTTTCGTATGTATTTTTATTATGAAATAGTTCAGAAATATATAAAGGTATAGAGAATAATAATAAAGCGCCTATATATCCATAACCCAATTTAAGATGTAAAACTTGATCAAAAAGTTTGTAGCACCTTGTGTAACCCTCTTCAATTGCCTTCCTCTTCCTGCACCCCCAATAACCACAATCCTCAAATTTGTATCTGTCATTCCCATGCATGCCTTCCTAATTTTACTACATATGCATGTACCCTTAAAAGTTTGTATTATATTGTTTGACATATTTAAAATTTTTATATAAATGGTATCATTCCACCATTCAGTAATATCCTTCTGCAACTTGCTTCCCATCCCCGCCAACACTCTTTTTATGTTTGTCCATGTTATTATGGCAGGATTCTTTGTACCCAGTTTTAATTTATGTTCCCAATGCACCAAGATTTTTAAAAACCTTTTGTTAGGGAAAATGTCAAACATATACAAGAGTAGACAGAATATTATAATGAACCCCTAAGTACTTATCACCCAGCTTTAATAATTATCAACACATTTCTTATTCCCCTACCCATTTCACCCCGCTTGTATTATTTTGATGCCATATAATTTCCTCCCTAAATATTTCAATATGTATTTCTAAAAGTTAAGGACTCTTTTTATAAAGTCATAATCATTTATCATGCCTACAGTTTATTGTTTCTTTATATCATCAAATATCTAGTCAATGTTCAAATTTCCAAATTTCTCATAAACGTTTTACATTCAGTTTGAATCAAGCTTCTGTTTTAACTTTTTAAAAAATTGAGAAGGAGCTACCACTGAGTAGAGTTAAATTGAACATGTCTAGGGCTAAAGATCTTGCTCTAATGAAGGGCAGCTTGCTCACTCCGTTGATGGCCTGAGAATTTTTACTTCTTCAGGCGGCTTGTGGAAGTCAGCAGCCATATTCATAGATACCTGGTTTGTACATTACAGATTTTCATCAACTCCATGATAATGTTGTGGCTTTGTCCCTTGGATAGGCCTTGTGTAAAGAGTTCCTTTAATGTAACTTTCTTCTTAATATCCTCTTAGATTGTTATGCAGTTACTTTTACGTACAATATCAAGACATAAACAATAATGCTTTGCTTACTACTAACTCATGCTAAACAAATACTGATTTCCATCATCATACCATACTCGTTCTTAAAACTGAAAACGTGTGTGGGGTGTGATAAAATATTGAGGTCATGACCAAATGAGATAATGTACTTGGAAGTGGATTGTAATCTGTAAAGTGCCATAAATAGAAAGTAGTTTTTGGTTTGTTTGTTTGTTTGTTTGTTTGTTTGTTTGTTTGTTTTGAGGTACTGGGGGCTGGGGATTGAACCTGGAACCTCGTATGTGGGAAGCAGGCGCTCAACCACTTGAGCCACATCCGCTCCCTAGAAAGTAATTTTAATAGAAAAAGCAGCCCTCACCTCTCATACATTTTAATTTTGTATGAGCTGTACTTACAACTTCTCCCCTAATCCAAATGTCATGTACTCAGGCTCTTGTCAATCATTTGAGCCTTTGCAGTATGGCATCCTCTGGTAAACTCTTGACAGGGATGCTCTCATTGTTGGCACAGTAGTGTTTATGTGATAATTTAAATATTTTCCTCTTTTAAAACAAAACAAAGATGAGTAGAAGTAAAAAAAAAAGACTGCTGATGCTAGTAATTAGAAGCGTTGCTTTCATAAATCTGAGACCATTAAGACAAAGATGAGTTCCAGGGTTTGATTCCCAGGGCCTCCTGGTGAAAGGCAAGCTGGTCCACGTGGAGTGCTGGCCCATGCAGGAGAGTTGGCCCATGCAGAGAGCTGGCGCAGCAAGATGATGCAACAAAAAGAGACAATGAGAGACGCAGCAGACCAGGGACCTGGGGTGGTGCAAGAGATTGAGCAGCCTCTCTCCCACTCCAGAAAGTCCCAAGATCGGTTCCCAGTGCCGCCTAAAGAAAAGACAAGCAGACACAGAAGAACACACAGAGAGCAGACAGTGAGTGCAAAACAACAACCATGGGGTGGGGGGGAAATAATAAAAATAAATCTTTAAAAAAAAAAAAAAAGACAAAGATGAGCTTTTCAGAGGTTCTGGAAACAATGAATTTTTAGCCTCTTCTGGACTTAGTCACATACCAATTGACATTTATCTGAGAGGAAAAGAATAAAAAATGAAAGAGTATCTACAAATGCTGGAAATACATTGTTCGATACTGTGATTAAAAATGTAAGATCTAATTAGTGATTTTATAATGTCTTTAGTTTTCTGGAAATGAACTGTCCTTAAAACATGTAAGTCTATTGTTTGACTGTCATAACTTTTAAATATGTTCAGAAAAATGAACAGAACTCCCCATAATTGAATAAAATCCCCCCTTCCCCAATTATCCGTAGAGCTCTAGAGCTCTGGAGACAGAGGCAGGAAACCAGCCTACTCCTACTCCAAGGCCGTAGTGCTCAGCGAGCCTGGACGGGAGGGCAGCAGGAATAAGGGATGGCCTTTCCTCTTCCTTTGGCAACCCAAAGGAGCCATCTTGATGACAGGTGCCCTGTCCACATGGTGAAAATATGCCGCCCGGCTGCATTATTTCCTGTTGTAGTAAGCGTCATAGGTGTCCTCTTCTGGTATTTGGGTGAGGCAGGAGCCTGAGCAGTCTCACATGAAATCCTGTTGACACTAGAACCTGGCACTGACTTAAAGCATCATTTAGTACAAGACAGAGGAATCCTCCAGTCATTAGGATTGCCAGCTTTCTGCACTGAAGACCAGCTGTAGTAGTTTACCTCATGGCATTGACTCTCTGAAAGGAAAGTTAAAAGACTGAGCAGGGACATGAATGCAACCTTCACCATCTGTTCTGCCCTTGAATTACTAATGCATGAAAAATGCATGTCACAAGGGTTTTATCAGGAAAAAGAAGCTAGAAGTGATTTATTCCCTGTGCTGTATTTTGGGTTCAACACTCTGCATTTACTTCAGGCAAAAACCTTTGGGAGAAGAGGAAGTCCTAGTTTGATATTTGAATCTGATATGGCCAACATGACTTTTCCCTTGATAACCCCTAAACTCAGCTATGTTCAATTGTATTTCACTGTATTTGCTCTCAGGAGGTAAATTCTGTTTAGCAGAAGGAGAAATGATCCCTGGGTTAAAATTTAGCTAGCACTTTGAAATTCTTCTGTAAAAGAGAAGCCCGTGGAAACAGAATATCATAATAATAATGAGCCACAGCTTTATTCAACAAACATTGGTGAATTGTATTTGAGTGGCCAATGTCTGGTTCCTAACTAGATTGTGAGCCATTTTATGGCAAAAAAAAAAAAAAAAAAAAAAACCAAGTCCTCTTCATCTTTTATTCCCCATAACACTTAGCACATGGCAGGGATTCAGTAAAGTACAACAGCAAAGATTTGTATTTAAATGCTCTTGACCACTGGGCTATACTGTCCCTTAGTCTAGGGAAAGGGAGTGGTTTGGTATTTATAAAAACATGGACTATGTTCTGAAAACATTTACTAGTTGATGTGGCTGGAGAATAGGGTATGTGGAAGGCGAACAGTGGGAAGTAAGGTTGTTATGGTCAGTCAGGGACAGATCACAAAGAACTTTGAATGTATGCTAAGGAATTGGAGAATTTTTGGAAGGTGATGGAAGAATTGAATGCCTATTAGTGAAGTGGCAGGACCAGATATGTACTTTAAGACAACTCAGTGTGAAGGGGTGGGATCAGAGGCATAAAAACCAGTTAGGTGGCTATTGCATTACTGGTACAGGAATGAAAAAGCATGCATAGCTCCAAGAATATGTAAGTTCCTCCTGTAAGCCTGGTTGGGATTGTTTTATTATAAGAAAACAAAAAACAAAAAACCATATTTAAAAATCTAGACTCACAAATAACAAACTAGGGAATAATTATTAGCTATACAAAATGTGTTCTCTCTTACAACTATTAAAATAGGATTGGCTTAAACACTTTTTTTTCACATATATCTTTAGGAACTGCACAGAGCTATGTTTATATAGCATTCTTTCATTTTAAATAAATCAATTTTTGATACATATTAATAAAGCATACGATTCATCCAAAACGTACAATCAATGTTATTTGCTATAATCACATAGTTGTACATTCATCACTTCAATCATTACTAGAGCATTTTCTTTATTTCAATAATAATAAAAATAATAATAATAAACAAAAAACAGACAAACAAGAAAATTCCTCACCTCTCAATCCCTCTATGTTTCCCCCACTGTACATAGCTGCTGTTTCTGGCTATTCTATCCAAAGTATATAATCAATGGTTTTTAGTATAATCACAATGTTGTACATTCATCATCTAAAAAATTTTAGAACAATTTCATTATTCCAAAAAGCAAGACTCCACACCTCTTAGCATTCCTTCCTCAGACCTACATAACCACTAATCTCCTTTCATCTTTATAAATTGATTTATATTTACATTTTATATAAATGGAATCATACACTATATAGTACTCTGTGTCTGGTCTCTTTCACTTAGCATAGTGGGGTTTTTTTTTGTCTAATATTAAGATATTGTACTATTAACTTACATTTGTTCAGCTTCAAAGAAAAATGGTTTTATGTATGCAATTCTACACACATTTATATTTCATATAATATATTTATATTTCACATAATATATTTAGTTCATAATAGGGAAGTCCTAGAGTATTTGTCCTTTTGTGTCTGGCTTGCTTCACTCAACATAATGTCCTCCAGGTTCATCCGTGTTGTCATGTTTCACAACTTCATTTCTTCTTACCGCTGTATAATATTCCATCATGTGTATACTCCACAATTTGTTTATCCATTCATCAGTTGATGGACACCTGTGTTGTTTCCAACTTTTGGCTATCATGAACAATGCTGCTATGAACATCAGTGTGCAGATATCTGTGTCATTGTTCTCAGCTCTTCTGGGTATATACCTAGCAATGGTATTGCCAGGTGCCACAGCAAGTCTATATTCAACTTCCTAAGAACTGCCAAACAGTCCTTCATAGTGGCTGTACCATTCTACATTCCCATCAACAGTGAATAAGCTTTCCTATCTTTCAACATCCTTTCCAACATTTACAGTTTTCTGACTTTTTAATAGCGGCCAGTCTAATAGGTGTGAAATGATATCTCATTATAATTTTGATTTGCATTTCTCTAATCGATACAACATTCTCAAAGGAACATTCACCAATCAATCATTACAAAGGAATATGGGAAATGTGTATACATCCCTTAAAACTAAAACCCTCTTTGTACATGACTACAATTCTCTTCTAATCCTATGAATGGCACTAAATGTTACTACATGTTTCTAATAAATTCCTAAAATATTTCCAAAGAAACTGAAACCAACAATATTAGGCATTAGAAACTCTCTTTGACTGTTGCTTCTGGACTGTGTTCTGGATCCAAGCAATTTCCTCACCCACGGTGCTCGCTTGCATTCCTGAGCTGTTGTGTATAGCTCTGAGGCAGTATGTGTGACACCATGTCAGTGGTTAATTACATGGAGTCTTCCCTTGTCCAAAGGAAATTGCTTATGAGGTAGGCTCTCTAAGTTTCCTTTCATGGGGAGTCATCTGCATGATTTCCTCTTTTGAAGTGCAGAATAATCAAATAGTAAAAATTAGGTTAGTTTTCCAAATGAGAAACACTTGGGGTTTGGCTGTGAAATCTTGTCACCCACTTTCTGGGGTCTTTTTAGCAAAGCCAGAAACATGTGTCATTTAACTGCAGAGTCTGTGGAATGGTAGTATTTCAAATGTCTCTGTTGGCCATCATTTTTCATTTTCCACCTATAACATGATCACCTGGATCTTAAGGAATTATCATTAATTTTAACTGTGGGAGTGATTATGTTTTTTTAAAAAAATGAGTCTTTATCTTTTAGAGTTACAGATAAGATATTACAGATGAAAGGACATGATTCCTGGGATTTGCTTCAAAACAACATAGGATATAGGAAAACGGGTAATGTAGATAAAACAATAATGACCATGAGCTGATGATTGTTCAAGCTGGATGATGGGTCCATGGGGGGTTATTTTGCCATTTACTATATGGTTGCTAGCTTTATAAAAGATCTACTTTTGTATGTTTGAAATTTTACATAATAAATTTTAAAATAACCATGGTCACGCTTTAGGTAGAGGACAGAATAAGCAATGTTTTGACTTTTTGGGTTGAGTACTGCTGCAAAAAAGGAGAAATACCAGTGAATTGTTTCTAGAAAAATGTTCATGCCTGTATTAGTCAGCCAAGGGGGTGCTGATGCAAAATACCAGAAATCAGTCAATTTTTATAAAGGGTATTTATTTGGGGTAGACGCTTGCAGTTACCAGGCCATAAAGCGTAAGTTACTTCCCTCACCAGTCTATTGCCACATGTTGGAGCAGGATAGCTGCCAACGTTCAGCCTTCCTCTTCCTCTTAAGGCTCTATGGTCAGGCTCTCCAGGCTTTGTCTCTCCATGGGGCTCGATTCTCTCCGGGTTCAGCTGTTTTGATCTCTCCACAAGACCAGCTGTAGACTATCAGGCGAACGGCTCGTCTCTTTTCCCAGGGCCTTCTCTCCTTCCTCATGACCAAGTTCCTCTGTGTGCTTACTTCCCGGGGCTCCAGCTCAAAAACTCCAACTAACTCTTCTGCCATGTTGTTTTCTCTGTGAGTTGCCCCTAACCAAGGGGATGGGGACTCAATGTCCTGCTGACGTGGCCCAATCAAAGCCTGAATCATAATTTAATCACACCCAGAGGAAAATACCAGTTTACAGACATAATAAAATATTTATTTTTGGAATTCATCAATAATATCAAACTGCTACAATGCCCTAGTAATTTCTCTTCTTAATGTATAATATACTATTCAGTTGATCAACTGTCTCCAAGCCTTCACTAACTCTACTGAGCCATGATTAGTTACATATGCATTTGCCATGCCTTTAGTCTGTGTTCTTGGAGCTTTTTCACCTCTAGTTTATCTCTTCCATTAAATTAGTAATCTTATCATGGCAGGACCCTCACCTCGGGGCTCTGTACACTATGATTTCTTGAGTGTGGTAAGTTAAAAATGTTAAAGAAACATTGTAAACCAATATTTTTCAAAAATTTTGCAAAGAGATGATGATTATCTAAATGTCAGTTTACAAGACAGAAACTTCTGAGTTCGATTCAGGCACTGACAGTGATTCTCTCTGAAGCTAGGGGTTTCATGCATCCTACTTTTTCTTCCTGTGAAATAGAAATCACCTAATCTCAGGGTGTAGAAGGGAGAGGACAGAAAAAGGAGAAACAACAGGGAGGTTGGCAGCCAGGTTTTCCTGTGACCAGTCCCCCAGTGCCATTCTAAAATTCATTCCCAAGCGGTAGGGCCATGGATTTGTTGACTGTGCCTACAACCCTGAGTCCATGCCTTGTTGGTGTGGCTTTGGCATAGCTCTCACTCTGAGTAGGTGAAATCACCCCCAGAATGTCATCTGCAGCAGCTGCAGCCCCTTTGCCCCTCAGCATAGAGACTGAAAAAATTTTACTGCTGAAAAAGGTCTTAGTATCTTTTTAAAAGTGAGCTGAGGCCCCAAGTGTGCAGGGACTTGCTTAAGGTCACAGAGTTATGTAACAAGGCTCATACTAGAAGCCAGGTTTAGTCCTATCAACCAACCCTACCCCACACTTTACCCAAGCCCTAGAGATGTACCTTGGGGTCTTATTTTGAGGATTTGAGGGTGATAGGTAACAAGGAGTAAGACACTAAGTGCCCCGTTTGAGAACTATAATTTCTAGGTTTTGTTTTCAAAAGGAAGTTTAGGGAAGGTGCTTACCTCTTAAGCAACTTGTAAGGGATGACTGATTGAATTGCTGAGGGGGAAGCAATGATGTCCTCAGCCCTTTCTAGTCTCCACACTGAAACTGGAATTGTACTCTTGGTAAGGAAATAAAGGAGGAAGTGAAGCACATTCATCATTGCTTAAGGAGCCTCGTATGTGGAGCTAGGATTCCCTCACTGTTGGCTGAGACAACTTAATGAAACTTACTCATGCTCATGGTGGGCCCCAGCCAGGGATGGGTGGAGAGCTTATGGTTGTTGGGATGACCTGTTCACCTGTGTGCTCTGAGGAATTCACCTGGAACTGCAGGGACCTCATGTCCTCTTTTTCTGGTGTTCAATACCTCATACCTCTGGGAAGTTTTCTTTAGTAGAAACCTTTTATAGTAGTTCTGAATGGATAATTGCCCAATGTGGCTTGAGTACAACAGGTAAGGTTTATTTGATTATTTGAAAGTCTCTTCTATTAAATGACGTTAACAATAAGATTTGCCTTTTCTGTCCCCCTTAAAAGTGGTTAAGAAAATGAATGAGGGGGGGGCGGATGTGGCTCAAATGGTTGGGTGTCCGTCTGCCATATGGAGGGACCTGGGTTCGATCCCTGGGACCTCCCGGTAAAATAAAAAATATATATATAGAAGGTGCATGGGCTGCCAGGCTCTGTGTGCTGGTGAGTCGCCAGGCCCCGGGAGCCATGCAGCAAGATGATGACGTAACAGGAGGGAGACGCAGGGGAGAGACAAGACGAGATGCTCCAAAAGCCAGGAACCAAGATGGTGCAGGTGGCAGAACACCTCTCTCCTACATCGGAGGTCTTCATGATCGAATCCTGTTGAAGACTGGAGGAGGAGGATGAGAAGAGATGGCAGGAAACAGACACAGAGAATTACCCAGTGAATGGACACAAAACAGCAAATGGGGAAGGGGGGCGGTTAAAATGGATAAAGTAAATAAATAAATCTTAAAAAAAAAAAAAAATGAATAGTAGTGATAGGGATTGTGATAGGGCAGCTGGTGGAGTAGGATATTCCAGAAATCAATCCCTCTACCAGAACAAACTATTAAACAAGCAGGGACTGTCTGAATCAACCATTTTAAAACTCGGAGTCCAGTAGAACACTGTACAGTACCCAGGTCAGAGAGGGAAGAAGAGGATGGTAAATTATGGTAAGTACCAGTACATTGCTCTTATGTCATGGCAGTTACCAGTGCCCATCCCCCACTTTTGTGGCAGGCTGCAGTGGGTCCAGCCTGTGGCATAGCTTGCTGGTGCAAGAAAGGGACATAAAAACCCATTTCCGCAAGATCCTGGGGGAGGGGATAGAGCAGGGGCAGGGGGTGGAGCACAGGTGATAGCTAATCATGGTTTTTGATTAACTACTTCGGGTTGCTGGGGCCCAGCTCTGAGAGCAGCCATTGTTCCAACTTGCCCTGGACAAAGGTGGTGGAGGAGACAGTACACTTCCTCAGAGCTGCAGAGGACAGTTGAATGGTTGCATTGACTGGGCAGCTCAAGAAAGCACAACTTTGGGGGGACCACAGAAGAAGCTCTTAGCATCCTTCCTGGCCTCTCCCTCCTTCCCTCTCCAAGGCAGTTTGGGGCTGGCGCTCCCTTTATGGGTCACTTGCCTTGTTCTAGCAGGGAAAGACTGACTTGGGAAACTCCTCTCTAGCATGTGCCCCACCCTTGAATTTGCCCTCTAGGCAAAAGCAGCTTGAGACAAGGATAGTGCTGTAAGAAACAATTGAGGCAGATAGTCTGGGGCAAAGACTTACCTGCTTTAAGTCCTGCGGTGGAACACCTGGAAGAGGGAGAAGATCTGTCTCCTGGGAATTACAGGGAGCATTCAAATTACTCCTAAGGCCACTAGCAAGTACAAGCCCAGGACAAGATGCAGGCCCAGAAAAGACAGGGAGGACTCTGCACTTTACATTCATTTTGGGTGGACATTCCTGATAGGAGGGCTAACAAGAAAATCTCTGTCATATAACCAGTTGGTTACAAATCAGGGCTCAGTTCCAGACCACCACAATAAAGCAAATATCAGAATAAAGTGAGTCACACAAATATTTTTGGTTTCCCAGTTCCTATAAAACTTATATTTACACTAATCTGTAGTCTAGTAAGTGTGCAATAGCCTTATGTCTAAAAAAACAATGGACATGACTTAATTAAAAAGTACTTGATTGCTAAAAAATGCTAACCATCATCTGAGCCTTTTAACTAGTTGTAATTTTTTTTGCTGGTGAAGGGTTTTGCCTCTATGTTGATAGCTGTTGACTGATGAGGATGGTGGTTGCTGAAGGTTGAGGTGGCTGTGGCAATTTCTTAAAATAAGACAACAATGAAGTTTGCTATATTAATTCTTCCTTTCATGAAAGATTTCTCTACAGCATGCAATGCTCTTTGATAGCATTTTACCCACAGTAGAATTTCTTTCATATTGGAATCAATCCTTTCAAATCCTGCTGCTGCTTTATCAACTAAGTTATGTAACATTGTAAATCCTTTGTTGTCATTTCAACAATGTTCATGCATATTTACCAGAAGTAGAGTCCATCTCTAGAAATCACTTTCTTTGCTCATTCATAAGAAGCAACTCCTCATCTGTTAAAGTTTTATCATGAGACAGGAAGAGAGAGAGCTCCATAGATGCCAGAGGAGAGAAGGCTCAAACAGCTAAAGCTGGGGGAGAGATGAGCCATTTGCATGATAGTTTGCAGCTGAAAAGAACAGAGCAGCTGAACAGCTGAGAAGGCCCAGAAACAAATGAGCCCTATACCAGACTGATAGAAGAAGCTCTGAGACATGAGCCCTATGCTAGCCTACAGCTGGAATCAGAAGAAGCTGGGCCCATGGAGCCTTAAGAGGAAGAAGGAAGGAGAGACCAGGCAGAGATCTCCTGCCATCTTACTTCAACACGTGGCAACAGACTTTGGTGAGAAAGCAGCCTTGAGCTGGACTCTTTAGAGCGTTGTAACTGTAAGCTTTTACCCAAATACATACCCTTTATAAAAAAATAAAAAAATAAAAAATAAAAAAATAAAAAGTTTTATCATGAGATGGCAGCAATTCAATTATACCTTTAGGCACCACTTCTAATTCTAGTTTTCTTGTTTTTTCCACCACATCTGCAGTTACTTCCTCCACTTAAGTCTTGAACCCCTCAAAGTCATCCATGAGGGTTGGAATCTACTTCTTCCCAACTCCTATTAATGTTGATATTTTGAAATCCTCCCATGAATCACGAATGTCCTTAATGACATCTATAATGGTAAATCCTTTCCAGAAGATTTTTTTATTTACTTTTTCCAGATCCATCAGAGAAATTACTAACTATGGTAGCTATAGCCTTACGAAATGTATTTCTTAGTAAGACTTGAAAGATGAAATTACTCTTTGATCTATGGTCTGCAGAATAGATGTTGTGTTAGCAGGCATGAAAACAACATTTATCTCATTGTACATCTTCATCAGAGCTCTTGGGTGACGAAGTGCATTGTCAATAAGCAGTAATATTTTGAAAGGAATCTTTTCTAAGCAGTAGTTCTCAAGAGCAGGCTTAATATACTCAGTAAACCATGTTGTAACAGATATATTGTCATTCAGCCTTTTTTGTTCCATTTACAGACCATGGGCAGAGTAGATTTAACATAATTCTTAAGGGCCCTAGGGTTTTCAGAATGGTAAATGAGCATTGGCTTCAACTTACAGTCACCAGCTTCATTAGCCCCTAACAAGAGAGTCAGCCTGTCCTTTGAAGCTTTGAAGCCAGACACTGACTTTTCCTCTCTATCTTTGAAAGTCCGAGATGGCATCTTTTTCCAATATAAGGTTGTTTAGTCTACATTGAAATCTATTGTTTACTGTAGCCGCCTTCATCAGTTATCTTAGGTAGATTTTCTGAATAACTTGCTGCAATTTCTATATCAGTATTTGCTACTTCATCTTGCACTTTTATGTTATGGAGATGGCATCTTTCCTTAAACCTCATGAACGAACCTCTGCTAGCTTCACACTTTTCTTCTGCAACTTCCTCACCTCTCTCAACCTTCATGGAATGGAAGAGAGTTAAGGCCTTGTTCTGGGTTAGGCTTTGGCTTAAAGGAATGTTGTTGCTGGTTTGCTCTTCTATCCAGATCACTAAAACTTTCTCCACAAGAGCAACTTTCTTATCGCTCATGTGTTCACTGGAGTAGCACTTTTAATTTCCTTCAAGAACTTTTCCTTTGTACTCACAACTTGGCTAAATGGTGACAGAGACCTAGCCTTTGGCCTACCTTGGCTTTCAACATGCCTTTCTTACTAAGCATAATCATTTCTAGCTTTTGATTTAAAGTGATAAATGTGTGACTCTTCCTATCACTTGAACATGTAGAGGCTGTTTTAGTTTCCTAGGCTGCTAAAAGCAGATACCATGAAATGGGTTGGCTTAACAATGAGAATTATTAGATTGGTTTTTAATTTTTTTTTATTTTTTAATTTAATTTAATTTTGGGGGAGATACCAGGGATTGAACCTGGGACCTTGTACATGTGAAGCAGGCGCTCAACTACTGAGAGCTACACCCACTCCCCTAGCTTACAGTTTTGAGGTTGAGAAAAATGTTCAAGTCAAGGCATCATCAAGACAATGCTTTCTTCCCGAAGACTGGCTGCTGGCACTTCTTGACTCCTCTGCCACATGGCGAGGCACATGATGGCACCTGCCGGTTTCTCCCTCTCTTCTGGGTTTTGTGGTTTCAGCTTCTTGCTTCCATGGTTCGTTCTCTCTCTCTCTCTCTCTCTCTCTCTCTCTCTCTCTCTATATATATATATATATATATATATATATTCATCTGGTTTATAAAGAACTCTAGTATAGAGGATTAGGACCCACCCTGGGCCACACCTTAACTGAAGTAACCTCATCAAATGTCCTATTTACAATAGGTTTACACCTACAGAATGGATTCGCTTTAAGAACATGATTTTCTGGTACATACAGTTCCAAACCACCACAGAAGCCATTGTAGAGTTATTAACTGGCCTAATTTCAATATTGTGGTGTGTCAGGGAATTGGGAGAGCTGGGGAGGGGGAGGAAGACAGGGAACATCTGGTTGGTGGAGCAGTCAGAACACACACAACATTTATCGATTATGTTTGCATCTTATACGGGCACGGTTCATGATGCCCCAAAACAATTACAAAAGTAGCATCAGGGAAAGCAGATGTGGCTCAAGCAATTGAGCTTCCGCCTACCACATGGGAGGTCCCGGGTTCAGTTCCCAGTGCCTCTTAAAGAAGACAATCAAGACAGCAAGCTGATGCGATGAGGTGGCATGGCAAGATGATGCAACAAGAGACACAAGGAGGAAAACATGATGAGAGACACAACAAAGCAGGGAGCAGATGTGACTCAACTGATTAGGTGTCTCCCTCCCACATGGGAGGTGCCAAGTTTGGTTTCCCGCACCTCCTAAAGAGAGGACGAGCACACAACGAACAGATACAGCAAGTGTAAACAATGAGGGAGTAGGGAAAAATAAAATAAATCTTTGAAAAAAAAAAAAAAGAAAGTAGTATCAAAGATCACAGATCACCATATCAGATATAACAATAATGAAAACGTTTGAAATATTGTGATCAAAATGTGGCACAGAGAAATGAAGTGAGCACATGTTAATGGAAAAATGGCGCTGATAGACATGCTCAACACCGGGTTCTCACAAACTTCAAATGAAAAAACAATATCTGCAAAGCTCAATAAATTGAGGTATGCCTGCATTTCTTGAAGGGTTCCTGGAGTAAGATGAAGTTCTCATCTTCCTCCTTATGGCCTAATCCAGCTTTCCTCTTTTGTCACAAGCTTCCTTAGGAGCCAACCAAATCTCTCTTGCCTTAATTTGGGCCCATTTCTTCTTGACTAGTCACCTGGTGACACAATAACTTCTTGATCATTATGAGGTAGCTGCATCTTGCAATTTTGTTATGAGCTTTGAGCCTGTCAGAAGAAAGACATTTTAAAATCCAATAAATAAATACATAATTAAATAATCACAGCATACCTTAGACTTGGAATCAAACAGGAGGGAGGGTAGGCAGGGTGGCCTGAGAATCCAAATTGAATCTGAGATCTTGAAATGAACTACAAGTGTCAATTCTAGGGTCCATTATTGTTAATGATGAAAGAGTAGAGGGCCTGGGCTGACACAGCAGAGAGAGATGATGACTCTGGTTTCACATGGAGTCAGAACCTCTCCAGACCTCTTTGAAGGGAACAGCAACAAAGAAGCTGAAGATGTGAGTTATTGACTCCTAGGACATAAGGCTGGAGATCTAACCAAGATATGTAGCAAAAACAGACACCTTCCTGGTCCCTGAGGGGTGATACATTTCTAGTCCGTGGCATGGCAGGGGAAGGGCCAGGCTGGAGCCCCTTGGGAAGGGTAAATCAGGCCTCGCTGGTTAGTGTGTTTTGGGTGAACCAGCTAGGCCAATTGTAAATCTCTAGTCCTTTCTTGCCATGTGGTGGCTAGCTCCAGGCTTTTCTTTTTTAAATTTTTATTGTGGTAACATGTATACAACATAACATTTCCCATTTTAACCTCAAGTATACAATTTAGTGGTGTTAATTACATTCACAAAGTTGTGCTACCATCACCAACATCCATTACCAAAACCGTCCCAAGACCCCAAACAGCAAATCTGTAACTGAAATCCATTATGCAGGTTTTTCTTGTATTCCTCTTCGTGAATGCCAAGCTTACATTATGGTTTTTATGTCACAGACCCACTCAGAGGTAAATAGTTCTGGAACCCTGATGTTTGTTAATGTACTCAGCTGATTTCTATTTCTCTTCCTCTGGATTGCTTTTTTTTTTTTTTTTTTTTTGAGGTATCGGTGGGACTGGGGATTGAACCCAGGACCTAGTATGGGGGAACCTGGCGCTCAACCACTGAGCCATGTTGACCCCCTGGATTGCTTTTTAAAGCTCACTTTCTTGCATTTTACAAATGCATAGGATAATGGTAATGGCTGTGCAAATCATACAACACAAACTTCTTGGGAACACATATAAGCCAAAGAATATAATTAAATGTATTAGAATGGTTGCTTATTTGGATGGGGAAGGGAACATGAGTAAGGGGTGGGAATAGGAAGAAAACAAGTGAGGGGCCTTGTATGGCCCAATTATAATATAATATACCATTTTAACAGTTTGAAGTTCTTTTATGATTTGCTGGGTCTGATATAAACGGAGACATAGAAAGAGAGAGACACACACACACAGAGAAAGGAATCTGCTATATTTGATCCTGACATGAGAGAGAAAGAACTCCAGGTTCGCCCACAGCTGAGCTCAAGGAGTGAAGCCCTGAGAGGCTCAAGGAGCCAAGACACAAGGAGAGGTGACTGATCGGCCACAGCTGAGTTCAAGGAGAAATCAGAGGCTGACAGCCTTGCCATCTTGTCTGAACGCCACGCGGCAGGACACCAGGATCAATAGTAGACGACTTTGGTGAGAAAGCATCTCTGATGGTGCCTTGATTTGAACATTTCATGGCCTTGGAACTGTAAGCTTTTATCCCAAATAAATCCCCTTTATAAAAGGCAACACATTTCTGGTACTTTGCATGGGCAGCCCTGTGGCAAACTAAGACAGCTGTGAACTGAAAAGTGTGATTAACTTAACACTCTATAATATCTGAGGTCTAATAAATACATTTTCTAAAAATTAAGTGCCCTGGACTTTGCCATTTGTGGCTTTCATTGTCCCAGCTTTTGACCACAACTATGGCTATGTTCACAGCTTTTTTTTTTTTAAGAAGACATGCAGTTACGGTTTATTAATTTTGAAATCCTTTCCATAATTTGTGTGTGTCTGTTTGAGAACCAAGCTTGTCCAAAAGTTTTAAGACCTGTTAAAAAGCACTTGCTATCTAAGCTTTCTCAAAAAAACACTTTTTTTCTAATAAGACTGATTACAGCTTTTTAAAAGCTGCCCTATAACATTCCTGCTCTTATTAAACTGTCTGATGCTATCCTGGTCCTTAAAATCCTTGGCAATTACATTGCCTTATCTATATTATTTAGCAGGGCTCTATTTTCCTGACAGCCACAAATGGAAATGCCTTGGGGATTTACTGCCTTGGGGATTCAAACAAAATATAAAAGCTATGTTAATGTTTTGTTTTTCTTTTGTATATTGAAGCTATGCAAAGAAGAAAACCCTCAATTCTGTTTGGCTCAGTTTCCTAAAAATCCTGCACCTTCCTGTGCATCTAGCCAAAGGTGGCAGCAGAAGGATTAGATTTAGGCCCTTGGTCATTGGGACACAGTGTCTCAGCTGACTTCCAAGATATGGCTGAGGCTTCTGGTACATACCTATGCCACAGGAGCAAGAACATTCTAGAGCAATACAGTAAAAAATGCCTGATACTAAAATCTTGCACTATTTGAAAGAAATTTTTTTTTTAATATTTGGGGAAAATCCAGCATTTTCAAGATAAATCAGATATTTCTTGGCCAACTGGTGTGTGCAGCTTAAATCAAAACATTCCCTAATTGGGAAGTGGCTGTGGCTCAATCAGTAGGGCTCCCGTTTACCATATGGGAGGCCCCGGGTTCGGTTCCCGGGGCCTCCTGGTGAAGGCAAGCCCGCCCGCACGGCGTGGTTAGCTGACCCAGCAAGCACAAGCAGCAAGGGGGGGATAAATGAATAAATAAATAAAATCTTTAAAAAAAAAATAAA